>CM032334.1:2158733-2512889 GCA_019022515.1 Quercus aquifolioides | reverse complement strand
AACCTGTACCCAACTCATTGAAACGACAAGTTTGGTTGAGTTGTGGGTCACAAGGGTTGATCCTTTTTTTTTTTAAAGGGATTTTTTTATATACAATTTTTCCTTTTATTTTTGTTTCTTAGTTTTTAATTTTATTTTTAATTTTTACTCTATGTAAATATGTTTCACACTTTCAATTGCTCTTTACTTTGTTTCATGAGACTGAGGCTGAGGCTGAGTCTTAAAGGCTTCAATTTAGTGACTTTAGATTATATAAGCTTAAAAAATTATCTATTATTTAACTTTTTTTTTATTATAAATTATATGTTCTTTTGACAATAATTAAGATTAAGGGTCTATTTGGTTAGGATGATGGAAAAGGATGATAAAAAATGAGAAATTAATAGAAAAGTGGGAGGATAAAAAGATTTAGCTCTTCCATATATATTTGGTTGGAAAGATGGAAAAGTTGAGAGATGTAAAACTTATCTATTTGGTTTAAGAAGAAAAATAAGAGGATAAAAAATATTGTTTGTATAAATTTACTTCCATGCCCCTATTAAATAAAAAAAAATAAGAAAAAAAGGGGGGGGGGGGGGGGGTGGGGGAGGAAATCAAACCAAATATTAAGAAAAAAGAGATAAAAAAGACAGCAATGAGAATTGAGAAGTGCCAGACAAAATCAATGGAAAAAAAAAAAAAAAAAACAAAACAAAAAAACAAAAAAGCAAAACTGAAAACTGATGGTAATATAAAATGACAAAAACCAAATAAGACAAAGACTAATTAAAAAAAAAAACACTAATAAGAAAACTAAAGAAAAAAGGAAAAAGAAAAAGAAAAAATGACCAAAAAATTGTTATTATTGTCGGCAGACTTTATTATTAATTTATTATTATTGTCTTTTCCATTTCCTATTTGTTTATTTACTTTATTTTGTTTATTGCAATTTTCAACATAATCATGCTAGATTCGCGGTTTAATTATGTATTGTGAAGCTACGTGATGAATACTACTGTTTCTTCTTCTTTTTTTGGGACTTTTACTGTTTTACATAGGACTATTAGTTAAAGTACTATGTACTCAGCTTGTGCCATAGTGTTGTGTTGAATGGTAGTTCTTGGTTCTTACCTATCTCTCCCAAAAAGATTTTAGTTAAAAGAGTATTGTACCTTAATAGACACTTTCTCGTAAATAAAGTATTTGGAAGTTTAGAAGAGAAATTGTTCAAATTGCAAGTTTACCAGTATATTATAACTATCTCAAAAAAAAAAATAAAAAAAAAATAACTGATGCCTTTTTTAGAAACCTTTTATAGGAAAAATAAAAAAGTCACTCATTTTTTTGACAATCTTTTATATTTTCCATGAAAGTGGTATTGAAATGTTCTTAAAATGGTTTACTAACCGGGCCTTTTTAAATAATATAAAAAAATAAGAGGAATATTTTTAAGGGTTTTGTTAATGGAGTTTGATTTACCTCTAGTATTTTTTTAACTAAAATTTTTTTTTGTTTTAATTAGAAAATGTCATATCACCCACTAACTAAATAAAATGTGGAGATTAAAATTCACTATCACTTGCTATTGTTATTTAAAATAAAAGAAGATGTCCATTAAAAAAAATACCGAAGGTAAGCCAAACTCTTGTTAATGAGTGTCCTGAAAGCATGCATTTAAGATTAATAAATGCTCATTATGAATTGTATGCACACTTTTTAATAAATAAAATACACATGTTAATGATTTATTAGTTTATACACACAAATTTATTACGGTTTGACTGTTTTTTTTTTTTTTTTTTAAATGTCTAAAAACATTATTCAATAAAAGGATTATATGTATCTTAACCACCACTATTAGAGCATTTGTTACCAAAATTCATATTTTAAAACATAGGAAGGGATAAATACACCTCTCCTATCCTCTCGTTCTGCACCTTACCCTCTAGTTTCCGTACACAATGTTAGTCAAATCAACCATGATGGCCTAGGAATTTGAAGGTAAATCACCCTCTACTTTTCAGCCTTTCATTTCATAACTTTCAAATTCCTAGTCCATCATGGGCGATTTCACTAACGAGAAACTTGTCCCAAAGGTTGCATCGCAGGGTAGTCCTAAAGAAAATGGACGCCATGGAACCAACAAGATGACCACCAATTTCGATGGTAATTAGCTTCTATTCTTATTTCCAACACATTATTTGTTTCGAAATTTAAAAGTACTATGATTTTTCTCTCTCAAAAATAGTAATTGTAACCCCCAAGGTATTTAAAAGTAAAGCAGTTTTATTTATTTTGAGCTATCATAGTATCATATATCTAATGTACATATTGTATAGAAGAGGTAATAATTTTTTTTCCCCTATATTTTTCAGGCATCCCAGCCAACTATACAAAGCAGACGATTGATGGGGCTGACCACGAAACATACACATACAATTCCACTGCGGTTGTGGCCTGTGGGTGATGCTAACCACGACACAGTTGAGAATTCATCATATAATGCCAACTGAATTAGCGGTTGAGAATTCATCTGTTTTATGCATTCCTCTACTGCATAAATGAGTTAGCGGTTGTGATCCTCTGCTTTCTCAAATTGTTGTGAATAACCTATGTTCTGCGCAATGTGTTGTGCATTTTGGAATATTTTATAAGAAATTATCTTATATATAGACCATTAATAATATTTATTATATGTTTCTATAGTTAGAAATTTATCTTTAATTATATTACATGTCATTAAAAAGAGAAGAAATGAAAATTATTAAAATTAAGAATATGAGATAGGTAAAAGATCAATTACACAACAATTTAAAGCCAGCAGCACAACATTCATAGGATCCCCTATGAAACCTTATGTGAAGCGTAACAGTTGGACCCATGTCTGATTTACAAACTTTCCCTTCACTTGTACACATTATTCCAGTTTAAAACACAAAAAATATCCGCACTCCTATAGGTGTTATCATTTGAGTGAATAGGGATGACTTTAGGTGGGTAATTTTATTAAAGATTGGTGTTTTGGATGATGAAGTCAGTTTTGTGGGTTTGGGGAAGGTTTCTGAGTAAGTTCTATGTCAGAATTTTCTACAAAGTGAAGCTAAAGTGATCATTCTTTGACCGGTGAAAAATTTTCCTTTATTTCATCTTGATCTAAACCCCCTGATTTTAACTCAATAAAAAGAACATTAAGCTCTCAAGTTTCATGATGAACTAATGTGATGCTGATTTAAACTTCGAAATCATCTATATCTATATCTATATCTATATCTATATAAAAATATCTAAAGTTAGAGTGAAACATTTATTATTACTACGTTCCTGTTGAGCTACATCAAAGTTGCATTTCAATCCATTTGCTCTATTTGGACCACTTCAATTCATGTTGGTCCATTCAATCCACTTCGATCCACTTTGATCCATTCAATCCATTTCGGTCCATTTAGTCTATTTAGTCCACTTTGGTGATACTTTGAGAGAAGAGATATATGTAAAAAGATGAGCTTTTTCACTGCCAACTATGTCACATTTTCAGCGTAATGTGGTTACTTTCTTAATAAAATTACATTTTTCTTTTGTTATTGAAGCCTTGATTTTTTTTTTTTTCCCTAACATAAGTGATGAATTTACTTAGATTTGCTTATTCTTTAGGCATTTAAGATGTATAGAGGATGAACTATCAGTAAGAAGTACTAGAAAAAAAATACTAACCGTTAGTTGATAGAATATCCAAAACATGTAAAATGATCATTTTGCTCTTGGACATTAATTTGCTAAAAACTGGAAAATGTCCACATGTGCCCTCTCATTACCGAACACTAAGGCTAAAATGAAGAAAAAACAAACAAAAAAAAAAAAAAAAACCAAACAAACAAACAAACAAAACAAACTTATTCGTGAAGAGAGATTAATCAATCACTAAAAATAGGATATAGGATGGAAAGGAATTTAGAATCCTCTTCATTGTCAAAATGAAAGATTTCAATGGAATATAAAATATACGTGGCAAAATAGTGCAAGGCCAAGTGGAAAATGAGTTTCACATGATTGCCAGGTTGAAAATGATTTAATTAGGGATTAAGTCCAAATGAATGACAAGTGGAATTAATCAAGTGGAATTCACAAGCAATTAGAAGGTAAGTTGTCTCAAACAAACAATTAGTGTCCAATTAGTTCGAGTTGCTATTGAAGGCAATCAAACACAAAAACACATGCTAATCAACCATAAGTGGAAAGGTAATTGTTGCCTTAGAGCAATTGAGAGAGTTCACTGAGCTTTGTTAACACTGAGACAATTAGTAGTTACAACCAAGAAGTGACACAAGGTAGAGGGAACTGAGCACAACCGTCAAAGTCTCAAGAATAAATAGGGGCTGATTGTACAAGAAAATGACATCACACATAGGGCTGTGAACGAACCAAGCCGATTGTGAACAACTCGAGCTCGGCTCGATAAAAAGCTTGTTCATGTTTGTTTGTTTATAAATAAGCCAAGCTTGAGCCTTAGTTTTCGGCTTGTTTGATAAACAAGCCGAGCCTGAGCAAAAAAATTTGTTCGTGAACAAGCTCGTGAACAATCGGGCTCGATACAACACAAGCCAAGCTTAAACTCATGTATAGCTTGATAAAAGGCTTGATATATATTTGCTAAATAAACTAAATATTTTTACATTACACATATTTTAATAATAAAATTTCCCACATGAGACCACTTTTCAATACCAATTACTTTAAGTTTTTTTCTTTCCTTAAAAAAAAAAAAAACATTTTTAGCAAAAAATAAAAAAGAAAAGAAAAGACTGGAGACTTCTTTTAGTAATTCACGCTTTTTCTAGACTTTTCAATTCCACTTCTAGTGGGTGTGCAAAGAGCTCCGACAACAACTCTAGATCCGGTGTAGTATTTGGCATCACTGCCATCTTCGCTCTCTACCTCCATCCTCCAAGACGTTCATAGCCTTCTCTCACCATAGGTAAATTTTCATGTTTAAAAATTTTCTATATACTTTTATAGTTGTTTGCACCGTAGTTTGTTTGATATTGCAAAATCGTTTTGATTTCCAAGTTGATAATGCAATTTTGTTAGATCCTAAGCAAAGAATCTTCACTTGAGCTTGAGTTTGAGCTTGATGTTAAGCTCGAGCTTGGCTTGATTAATTTATCAAGCCAAGCCAAGCCGAGCTCAAGCTTTTGGGTTTTCCCACGAGCTCAAGTTCAAACATCATATTTAGGCTTGTCTCGAGCTCGAGCCAAGCTTGAGCATTTGATTTTTACTAACGAGCCAAGCTCAAACAGGCACTACTCGCTTGAGCTTGGCTCGTTTACAGCCCTAATCACACACAACTAAGAACACATCAAAGCACTTCTGAGATCATTTGTATTTAGATTCTTAGGAGATCAAATAATTCTTTGGCAAATCAAGTAGTCCTTAGGTTTGTAGAAGACTGTTGCTTGTAAGTTCATTTCCATTGTACTAGTGATCATATTTAATCAAGTATTTATCAAGTTTGATGCAATATTTGGTTATTTATTCAAGCTGGATATGAATTCTTACTTACTTCAAATCAATTTAGTGTTAGTAATTAATTAGGTTTCTGTTACATGTCTAGCAATTTACTTTACTTTGGGATTACTTGCTCTAAATTTGATTGCTTGGATATGATCTTGGAATCAATTCAATTCACTTAGGCTTGATCACTTAGTTCGTTTTTGTTATTTATAAACAGGACCTTAAGCTTAAAAGTAGATTGGGGGGTGGGGTAGCCTGACATTGTGCTTTTACCCTAAGATAAAATATTTGAATACTTACTACTACTACTATTACTACTATTATTGTCATCATCCCAAAAAACATAAGAGGTGGAACATGGGATCAATTATTTGTATTGATTTAATGACCAATACAAAATAATTAATTGTTTCGGATGGAACGAGTCCAAATTGATTACTTTATTTTGTTGTGGCTATATTTAGCTTAAATTACAACTTCTAAATATTCAAATGTGATTTAAATTAATATGCTAACATGTTTGTTTTGGTTAAATGCATGGGTAAACAAGATTCTTGTCAAAGGTTTCTCAACCAAAAAAAAAAAAACCTTGTCAAAGTGGGTCTTAATTAAAAGAATAGGAAAACTCAAGCCTCCATTTCATTCCTTTTTTCATTTGGGAAGACTATCTTTCATAGAAATTCATACCCAGAAGATTCCCTAAAGTTGCTTGTTTGGCCAGACTTATTTTACATTTTATTTGATTAGTTAACCTTTAAATCTTCACTTTTTTAATATGAAAATTTTTACTTCTTCACTTTGGTACCATATATTTTAATATAAACAAATTTTTTTGTTATATAAAATTCAATAGTTAGAAAAAGGAGATTTATAAAGACTCTCAACTCTTTTTTTTTGGGCTAAGCATAAGACTCAACTTATATCAATAAATTATACCAATAAAAACAGGCTCTACCGAAAGGAGCCTCCATATCTTTATCAAGGACAAAGTAGCATATATATATATAGCACTACCAAATTATTTGAACTTTTTGACCTGAAAATCAACCTCACATCATTAGCCACTACTTTTTTGTTTTCTCTACCACCGACAAAAGCTGGACTGGACTGTTTGTTTTGAGCCAGATTCATCTCTATCCTTCGCCCATAGTTTTTCTTATTATTTTCTTGTTACTATTCATTACTTAGCGCCGAAGGAAAGAAGGGGGGTGGACCCCTTACGGTGATGAATGGGAGATTATGGACCACTCGTCAAAGAATATCTTAGAAACAAATTTATCGTTTTACCCTTAAATTTCTTTTCTTTCTTACCAACCCAATCACCATAAATCACTTAAATGCCATCACATGCTTTTACTATTAAAAAGACCTTTATAAAAATAATTAACAATCTTATTGAAAAAAACATAAAATTCATTTGACATATTATACACAGTAAAATTGCTTAAAAAAATGTTTATCATGTTACAGTAACTATCTTAAATAATAATAATAATAATAAATAACAGATGTTTTGAGAGTATTAATTTAAAAAAAAAAATTTAAAAATTTTTTATGAAAAAAATAAAATAAAAAAGTTATTGATTTTTTTTATAGTCTTTTAGATTTTTCATGAAAATAGTATTAAAACTTTCTTGACATAGTTTATTAACAAATGTTCTAAGGGTACTTGTTAACCAAACTCTTTTAATATTAAAATATATATATATATATATATATTTTTTTTTTTGAAGAATCCTTTTAATGAGTTCCTATGAGCACATGTTAAAAATGAATAAATGCTCAATTATGAGCTATAATGCACATTTTTCAAAAAATAAAATACACATGTTAATAATTTATTAATTTATATGCACAAATTCATTATGATTGTGTGAGTTTATATATATAATTTGACGTTATTTTTAAACCAATACCCTTAAGGTCTATTTGGTTGGAGGAGTGAAAAAGTTGGAGAATATAAAGTTGAGAGGGAATAGAAAAGTGAATGGATAAAAGAGATTTGGTTTTCTCTAATTTGTATTTGGTTGAAAGGGAAAAAAAAAAAGTTGAGCGATAGAAAACTTATTTGATTAGTTGGAAAAAAAAATGAGATGATGAAAAAGTGAAGTTGGTACACTGAGCATAAATGGAACCCATGTGCACAATACACATAGGCATTTTTGTCAATTCAACCCCAATTTTTCTCCCCCTAGTTCTCTCCTCATTTTAGAGGAAAAACTTTTTGATGGATTCGAAGATAAAATACCTAAACTCCAGCATTTCTTTTCCCACTCGCCCTCCAAGCCAGATAACCTGCAAAAAGTTTTTCCTTCTTATTTATTTGTTTATTTTTTTTATCTTCCTTAAAATCTACTTTGCCAAACATACCTTTAAGATATTTGTTAATAAAATCTATATTTTATAACATTCAAACTAAAGGAAGGGATAAATACTTTCCCTATCCTCTCATTCCGCACCTTACCCTCTACTTCCTTCTCACTCTCTCTCTCTCTCTCCAAATTTCAAGACACAATATTAGTCAAAGAAAAAATAAATAAATAAATAATGTTTCCATGGTTAGTTAACTATTGCCTAAGGTCTTCCGTTACCATGACCAATGAATAAATACCTCCCTCTTACCAAGCCAAACACTATCCAATTTCAATCAAGCCTTCCCCTCCTCCTTTTGTCTTTCAATTTTCACAACTTCCAAATTTCTAGGCCATCATGGTTACTTTCATCGAAGGAATTGGACGCCCTGGCACCATTGTGAAGACCACCAAAGCCGTGAACCCTGGTGGAGGATCCATCAGGACAAGCAGTCACGTCAACAGAAACAGCAGCACCAAAATCATCAACAGCACCAAGACCATCAACAGAAACAGCAGCACCAACATCACCAACAGCAGCACCAAGAGCATCAACAGAAACAGCAGCACCAACAACACGAACAGAAGCACCCACAGAAACAGCAGCACCAACATAACCAACAGCAGCAGCATCAGAGTCAGCAGCACCAACATCGTCAACAGCAGCAGCATCAGAATCAACAATAGCGGCAGCCACCACCACCACCACTCAACCACTGCCTGCAACCGCGGGATCAAGGCCACAGGACACCCCAAGACTGTCGCGAAACACTCTCATCATCAAAGTAACATCATCAAAGTTGTTGTGACTAATGTTAATCAGACGAAGAAGACGACTCAGCATAACAAGAAGAAGTAAACAGGGCAGATCAAGTAGTAGATTGCACAAGCAACATGTTGTGTAGTGTTAACCTATATAGTCATTCAATTAGCTATGTGCCAAGTTGTTTGTGGGTGTAAATTTATGCTTTTCCCTACTGTAAGGACTCAAATCGTTGGGTTTGATTCTGTTTTATGTATTCCTCTACTCTGCATAATGTGTTAGTGCATTTTGGAATATTTTATAAGAAATTATTTTATTATGTGTTATTAGTTATTATTAAAGTTAGAAATTCATCTTTGATTATATTACATGTTATTAAAAAAAGAAGATACGAAAATAATTAAAATTAAGAATATGAAATAGGTAGAAGTAGTACACAGAACAATTTAAAGCCAGCAGCACAACATTCATAGGATCTCCTATGAAACTTTAATAACCTGAAACGTTATGTGAAGTGTAACAGGAGGACTCATGTCTGATGTACAATTTAAAACACAAAAAATTTCCACACTCCAATAGATGTTATTAATTGAGTGAATGGGGGGTGACTTTAGGTGGGCAATCTTGTCAAGACTGGTGTTTTGGATGGTGAAGTCAATTTTCTGGGTTTGGGGAAGGTTTCCGACTTCTGACAAAGTTCTATGATAGAATTTTCTGCAAAGTGAAGCTAAAGTGATCATTTTTTGACTGGAGAAAAATTTTCTTTTATGCCATCTCGATCTAAACCCCTTGTTTTTTTTTTTTTTTTTGAGAAAACAGCACTGACATTAAATTATGAAATACCAGCTAAATCAGCCTGGTAAGAAGTCATTACATCAAGTGGAACATCTTCCATCCATATTACACAACTTGTAAAATTAACAGCTAACTTTGCCAAATTGTGTGCTACTGTGTTGCCCTCTCTCTTAGTGTGAGAGTAGGACAATTTTGTGAAACCTGAAGAAAATGCTAAGGAGTCCTGTAGCAACAAACCAAACGGAGCAAGTCCAAAGTTTTTAAGTTTCAGGGCCGAAATCACCATTAGAGAATCACCCTCCAAGACTGCGTCTGAAGCGTCCAACTCTCTAGCAAACTCAAGGGCTCTAGACGCAGCCAAAGCTTCGATCTCCTCTGGTCGGAGCTGCTGTGGGACCCAAGCAGCCATGGAGGCCAGAACTAACCCCTTCCCATCACGAATCACTACTCCCAGTCCTGAACAGTTTTCATCGGCGAAGATGGCGCCATCGAAGTTGATTTTGAGCGATCCCTGGTCTGGAGGTTTCCACCTTGCTCTTCTCACCGGTTTACTTGGAGGTGGTGCCATTTTCAGCGCTTGGAATTCAACGAAGCTATCAAGAGCCCACTAGGAAATTTGATGCAGGGGGCGATGGGCTTGATGAGTACGAACTTGGTTCCTTTGATGCCAAATGGACCAGATATTGAAGGCAAATAGACCCGGTTTCCTGTGATGATCAAAGACCCAGGCCAAGAGCTCATTAAAACTTGTAAATCTCTATTGGTTCCGAAAATGCCACAAGCTATTCACACCCCATACCCCATCCAGCTTTTTGCAACTCCACACTGCATGCAAAATGTCTTCAGTTTCTTCCTTGCATCGATCATAGCATTGTTCTGTAATAATAGTTCGCCGGTATAGATTGCACTTTGTAGGGAGAGAGTTACGGCACGCCCTCCAAATAATATTTTTTACTTTATTTTGGCAATCAAGGGCCCAAACCTTCTTCCATAACCCTTCCTCATTGTCTTGGTGCCCAGACACTTGGAATCCAACTTCATCTTCCTTCAAGAAGCGATAGCCCGTTTTGCAACTATACCTCCCATCATGCTCCCACGGCCAGTACAGAGAGTCTTCAGTTTCTTCTCTAGCCAACGGGATGTTCTTTATTTCCTCAGCTTCTTGTGGTGCAAAAATTCCATCTATCATTTCAACGTTCCAAGTTCTAGTTTCCTCATTAATTAAGCAATCCACTGTGGCTTCTTCCATTGTTTCCACCATTGGAGATAGGACCTTGGTTGGGTGTTTTCGGGGCAGCCAATGGTGTTGCCAAATTTTTATGGACTTTCCATTCCCCACTCTCCAGCAAGCACCGTCGAGGATAACATCACGACCGTATAATATACTCTTCCAAGCATAGGACCCCGAACTTGTTTCCTTAGCTTCTAGGAGAGAAGTGTTAGGGAAGAACTTGGCCTTGAAAACTTTGTAGAAAAGGGTTTCTTTGTTGTGCAAAAGCCGCCATGCTTGTTTTGCCAAAAGGGCGTCATTAAAATGAGCCATGTCGCGAAAACCCATACCGCCCACCATTTTGGATTTAGTTAGTTCGCTCCACCGAATCCAATGAATTTTCCTTTTATTTCCCCTTTGCCCCCACCAATACTTCTTAATCATTGCTTCAATGTCGTCACAGAGCCCCAATGGCAATTTAAAGCACCCCATGGCATAAGTAGGGATAGCTTGGATCACAGCTTTGATTAAAACCTCTCTTCCGGCTTGAGATAGCAATTTACCCTCCCATCCTTGAAGTTTCCTCCAAACCCTTTCTTTTATGTAGTTGAAGCTAGCCTTTTTTCCCCTGCCAACAAAAGAGGGGAGCCCCAAATATTTCTCATAGGACTTCACTTCTTGGACTTGGAAGAGGTTCTTTATGCTTGATTTTACTTCATTCGTGGTAGATTTACTAAAAAAGATTGTGGTCTTTTCTTTGTTAATTTTTTGCCCTGACCAAGACTCATATTCACCCAATATCTTCAGCACATTATGGCAGTCTTCAGGGATTGACCTACAGAAAAGCAAGCTATCATCTGCAAAAAACAAGTGGGTTAGCTTTGGACCTCGTTTGCATAAGGAAAAGCCTTTGATATCCCCATTCCTCGCCGAATGTTTTATGAGAGCATGAAGTCCTTCCGTACATAAAAGGAAAGGAGATAGTGGGTCTCCTTGTCTAATTCCTCTCTTAGGGTGGATCATCCCAGTTGGCTGACCATTCACCATAATGGAGTACGACATCATTTTCACACAACTCATCATAAGAGCGACCCATCTATCACAGAAACCCATTTTCTCCAAAAGCCTCTCCAAATACACCCATTCCACCTGATCATAGGCTTTACTCATGTCTAACTTGATAGCCATAAACCCATGCTTCCCTGTATTATGTTGCTTCATATGATGGAGGGTCTCAAAGCAACCATAATATTTTCTGAAATAAGTCTTTCCTTAGCAAAGGCCGATTGATGTTCAATAATTAGGGAAGGTAAAAATTTCTTCAACCTATTAGCTAAGACCTTAGAATAAATCTTGTACAATACATTACAAAGACTAATGGGGCGAAATTCAAACACATGTTCAGGATTAGCTATTTTTGGAATGAGAGTAATGAGTGTATGATTAATTGGTTCAGGTAGGGTACCTGAATTCAACCATGAGAGGATGGCTGAAGTAACATCATGCTGCATCGTCGCCCAAAAGTGTTGGTAAAACAACGAAGGCATACCATCCGGACCCGGTGCCTTTAGGGGAGCCATTTGATTCAAGGCATCCTTGACTTCCAATTCTGTAAATTCCCTCATCAATTCCTCATTCATCTCATCGGTCACCATGCATGGGATTTTCTCAAGAGAGTCAGTTACAAGGATCAGATTGGAGGTAGAGAAAAGGTCATTGTAGTACCTTTCCATCACGTGCCCTATTTCCTCTTGGTCGGTCAACCAAGCTCCATTTTGGTCTCTTATCCCTCTGATCAAATTCTTTCTAAATCTCTTTGTAGCCTTACTGTGGAAGAAAGCCGTGTTTTTGTCTCCTTTGCTTAACCACAACACCCTAGATCTTTGACACCACATTCTTGATTCCCGATCTAGCAACGAGTTAATATCCACTCTCAGACTTCTAACCCAAGTATTATTCCCACTCACCATAGCCTCATTCTCAGCCAAAACAAGTTGGTTCTTCTTAATCTCTAACTCCCTTCGCACGTGCCCAAAGTTGTGCTTATTCCACCATGTTAATTCTTGTTCACATTTAGCCACTTTTTTTCAAAACGACTATGCTTGGATTCGGCTCCCTTGTATTACTCCAAACTTCCTCGACTGTTTCACCACATGTTAGATCCGATAACCACATTTCTTCGAATCTAAAACATCTCTTCTTTCTAGGTTCTGGCAACCCCGACAAATTGATCAAAAGAGGAGAATGGTCCGATGACATACAGCTAAGATGGTGAATTCTAGTTCCTGGGAATTTTTGGAACCAAGAATTTGTAGCCATGCACCGATCCAATCTTATTCTTATGGAATGCCCATCAACGTAGTGTTTCGCCCATGTGAATTTAGACCCCACATATCCCAAATCCATAAATTGACATTCATCGATCACATCTCGGAATAGTTGCATTTGATTGTGATCTCTAGGGATCCCACCCCATTTTTCCTCTTTACGAACAATTTCATTAAAATCTCCACCACAAATCCAAGGAATTTTCATTCTAGAATTTAGACTTCCCAATTTGCTCCATGCCTCACTCCTCCTATGAGTTTCGGGCTCGCCATAAAAACCAGTGAATCGCCAGGCATTTTCAGTGTTCCCATCAATGATTGTATCAATAAAATACCTGTGAGAATCTACCACATCAACATTAATCGAATTTTTCCAAAACAATGCTAATCCACCGCCTTTATTTTGCCTTGGAACCACCCATTTCTGATCAAAATTAATCTTGCTCAAAGTACAATCTAGCCTTGCTTCATCTGCCCATGTTTCGGCTATAAACACGACAGAGGGATCTTTTGCCTGTATCAAACTAACAAGCTCATTCTCTGTACGTGGGTTCCCAAGCCCACGACAGTTCCATAATAACAGACTCATTGCTTCTGGCAGGGCTGATTACCAGCCTCCGCCAATATCTTATTTTTTGTTGCACCTCCCTGTGAAACTCTTCTTTTTTTTGGTAACTCAGTTTGGTTTGTATCACTGCCTAAACTTCTTTTCCCCCCCCACTGCCTCAGACATACATGCATCGGCTGCCACCCCAACTCTAGTAATTCTTTTCCATGTCCCCTCAACATGCCCGTGACTGACAAATGGGTTTGGAATCTCTGCCAAAGGTACTCTAGGAGAAAGAGACAAGTGGGCTGGCATTGAGGACAAACACGGCACCTTGGCTACATTGGTATTCTGTTGGCCCATGTGATTTTCCTTTCCCATGCTTACTTCAGAACCTGCTGACTCATACCTTTTGGAATCATACTTTCCTATTTCTTTATCTATCTCACTTAATACCTCATCAAAAGGTTGTCCTGACATCAATTCCATAGCTGGCCCTGCTTGTTGAATAGTCACATCCACCTTTTTTCCCTCCTTTGTTGACTTCCTTATTTCTTGTTTAAATTCCTCCTGTAATACCGGCTCTTTACTTTCTATATTGTGAACTTCAAAACCTTCCTTTTCCAGCATTATACTCTCCGATATTGCACTACTTTTCCAGCATTAAACCCCTTGATTTTAACTCAATGAAAAGAACATTAAGCTCTCAAGTTCCATGATGAGCTACTGTGATGTGGATTTTAACCTCAAAATCATCTATATGTATATAAAAATAAATACATAAAAATAAAAGTTGAAACAAAACATTTATTGTTACTATGTTCTTATTGAGTCATATTAGAGTAGCATTTTGGTCCATTTGATCTATTTTGGTCAATTCGCACCCGTCCGATTCTTTTTGGTTCATTCAATCAACTTCAATCCATTTCGGTTCAATTCAGTCCACTTTAGTGACGCTTCAAGAGAAGAGGTTTGTGTAAAAAGATGTACTACTTCATTAACAGTATGTCACCTTCTTAGCGTAATGTTGATAGGTTTTTGAAATAATTACATTTTTTTTATGTTATTATAGTGTTGATTTTTTTCTAATATAAGCAATTGATTTAATTATATTTACTTATTCTTTAGGCCATTTAAGATGTATAGAGAATGAATCGTTTGTAAGGAATACTAGGAAAAAAAATTCTAACTGCATATTACATTATTAACAAGATATTTCACCTGATATAATAATTAAATGTAAAATACATTATGTTTCCTAGAAAAAAAAAAAAAACTTACAAAATTTAAAACACTTTCAAATAACAAATATAGATATAACTTTATTTAGAAAATCTAATGTATTGTATTGACTATCCTTTGTTAGAAAATAATCACATCATTTTAAGAAGAATTTGGGACTAACATTTACAAGTTTCATGTATTATTTTTATTTTTCACTTAACAAAAAAAGAAAAAACAAATCATCAATTTTTTTTGTGCATCACGTAGGTCTGTATCTAGTTGACAGAATTTCCAAATTAAGCATGTAAAATGATCATTTTGCTCTTGGACATTAATTTGCTAAAAACTGGGAGGCGTCCACATGTGCCCCTCATTAGTGAACACTATGGGTGTGGAAAAAAAAAAAACACATATTTCGTGAAGAGAGATTAATTAATCTCTCAAAATTGGTTATAGGGTGGAAAGGAATTTAGAATCCTATTCATTGTCAAAATGAGTGGTTTCAAAGGAATATAAAATATGTGTTTGGCGAAATAATTAAATTATTAAAAGGACATGTGGCAGAATTGTGCAACGCCAAGTGGAAAATGAGTTTCACATGATTGCCAGGTTGAAAATAATTTAATTAGGGATTAAGGTCAAATGAATGGCAAATGACATTAATCGAATGGAATTCACAAGCAATTACAAGGTAAGTTATCTCGAACAATTAGTGACTAGTTACTTGGAGTTGTTAGGCAATCAGACACAAAAACATGTGCTAAGCAACCATGAGTAGAAAGGTAATTGTTGCCCCAGAGCAATTGAGAGAATTTGCTGAGCTTTGTTAACAACTAGTAAGTTGCCCGTGTGATGCACGGATAATTTTGTAATATTTTATATAAGACGGTTTTGGATAGCATTGTACATATATTATAAAAAAAAGTAAACTAAATTAGAGTAAAGAAACATATACATTTTGAGATATTAAAAATTAATTTAGTAGTTTCACTACATATTTATAGTCTTTTCAATGTAAGATTATTATTATTATTATTTTTTTAAATCATGAAACCAAAAATAAATTCAAAATAGTAACGACACCATGAAAATCAATTAATTTGTGTTGTGTTCACATATTTAATACTATGAAATAAAAATATGTCCAACTCTCTCATTGTCTTCCACTCATCAATAGTGCGACATTAAAACATGATATGGGCAAGTGTGTATGCATATGACTTATAGATAATTTTAAAACCATGGTAGAATATGGTTTTACATTGCATACCAAGTATTCTCTCTACTTATATACCCAAAACAAAAATTATCCAACCAAATGACCCAAACCTAAATCATATTTAATCCCCTAATTTAAAAAGAAAAAAAATACCCATAGGGGTTTAGGCGTCTTGATGGTGGTGGGAGGTCAATATGACGAAGGTGGCAGCCCCTTAGATTTCTCTTTCTCTCTTTCAAATGTTTTATTAGTCTCAGGTCTTTTATTTTGGTAATATGTAGTGAAACAATGCGTTTTATATAACAATCTGCAATATTTTTGTATTTCTCTATCACTCTCCAAAGCCTTATCTGGTTAGTTATTACTATTAGTCTTTAATTATTATTTTTTTGTTTTTTTTTTTAAATATTAAAAAGGTGGGTATGCTAAAAGACATGAAAAAGAAAGAAAAGTGTGATGTAAGCTTAGGCAATAAATGAGAGATTAATGAGATAACAGTAAAATAAGTTAATGTAAACTTTTGAGTAACAGTAAAAAAAAAAACTTAATGAAAGAAGTAAAAAAATGCTGAATGCAAAATTAGAGCGTCATTTGGCAAAACTTCATTTACTCCCACATGAGATCTCTGCTTATATATATTTATGATTATTCCTTTATAACTCCTAATCATTAATAACTTTGTAATAGGACTTTATCATACGTACAAAATAAGCATAGATTTTTTTTTTTTTATCTTTATTTTTTTTTTAAAGGATATTGCTATTGTGTTCATCCTTATAAGAATTTAAGCATAGATTCAATTTTCATTATTTTTAATAATTTTTCTTTGATTCCTTTATAATTTATATATTGTGTTGGTGTAAATGAATTTTTTTTTTCAAGCTTTCAGAGGATGGACTTTAGATAAAATGTTCAACTTTTATACACCAAGCATTGATTGTAAGTCTTGTATATGGAACAAATTGAGATAAGAAATTAAGAATATGGTCCATTTTGGTTATCCTTAGCTTGATTTGTCTAGACATTAATTTTCTTTCTTGCCAAAAGTTTGCTTATTTTAGACGGAAGTTTCCTTGATTATTACTTGTATACAAAATTCCAGGATCATTAAAATAGAATAGGTCCCTTACTGACCTAACCAATTGGAATAGGATGAAATTTCTTCCCATCCACACTAAACGTTGTGTACACTCCAAATTTTTTCTACATCTCATAATGATACTTTGTGAAAAGGTGTCATCCAAGTCCAACATGATTGAGAGTTGTAGTTGAGACTATGGCCCAAAAGCTTTACTATTCAATATTTTGCGAGAAAAATTAAATACTCATTTGATGTAACAAGAGACTATGGAATTTGACACTGTATACACTGGGGTTTGTTCTTGATGTTGTGAAATTGTTGTAGGTATTAAAAACTCTAGTTTGATTAGTTGGCAAGTCATGTTCTTTAAGCGTGAAAAGTCTACAATGAAAAACTCTTATGTTCCTACAATAAATGTTTTGGAGAGAAAATTGTCAGCCCCCCATCCTATTGGGACCCCCCTATTTATACAAAGGAAAAAAGGTCCAATACTCTTGAGTATGACTTAGTTACATGAAATTTTTGTGCAATTGTGCCTAGATTTCTTTTAAAAATTTAATTATAATTTAAACTCTAATTTGGTGATTTTTATATGATTTTTGTGGTTTGATTTTGATTTAACTTCTTAGGAGTGCTGAATGCAAGAGGTAAAAAAAATGCTAAATGCAAAATTAGAGCACCACTTGGCAAGACCTCATACACTTCGGTAGTGTATAGACAACCAAGAAGTGACATGTGATAAAGGGAATTGGGCATAACTGTCAAGTTCTCGAGTATAAATAGGGGCTGATTCTACAAGAAAATGACACTACACACAGATAAGAGCACACCAAAACACTGTTGAGATCATTTGTATTTAGATTCTTAGGAGATCAAGTAATTTTTTGGCAAATCAAGTAGTCCTTAGGTTTGTAGAAAACTGTATACTTTAAGTTCATTTCCTTTGTACTCATGATCATATTTAATCGAGTTTGATATGGATTCCTGCTTTACTTCAAATCTATTTAGTATTAGAGTAATCAATTAGGCTTGAATCTATTATATTTCCAGCAATTTAATTTTAATTTACTTTGAGATGACTTGCTCTAAATTTGTTTGCTTCGATATGATTTACTTCAATACCATTTCCTTCAAGATGATTCACTTCGAATCAATTCAATTCACTTAGGTTTGATCACTTTCTTTGTTTTTGTTCTTTATAAACAGGACTTTAAGCTTAAAAGTAGATGGAAGGTGATTTAGGAGGGGGGGTGGCCTATGGAGCAGAAAATGGTTGGGGAAGCCTGACATTGTGCTTTTACCCTAAGATAAAATATTTGGATTCCTACTACTACTACTATTGTCATCATCCCAAAAACACAAATTTGAAAGCTGTAACATATAGACCTTAACATCCTTTTAAAAAAAAAAAAATTTGACCAAGAAATTACCAAAATCTTATTTAAATTTTGTTATTAATCATTAATTTAATGTCTTGCATTAAATTATTCCGGTGAAGTTTTGGCTGCACTGTCTGAAATTATTCCTCTGCCTTCATCCATTGTTGCACTGGAAACAATTGCAACAAGGCGGGCTGTCTTGTTTGTCCGTGAGCTTGGTTTCAGTGGCACAATTTTGGAAAGAGATTCTAAAGAGGCTATTTCAGCTATTAAGAAGCAGAGTTTCCAGCACCCAGTGGTGGGCCATTTAGTTAAAGACATTGTGTCTTTAGTCAGTATGTTTCAGTACTATTCTTTCTCTCACACACGTCGGCAAGGAAATGTTTTAGCACATGCGTTGGCTAGATGAGCGAGATTGTCTTTTCCTACTTTAGTTTGGATGAACTCCGTTCCTGCGGATATTTATCGGTTCTTTGTATCTGACATTCCAGTAATGAAATGATTTTTTTCGGCCTGGTCGGTCAGGCCTGATTCTCAAAAAAAAAAATGCCTTGCATATTTAAAGCATCAATGTAATTGTTAAACATTCCCCATTTAAACGGCATTGAAAATTTTCAAACTGAATGATTTTATGCAGAGTAAATGAGATCGAGTTCAGATTGCCACCCCTTTGTCTAACGGTCTAACCCAAATTTTCACCCATCTAATTCTCCATGCTCCATAGTCGTAATTCATCACCTTCTTAACGCTTTATAGATTGAGTTTTAACCTTGACTAAAAGGCATGGCGAGGGATATTCAGGAATTAAAATAAGTTCATGATAATTAATTCAAAGCCAAACCACACAAGTACTAAAATAACACACAGCACTTAATTCCACTACATAATTTAGATTGTTTGTCCATTAAGCTTGCTATAGTTGAAAGTGGTACTAAAATTCCCCCTCACCCTCAGCTGCTTATTTCATGGTCTCGTCTCATTTTTATTCATACTACATAAACTAGTGGACAAAGCTGCCTCACATTAAGCTCAACAAGTAATATGGAATAAATTCAAATTCGTTAGAATGAGAAAGATCATCATTTACCATCCTGTGGTGGTAGAAGGTGACTCAAAACTATGCTTTGATTCCATTAATAGTGTGGAGGACTGCCATTGGAGCATCTCAAGCATTATCTCTAATGTACAGAGAAGTTAGGAAAAAAAATTTCGTCTTGCTTATTGTTTACATGGCCCTGCAAAATGTGGTTTTAATGATCTCTGTTTTTTACTAATTTGTAATAATTCTTTGCTGACAAGAAAGATTCTGGGGTCATTTTGATTTTGTTCCTTAACATTTAAAAATTTTAATCTATTCCCCTAAGTTAGGGTTTGTTTTTGATTGATAAGTCAAGTGACACTTGTGCTTACCACATGAGTTAATCCAATTAAATAGTGTCATGTCTATTAGTTATGTCATATTACTTATATGATCTAAAAAATCTTTTAAAAATTAAAACAATTCTCTAAATAATTTTTTTTTTAAATTTACAAAATTAAAAATATAAAATAAGATAAAATGATCCATAACATTTTCTTGAGTATTTTTCTTGGCATCCAAAGGGATACCAATCTCAATTGATTACCCAGATTTGTACAAAAAATTTCTCCCAATTGATAAACCATATCCACACAAATCCTCAATCCATCACCAATAAAAAACTTCGATTAAATCAATTTACACCATACTAGCAGTGCAATACCAACTACCAAGAGTCCCCTTATACAAACCTAGAAAATCCCTTCTAAAGCCCAATTTACAGAATACTAATCGAGCCTTTCCATCAATTCCCTTTGAAGTTGAAGGATGAGAGAGCAATCATTCTCTCTCTCTCTCTCTCTCTCTCTCTGAACGACCAAATTAATTATAGAAATGGATGAAACTATCATTTTTAAAACAAAATCAAACTTGATAAACCAAAAATTTTTTTAAAAAAATTTAATTCTTAAACTTAAGGGATGAAAATGAAAATAATTATAAACTATATGGGTCAAGAGTGCAATTTTGTTTGTTTGTTTGTTATTTATTTATTTTATTTTTCTAGTTAAAATATGCACCCACAGACCAGAGAAAAAATCTTGGCTCCACAACGGCTAACATCAATCATCAAAATAAAAGCAGAGACCTCGTGCAAGAAAACATGAGGTCCTGCCATGTGACACTCTAATTTGCTTTTAGCATTTTTTTACCTCTTTTCATTATTTTTTCCCCCAATTATCCAAAAGTTCACATTAATTAATTTTTTTATTATCTTATTTTTTTTTTTTTGAAACTTTTTTTATTATCTTATTAATCTCTCATTAATTGCCTGAACTTACACCACACATTTCTCTCTCCTTCATGTCTTCATGTCTTTTAGTATAACCACCATTTTAGTATTAAAACAAAAGCAAAAATAAATAATTAAGGACTAATAGTAATAATTAACCAAATAAGGCCCTGGAGAGGAATAGAGAGACACAAAAATGTTATGAATTGTTAAATGAAACGCACTGTTTCATTGTTACCAAAACAAAAGACTTGAGATTGACAAAATAAGATTTTTTTTTCTAAGAAGAATTAAAGAATAAGATTGATAACTCTATTTAGACTTCTTTTTTTTTTTTTTTTTTTTGACCAATCAAATAGTCTCACTTGAACACCGTAATCAAATAGTCTCAAAAGAAGAAAATGAGAGAGAGAGAGAGAGAGTCAACTCAATTAACACAAGTGGCTACCACCACCACCACCACTACCGCTTGTGACCCATTGTTGCTCTGTGACTGCCTGAATTTTCTGCAAAGTGATGGTAAGTTGGAAAATTAGGTGTGGGCTCTGCCATGAATATAATAGAAGATAGCACTATGTTGCCGTGCTCCGAAAACACCTAATAATTAGCCAAGTAAGTTAGTAAGTTTTTTTTTTTTTTTTTTAATAATTTTGCGGGAGTGAAACTTGTAAGATTATTATTTGATGAGTGAAAATTATTCCTTTCTATAATCTCAATCAAAACCTTAATTTTAACTATAAAAAAATTTTGAGCTAATGTGATATGATTTTTGAGTACTTATTAGATATTAGTTATTACAGTAACAAGGTTGCATTTCTTTCACATTTATGAAGGATTTCATGTTTTAAATTTATGATAAATCTACTATGAACATGAACATAGGAGGAATAAACATTTTTTCATTGTCTCCTCGAAATCACTTGAAAATTTCCAAAACACGTGAAATGGTCATTTTGCCCCCACCACTTTTGCTCATAAATAGGAGGTTACAACATATGTCCCTCGTTAGTGGAACTATAAAAGAGAGTGAGCAATAATATTGAAAAATAAAAATAAAGTAAAAAATAAGACGATGTAATTCATGAGTAGAGATTAGTTAATCACTCAAAACAAATTATGGGATGCAAAGGAATTTAAAAACCTCTTTAGTATCAAAATGAGAATTTCTAATAGAATTGAGAAAACATGAACAATATATATATAGAGTAGATGAAAACCTTTACTATCAAAGGAGAAATCAAAGAAATTGAATGATAATTTTTCGACAATTGGACTCGTAATGAATTTTGCAAAAATTAAAAATTGAGTTTTGAAATTCTCTCTTGAAGACTTAATTCTTGAATTTGTTAAATTCAATTTAGAGATCTTTTTGTATTAATGGGCATATTCGGTATTTTGTTTGCTTTTGGGCTTTTTTTTCTTTGGCTTTGAAAATTTTTGAAGTTTTGAAAGAACCATTGGGTCCATAATAAGTCCTTTACTTGAAATGAATTTTTGGGCCCATCAAAAAAAAAGAAAGAATTTTTGGGCTTCTTTCTTTTGTTTGGTGGGCTGGGTATTGGCTTGTGTTATTGGATTAAAGTAGTATTCTACTATTCTTTCAGCTCTCTTCGAATTTATGTATTTTTCCTGATATTTTCATTTATTGGCTGTTGTTGTGATTAGTTCAAAATTTTAGTTGCAATTTTCTTCCTTTCTTGGCTGTTTTGATTAGTTCTTGATGTGTTGGATTTTGAATTAGTTGTAACGAGTGTCAAGCTTTAGTGATTGAAATTCTCTTCAATTCTTGTTCCTGGATTATTTGCACACAATGTGTTTGTTGAAAGGAGTCAATGAGTGCAACTTCTGGTTCTTTTGTGAATTTGATTATCGTTGTTTCTTGAAAAATGCTTGGTATGGTCTGGGAAAGTTGAATTGGAGGTTGAATGAAAATTTTGGGTGGGGTGGGAAATTTGAATTGATAATGGCACGACACCAATGGGCTTGCTTGGCTATGGTTATGCGAAGGATGCCTTTTGGATATCATTTGTGACCTTGTCCAACGCTTGTGTTTGAATGAGTATGAGACTTGTATTGTGCCTTTTGGAATGATTTGGACCCAATGGACTTGACATGTGTGATATTAGTGCATCTTGGAAATTGTGATTTTCATTTTACCTAAGTATTTGTGGAAATGCCTCAATGAAGTGGCTTTTTAGTTATGTGGAGTGTTAATGTGTTTGCTTACAGTTTTGGTTTGTTTTAAGCTTGGTATTGAACAGGATTAATCTTTTTTACTTTTGGGCATGTGTTTTTTAGCTGGGGGGAAATGAATGATGACATGTTTGTTTGACTTTCCACTTGAGACATGATTGATGCAATGGTGAATCAATGCCTTGTATATGACCAGGTTATTGTGAGCACATATGTTGTTTTCAGCCTTCTCTATATACATGTGCATCAAACATGTTAAACTTTGTAAACCATGAACATATATCACGCATGAGAGGGGTTTGCTTGAGATTTACAACCTTGCTGGGATGATGTTTTACCTTGGTACTCCTGTTGTATTCTTGGCTCTTGTTTTAAGCTCTTATGTTGGTGGGCCAAAATCAACCCACCATTGAATAGAAGATTCAAGAAGTGGGCTCTGGTCATTTCTTGGATTCAATTTTGAAGGATGATGGGCATCCAACTATGCAAAAGTATAAATTCCTTATGATCTTGAGCGCTCTTTGGCATTTTTGGGACACAAAGGAACACCTTGCACTTCCAGCATTTGGGTGAAGTGATCCTTATGATTGAAGTATTTACTGTCATTTAAAAATATCATGACTGGTGGGCTGTGCCTGAGAATGGACTATGACATTGGAGTCAACAAGAAAGCCATTAAGCAAGCACTTGGAAATCTGCCACCCTTGGCAAAAGGTGATGGGGCACAGCTAACCTGGTTTTATACCCATTACTCGCAACCAACTTCAATTTTGGGAGTGGCTCAGTGTGTCAAAGCCTTGATGCTTTTCATGTTGGGGAGTGCACTTATTTCGAGCACAGGGTATATGGTGTTCTTGTCATACCTTCCCTACTTTGAAGACATTGATAGGAATAGGGTGGAGTTGCATATGCCACTTTTCCACCAAATTTTGCACTACTTCCATTGCACCTTCAAAAGCTCCAAAGGGTTGTGAGAGTTGGTGCCTGTGTGAAGGGTAAGGCTTGTTGAGTTCAACTCTTTTTGAAATTCTTTCTACTTGGCAATCTCCCTACTGACTACTGAACCTGTTTTTGCAGTTTATGACCTATGATTATTCTGGCTTTCAAACTTTAAAAGTGAAGGGTCCTCTGGAGAATGCCCTTCTGCAGGTTGCTAGATGGTCCACAACTAACCGAATAGCAAAGACCAAGAAGAGATTGTCCATTCAAGAATTGAAGCACTTCATTAACAACATTATTATTGAAGTAATATGCTCAACCCCCTTTTTTTTTTCTAATTTTATTGTGCTCACATTTGCTGCAAGTACTTACAACAGTTCACCTTTAGATGAATTGGCATCCTTGGGCTCAGGTCCAACTTCCCCAGGATTTCACTATCTATCTTGATTTAAACAAGAAGGGGGTGTTGTTTGAATTTCCCCTGGGCAGGTTGTCACCAAATCCATAACACACAAATTTAGGTACATGACTAACTCATTGGTCTAGCAGCTCTCAATTAAAGTTACTAAACTGCAAAATATAATAAAACTCCAAATAAATTAATTATCTAATAAATCTCTTACAACCCATAAAAATATCTATAACAGAAAAAGAAATTCCAAATATCGTTTATCCAAAAGCTACAACACTAAGTTAAAACTTAATTTATTAATTAAATCTTAATATGAAATCTATCAATGAAAATTTGAGTAATAGACCCCAGTATGTAATTATACACAACACATGACATGGGCTTTATAGTCCAAGTCAATTGCATACAAGATGGGCTAACGTATGGGCCACATTTCTAGGTTCGCTATGTATTGGTCGGTCCCACTCACCCCCAGGTAAATATATCTCTTCTTATTTCATGTTATCATCTCATATTTAATCATACTATATTAACTAGCATACAAAGCAGGCTCATAGTAAGCTTGGCCTAAAATACATGTGGAAGCCAAATACAAACAATCAACAAACTAGTAAGTTCGATTGTCTTAAACATAATCATAGACCTGCGGTGGGATCCCAACTTCCATTGTTCCTTCCAACATTTGTGTCACTTTCTTCATAGAGGGCCTGAGAATGGGATCAGGATGAATGCACCATAATCCCACCAAGGCCATTCGCTCAAACCTTTTGAAATCACTCAATACTTCTGGATCATGACCCACCACCATCTCTAACTTACCTGAAATCACACAGCTTAAAACCCAATTTGAAAGAATTAGATCATCCTTTTCACTCTCCTCCTCAACCCGGCTTGGTTCTATGTGCCTTCTTCCACAAATTATTTCAAGTAAAATTACACCAAAACTGTAAACATCCACTTTGGAGGTTATAGGTGCCATCCTTAGCCATTCTGGTGCCATATATCCGATTGTTCCTCTAACATCAGTATCAGTTCTAGTTTGCTGTTTGTCCAAAAGTTTAGATAGCCCAAAATCTGCTATCTTTGCAGTATAATTGACATCAAGCAGCACATTCTCAGGCTTGATGTCACAATGTATGATCTGAGCCTCACATTCTTCATGCAAGTAATGTAAGCCTCTTGCTATTTCAAGCACCATATCTGACCTTTGAAGCCAAGTGGGTCTCTCCCCCTCCTTAAACAGAAATTGTGACAATGTTCCATTTGGCATTAGCTCATAAACTAAAAGTTTCTGATCATTCTCAACGCAAAATCCCAACAGTCTTACCAAATTCCTGTGATGCGTACGACAAATAACTTTGAGCTCTGTAGTAAATTCCTTCTCACTTTTCTCAGTGCCTTTCTTTAGCTCCTTCACTGCGATATCAATCTTCGTATCCTCTGAAGTTAGACTTCCACTGTAAACTCTTCCAGAAGCACCTCGACCAAGGATATTAGTAAACCCATTTGTCGCTTCATGCAGCTCTTGGAATATGAATTCTCGAAAGTTAATTCCAATGGTCTTTGCATTTGGTGGCTTCTTTCTCTTCAATACATTTCGAATTGCAGGATGATAGTACAAGGCAAGTGCTCCAAACAACAAAGCAAAAGCAGCACTAGTAATAAGGCCAATCGCCAATAGAACCCGTGTATTAAAATTCTTCCTCTTTGTTGGAAGACCTGGCTCACTCTTCTTATTCGGTACCTTGATAAATGCCACACTACCTTTGGTGGAAGCACTCTTTCTTGCGTTTAGCAGAGGCATCCTCTTCTTGAGACATCTAGAATCCACCCATGAAGCAGCCCAGGTATAACAGTCATCCATTACAGCCTTCTTGCATCCCTCCACATTTACATCTCTCACTTGACCCAAGTCTCCCTCATAGGCATCAGGTGGGAAATCAGCATCCTCAATTACCATCATGCTAAAGTTCCTCATTGAAGGGTCAGTGCAGTAATTCACTACGTTTTCCTGGTAGCATCCTTTAGACACATCACTTGGATCTAACGGGATATAGCCTGGTAAGCAACTACAACTCACCGTTTCATTATCCGATGAAGTGCACATGCCGTTTAGGCCACATATGGAAGTCACGAAGCAAGGGTCATTACCAGCTCTCCACACCCTTTTCCATCCACTGCCATTTCTTTTATGGTAAATATACTGTTGGAAATTGCCATGATATTCAACTGTTGCTCGGTGGTAGTAGTCTTCAACTGGGCTTGTAGTGCTCATTGTTATAGAGTAAATGACATCATTAATGCCATTGACAAGGTACATGGAAGCATTATGATCAAAATTTAGGTTCACATTGTCTGCAAAGGTTTGTGTGGTCCAATAACCAGGATCAGAGTAATGGTAGGCAGAGAGCACCAGATTTCCATCGGTCTGCATTTCCAGCTTGAATTCCCCAGTTGAGTAATTTGAAATTCCTTTTGCATTGGAATAGAGCATTTGGCCTTCAACTAGAGATTGCCCCTGTAAGAGTGTGTCCGTTGGTGAATCAAAGCTCCGCCAAAGGACTCTTGAACTGTTATCTCTCAAGACGAAGTTTCCATTGTTTTCCATGGTGCCTAAACTTGCTGCAGCTCCACTATATATTTCTAGATTACTACCATTAACATATGCGAGCACAAGCTCTCCAGCACTAGTCAGTTGGATCGATGACCCAGGTTCTACCGGGTGGTCACGGTTGGCTGACCAGACAAGTGTTTTCTCTGGAATTCTGTCAAACCAGACCCCAACAAGGTAGAGACTGCTTTGGAGAGCATAGAATTCAAATGCAAAATCACCGGAGAGGGACCGCAAAGAAGCATTGGATCCAGCAGTGATGCTGGAACCTAAGCTTATGTTGGGAGAAATCTGGGCATGTAGGCCACAGAAATTCAAAAATAATATTAGAACACAAGGAATGATTATCCTTACAACCATTGTTAAGTGCTTTGAGAATCCAGATAAGGATATATAAATCACTTTATAAGGGGCTTTCATAACAATTTTCTGACAGAGCCTTCTGGGGTATAAAACATGTTAATTTTTCACTGCTTTTCTTTTCCTTTTGTTTTTATTTATTTATTTATTTTTTTAGGTTGTAGACATGCCTTTTTATAATTGGAGTAACATTAATATCACATAGTCCATCATTGACATAACTTTTATTATGCACCAATTAAAATATATCATATCAGTAGGCAATTCATGATATGATATGTGTCTGTCTCTTTTCATGTTTTACTGGGCAATGCACGTCACTCCCCGTGGTTCCTAGAAGCATCTCAATTTGAATTTTCAAGCCGTCTACCCCACGCCACCACTATTGATGACCCACCACAACTCTTATGATGCCACGAATTATACTCTCCTCTGTGTTGGGGGGATAAACATTTTGGGAAACTTTCTTGAGTAATTAATATAACATATAGAGACACATTTTGACCCAAAAGGCCTAAGCCTAATGGATATGTGCTCAATTATTTTATATTAACCACTCATTCTTCTCATCTTTATTCATGTGGGACTTCACTCACATGTGTTACCCAACACTATGGTCACACTTCATAGATATGGTGAGTTGTTTTTTCAAATGAAAAAAATGATTCGACTACTAACGCAAAGTCAAAACCATGCCTGTCAAAATTTTGACTGCACGCTAGAATTTTGCCATGCCAAGCGAACTCACTGGCTGCTTGGGTCATGTCCTACTAGCAAGACACTTCAAAGTTTGATTTGAAAAATTGACTGCAATCAAATTGACGATTACAAATCTGAGACATTGCTTAACATTTTTTTTTTTTTTTGAATATGTAAATAATGTATATGTACAGAAGTTTGCAATTTCTCCAGTTTCTTCAAATCCTTCCTCTCTTAGTTGTTTCCTACTGATCTCTCTCATTTAGTAAAAATGTCTGTTACTCGAATTCTTCTTTGGATTTTTACATTCATTCTCTCTTCACTTTTCTCTTGCGCTCAGATGAATAACAGTACAATTGACTTGAGTTCCAGCATCATTGCAGGATCCAATTCTTCATGGAAATCACCTTCTGGTGATTTTGCTTTTGGATTCTACCCTCTTGTCACCGGCAAATACCTTGTTGGAATTTGGTTTGATAAGATCTCAGAGAAAACTCTGGTTTGGTCGGCAAATCGTGATGATCCAGCTGGTAAGGGATCCTCCATCAAGTTATCACTCACTGGCCAACTAGTGCTCACACACTCAAATGGGACTGAACTTTTCATATACAATGGCACATCTACAAATTCAGCTTCAATGAAAGATGATGGCAATTTTGTATTGCGAAACCTTTCGTCGGGAATTATCTGGGAGAGTTTCGATTTCCCCACGGACACTATTTTATTAGGACAGGCTTTGGTGATGGGGCAGAAGCTCTATTCCAATGCAAATGACACAGTTGACTACTCGACTGGCCGATACGCGTTAGAGATTCAGAAACTGGATGGGAATGTTCTACTCTATGCTTTTCGATTTAGTAATCCTGCTTACTGGTACACTGCTACTAAAGGCAATGTGAGCCTAGTTTTCAACCAGACCACAGCTTTCATGTATGTTATTTCTGTGGAAGACAATTCAACTGCATTTAATATGACGAGTACGGTGCCCACTCCTATTAGTGATTACTACCACCGAGCAACTATCAATGACAAAGGAAATTTCCAATAGCTAGCTTTCTATAAAGGAAATGGTGCCAGCCAATGGGATGTTGTATGGGAGGCAATTAGCCAGCCTTGCACTGTGGATAATATTTGTGGGGTTTTTGGTTTTTGCACTTCACCTGATAATAAAATAGTCAACTGCACATGTTTGCCTGGTTATTCACCTTGGGATCCAAACATTCCTTCCAAAGGATGTTACCCAATGTAGTGATGGATTTTTGTGCAACAAATTCTTTGGCTTCAGATTTCACTATTGAAAGACTTGATGATTCTGATTTCCCAAACTCTGATTTTGCAAATTTGGCGAAAATTGAACAAACAGATGAGGATGGTTGCAGGAAGGAAGTGATGGATGACTGTTTCTGTGTGGCTGGTGTTTTTAACGGCGCTACAAATGTTTGTTACAAGAAGAGAATGCCTTTGGTGAATGGAAGAAGAAGCAACCCTGGCACTAATAATATGGTGACATATCTAAAAGTCCCTGTGGAAGATAACAGTTGGAGCCGTAAGGATAAAAAGGAATCTCCATCCAGTGCTGTTCTGCTGGCAAGCTTTTTGTCATGCTCGGTACTTGCTGTGCTGTTTGCAGCCATTGCCATTTATCATCACCCTCTGGCTCAGCGTTATATACGTGTTCAGCCACCTCCAAAACGGAAGCCAGTGGAGCTAAACTTGAAGGCGTTTTCATTCCAAGATTTGCAAGAAGCAACAAATGGATTTGAGAATATATTAGGCCAAGGAGCATTTGGTACTGTTTACAGTGGGTTTCTAACCATAGAAGATGAAGAGGTTGAGGTTGCTGTTAAAAAGTTGGAGAAGGTGATTGAACGAGGTGAGAAGGAATTCCTGACAGAAGTACAAGTAATAGCTTTGACCCATCACAAGAATCTTGTGAGGTTGTTGGGCTACTGTAATGAGCAAAATCACCGGCTACTGGTTTATGAGCTAATGAAGAATGGGACTTTATCCAACTTCCTATTTGGGGAAGGGGAAAGACCCAGCTGGGAAAGTAGAGCTGAAATTGCTCTTGGGATTGCAAGAGGCTTGTTATATTTGCATGAAGAGTGTGATACCCAGATCATTCATTGTGACATAAAGCCACAAAATGTCCTTCTTGACAACAATTACACTGCTAAGATAGCAGATTTTGGCCTAGCAAAACTATTGATGAAGGATCAAACTCGAACAAGAACCAATGTAAGAGGAACTATGGGATATATAGCACCAGAATGGCTAAAAAATGCACCAGTAACGACCAAGGTGGATGTTTACAGCTTTGGGGTCATGTTGCTTGAGATTATCTTTTGTAGAAAGCATATGGAGTTGCATCCAGGTGATGAATCAATGGAGGTTGAGTACACGATTCTAACAGATTGGATTTTGAGCTGTCTGAGAGCTGGGAACTTAGAAACCACTGTAAGTCATGATTTTGAAGTTTTGAGTGATTACAAAAGGTTTGAGAGGATGGTTATGGTTGGAGTATGGTGCATATGTTCTAATCCAACTCTACGGCCATCCATAAAGAAGGTTGTTCAAATGTTAGAAGGAACTGTTGAAGTTGATGTTCCCCCTCTGAATGATGCACAAATGTTTTAAGAGAAGTTTTACCACCCTCTGTTTATGTTTCCAGTTTCAATTTAGCTTGTGAACTACTTCAATTTGCAGCATGGTTTATACTTAATAAAACTTTCTTCTACTTCTTTTTCGCTAAAAGAGCATCTTATTATTTAGAGATCACCATGTTACTGTCAAACAAGCGTGCACATTGTATGTGCTAAGCCATGGCTTCCATTAGTTCCATAAAAGATCATTAAAAGGCAGAAGCAAAATCATTCTGGACAATACTTTAGAAAGCAAGAGCCAAATGAAATATATAGAGAGTCTATTTGGAAACAACTCATCTAACTTTTTACTAAAAGTGTGCTAAAGTATACTTATACTTTGAAATTTTTTTCAAAAGTGAGAAAAAGCGGAAAAATGTGAGGTTTTTTTAAAAACTGTATATAAAAGCTAAAAACTAAATCTTAAAACTGACGCCAAAGTCACCCATAAAGGATAACTTCTTCATTGTTTAGATGTTCAAGAGTTCCTCCTTGATGTATCATCGAGCCTCATAGTTTGGTTGATACCCTAGTCTCTTCCATTAAATTGAATGTAATTTTATTTTCTTTTCTTTTCATTTTTTCCCATAAAAAAGGGAGTAAAGCTAGGAACACACACCAAAAAAAATAAAAAAATAAAATAACCATGTGGCTTTTTGTAAGTGGTGGAGGTGTGGACCTACCATTTTACCTCCACCACTTATAGATCATCACGTGGCGAACATGTGGCGAATTGTATCAAAAGTTGTGGACTTTTTTTTTGTGTCTCTAGTATTTTTTTTAAAACTAACATCTTGAAGATGAGAAACTTGTTATTATAATATAGTGACACTGATTGCTCTCTTTTATGAGGAAAAAAGAATTAAGGTTTAAATCCCCTTTTCTGTTATTGTAATTATTATTTAATTGTTTTGTGTGTCCATACATATCCAAAATGTCATGGCGTAAATGAAATTAATCAATGTCCTTGAATTTTTTACAACAATCCTATTCAAATTTCAAACTCCATGGACCACCAACCCATGAAAATCTCAAAGGTTATAATTAATCGGGTAGTAAATGACTTTTTTCTTACGACATTTTAAGTGCAACGAAGGATCGCCTGAAACGTGTCCCATAAAAGTCTATGATAAAAAATAAGTAGGGCATTTCTGAGACAAAAATGCCATACCCTTCAACGCTAATTTATGACTAATATATCAAATCGTGTAAATTTGCCAAGATTTAGATGATAGATGCATGGAATCAACATTGTTGCTATGATAACAACAGCAACGATAACAACATGTCAGCCTATCTATCACACATTCATTGCATTGGCTTCTAACCACGCCATGCACAGTCTGCTGATAAAATATGAAATATGTTCAGAGTGAAATCCATTATTTTCTTTTGACCATGAATTCTATGTGATTGGTATATGTGATTGGTATATGAGTGACAACATTTTTTACCATTATAAATATAACTTATTGTAATTAATGCATAATTAAACGCCAATGAAAGTAATGTTATTCTAATTATTTTAAGGATCATGTTAACAAGTGCCCTTAGGGCACTGGTTAACAATGGTAAATGAAAGGGAGAAAATACGAGCTAGGATGCCTAGAGTGAATGTACGGGCTAACTATGGTCCGCGAACTAAAGAATAGACGAGCCCGTTATTTACACAAGGCCTTAAGTGGACGAACCTGATGTGGACGGAGGGAATAAAGGTGGACTGGTTGGCCATGGGCCTGTTGGGCCCCTTAGTGGGAACACTTTGGCCCATTCTCGTAAAACCCTAAGAAGAGTCCTTGCGTAACTTGGACTCTAGAATTCTCATGTATTGGTGAAGATCTTCCCTATAAGGAGAAGATCTGTCCACCACGTTTCGGACTCTAAAAAAAGAATATTTCTACAAGGAAAAGACTTGGATGCCAAGTCTAAGAGGAAAAACTTTCGACTACTATAAAAGCTCCAATACTCTCACCAAGAAAGGTACGCATTATTTTACCCTCTCTAGCACTCTAGAGTTGTGAGAATACTTTCTGACTTAACCTTCGGAGGGTATTTGGCCAGCACCACACCGGCGCCCTTTGATAAGTTTTCTTCTTTGCATTGTGTAGGTTTACATTCGAGTGCGAAGGCATCGTGTGACTTACTGGTGAATTTCTCAGCTTCATCAGTTGGCGCCATCTGTAGGAACGTGAGAAAAAAGAAGTCAGACGTTGCTTCATCCCTAAGACAGAAGGGTTGCATGGTGCTCACTCGCTCGATGGCAACAACCAACGACATCCAAGGAGAGGAACTACCCACAACCGCACTCGAAAGACAAGTTCGGACTCTCGCTGCGGCCGTGGAGTGCCTCACCAAACAAAATCATGACCTAGAAGAACAGTTGCGTCAAAGGAACACAGTACCCAACAACCGGAGGGAGGATTAGGAAGGTACCAGCGCCATGCAAAGAGACCGAGAAGGGCCTGAAAGGAGCAACGCCCCAAGCAGGCCAGAACGACAGAACACGAGCCTCCCATCCTTCATGGATGCGACTCCTCCGCCTATGTTTGCGGAGATGCAGGCGATGAAAGAACAGATGGAGGTCATGATGAACGCCCTGAAGGGACGAGTGTCCAACGACCTGGACGACCTAGTGAATCGGACTGACTCTCCATTCACCGGCCCCGTCAATTCCTTTCCCCTACCACACAAATTCCGGATGCCACAAATAGAAAGTTATGATGGGGTCAAGGATCCCCTAGACCACCTGGAGACGTTCAAGACCTTGATGCATCTACAAGGGGTACCGGACGAAATCATGTGTAGGGCCTTCCCAACCACACTGAAGGGTCCCGCAAGAATTTGGTTCAGTCGGCTGATACCGAACTCCATCAGCACTTTCAAGGAATTGAGCGCTCAGTTCACCTCGCACTTTATAGGGGGACACAGGTACAAGAAGTCCACGGCATGCTTAATGAACATCAGACAGAGAGAGGACGAGACATTAAGATCCTACATAACCCGCTTCAATAAGGAAGCGCTCTCGATCGATGAAGCCGACGACAAAATACTGGTGGCGGCTTTCACGAACGAGTTACGAAAGGGCAAGTTTTTGTTTTCCCTATACAAAAACAACTCCAAAACCATGTCAGAGGTACTCTACAGGGCCACCAAGTACATGAACACGGAAGACGCGTTATTAGCAAGGGAGGAAAATCCCAGAAAGAGGGAACGGCAGGCGACCGTGCGTTAGGATCAAGGGTAGAAAATACCAAGGACAAGAGACAGAAGGGACGAAAGGCGCCCCAAGCCCCCGAGAGGAAGGTTCACGAGTTTCACCCCTCTAAACGCCCCGATTGACCAAGTTTTGATGCAAATCAAAGACGAGGAAACGCTGACGTTCCCGGGGAAACTAAAGAGCGACCCAAGCAAACGGCTGCGAGGCAAATATTGTCGTTTCCACCGAGATCACGGCCACGACACAGCCGATTGCTACGACCTGAAGCAGCAAATCGAAGCCCTCATTAGACAAGGGAAGTTGCAGAAATTCGTCAACAAAGAGAGAGCGGATCCCAATCGCCAAGAGCCGGCCCCCCGACGGGATAACGAGCGTCCAAGACCCCCCATCGGAGACATAAGGATGATCGTGGGAGGGACCGTGACTACTGGTTCATCCAAAAAAGCTCGGAAAACGTATCTCAGATCGGTCCTGAACGTCCATCTAACAGGCTCTACGCCTAATACCGCACGGGTGGAAAGCCCTATCATCGGATTCACTGAAGAGGACGCAAGGAGGCTCCATCATCCACATGACGATACGTTGGTTGTCAGCATACGTGTAGGGGACTACAACGTCCACCGAGTACTAATCGACAATGGCAGCTCAGCAGATATTCTATACTATCCAGCATTCCAGCAAATGGGGATAGACAGAGCACGATTGATATCGACGAGTGCTCCACTTGTCGGTTTTGGAGGGACAAGGGTATTTCCAATAGGCTCCATCACACTCTTGGTAACAGTGGGCGATTACCCGCAAGAACTCACTAGGAATGTAATGTTCCTCGTGGTGGACTGCTCATTCGCCTACAATGGCATTCTCGGACGACCCACACTAAACTCGTGGAAAGCAGCAACATCAACATACCACCTGATGATCAAGTTCCCAACGGACTATGGGATTGGGGAATTGTGAGGGAATCAGGTAACGGCCCGAGAATGCTACATTGCCATGCTAGAAATGGAAGATCATCATCAGACAATGTGCGTAGAAGAGCAGCGGACGGTCGAAGAGCTAGAGGAGATAACGCTCGACGAGTCAAAACCAGAGCGGATGACCAGAATAGGAACATTGGCCTACCAGCCGGTGCGCCAGGCCCTCACAACATTCCTCAAGAGGAACCAAGACGTTTTCGCATGGAACCACGAAGACATGCCCGGGATCGATCCCTCTGTCATAGTGCACAGGCTGAACGTGAACCCCTCAACCCCACCCGTCCGGCAGAAAAAGCGAGTATTCGCTCATGAACAGGATAGGGCAATAGCGCAAGAGGTCAGAAAGCTACTCGAGGCGGGTTTTATTAGGGAAGTATATTACCCGGAGTGGCTGGTGAACGTGGTCATGGTCAAGAAGTCTAGCGGGAAGTGGCGAATGTGTGTCGACTTCACGGACCTTAACAAAGCGTGCCCAAAGGACAGCTACCCCCTCCCGCGGATAGATGCGCTGGTCGACTCTACGGCCAGACACCAGCTCCTAAGTTTTATTAGTGCCTTCTCAGGCTATAATCAGACCAAGATGGAGGAATCTGACCAGGAGAAAACGTCCTTCGTCACCAGCCAAGGACTCTTTTGCTATAAGGTGATGCCATTCGGACTTAAGAACGCTGGGGCAACGTACCAAAGGTTAATGGACAAAATGTTCGCGCACCAGATAGGGAGGAACGTACAGATCTACGTCGACGACATGCTAGTCAAGAGCCCACACGAAAAAGATCACCTGAGCGACCTCCAGGAGACATTCGATACCCTACGATCATACAACATGAAACTGAACCCGGGCAAGTGCATATTCGGAGTAACAGCGGGAAAATTCTTGGGTTTTATGATGTCCCAAAGAGGGATAGAGGTCAACCCAGAGAAGATACATGCCATCATGAAGCTGGAACCGCCAAGGACAGTAAAAGGCGTGCAGAGCTTAAATGGCAAGATTGCTGCTTTGAACAGGTTCGTCTCCAAAGCGATGGACAAGTGTCTACCGTTCTTTCGCGTCCTGAGGAAGTCATTCGAGTGGACAGATGAGTGCCAGAAGGCATTTGAAGACCTGAAGAAATACCTCGCCTCGCCACCCTTGCTCAGCCCGTCCAAGCCAGGAGAAGACCTCTACTTATACCTAGCGGTTTCGCAGGTGGCAGTGAGCGCGGCCCTAGTAAGAGAAGAGGAAGGAACTCAGCGACCCGTCTATTTCATAAGCAGGGGGTTTCGGGGGGCTGAAGAGAGGTACCCCCACATGGAAAAGCTCGCCTTCGCACTGGTAACCTCCGCCCGAAAACTCAAACCGTACTTCCAAGCCCACATCATCATCGTCCTAACAAATCAACCCCTAAAAAGGGCAATGAGCAGCCCTGAAGCTGCCGAGCGAATGGCCCTGTGGGCGATAGAGCTGAGTGAATTTGACATACATTACTGACCGCGAACTGCAATAAAGGGCCAAGTAATGGCAGACTTCATCACCGAATACACGCAAACGGAGCAGCAGGATCCACAAGCCCTCAGACAATGGAACATCCACACGGATGGATCATCAAACAAGCAAGCTGGAGGCACCGGGGTAGTAATTCAAACCCCTGACGGAGAGAAAATCGAGTGTATGATTCGGCTAGACTTCCCAACAACCAATAATGAGGCCGAGTATGAGGCATTGGTGGCAGGATTAGACCTGGCGAAAGCAGCAGGCGCCGAGGCCATGGTTGTACATTGCGATTCACAGGTAATAGTTAGTCAGATTAGCGGCGCCTATAAGTGTAGGGGGGAAAAGATGAAGAAATACTTGGAAGAGGTCAGGAGACGGATCGACACCCTCTAGGTCACATTCGTTCAAATCCCAAGGGAGGAGAACGAATGTACTGACCGGCTCGCAAAAACCGCCTCCGCAGAGGTCATGATCGCCCCCGATCAGGTATTGTCGTTCATCCAGAATTCCTCAATCATTAACAGTAGGGCAAAAGTGCAGGAAGTAAACCCAGAATACAATTGGACTACGCCACTAACGGCCTACCTGAAGGAAGGCACGCTCCCAGACGACAAAGACGCAGCAAGAAAACTGAAAGTCTGAGCTTCGCGATTCGTAATAATCAATGACGTCTTATACAAGAGGGGATTCTCACGACCATACCAAAGGTGTTCGGGCCACGAGGAAGCAGACTACGTAATGAAAGAGGTCCATGAGGGTATCTGCGGAAACCATTCAGGGGCGCGGTCTTTAGTACACAAACTGATTCGGGCAGGATACTATTGGCCTACAATGCAGAAGGATGCACAAGCCTACGTCAAGACTTGCGACAAATGTCAAAGGTTCAGTAACCTAATTAGGCAACCAACCGAAGAACTGACATCCATGATGGCCCCTTGGCCGTTCGCCCAATGGGGGCTAGACATCATGGGCCCTCTCCCGACAGCTGCATGACAGCTGAAATTTTTGGTGGTAGGGATCGACTACTTCACTAAGTGGGTGGAGGCGAAAGCTCTGGCAACTATCACGGAGAGAAACATCAGGAGTTTCGTGTGGAGAAATATCATATGCAGATTCAGGATACCAAGGGTACTCATCTCCGATAACGGAAAACAGTTTGACAACAAGGCATTCCAAGATTTCTGCTCGGAATTAGGCATCAGAAATCACTACTCATCACCCGCACATCCGCAGGCCAATGGGCAAGTTGAAGTCACGAACCGGTCCCTGCTCAAAATCATCAAGACCCAACTCGAGGGGGCAAAAGGCATCTGGCCCGATGAGTTACCAAGTATCTTGTGGGCATATCGTACAACGGCAAGAACACCCACGGGAGAAACACCGTTCAGGCTAACATACGAGAGCGAGGCTGTCATTCCAGCAGAGATAGGGCTTACAAGTTATCGAGTGGAGAGCTACAATGACTACAAGAACGAATGGGCTTTGCGGCTACAGCTAGACCTAGTCGACGAAGTCCGGGCTACAGCAGAACAAAGGTTGGCCCGATACCAAAACCTCATGGCAAAATACTACAACTCCAAAGTCAGACACAGAGACTTTCAGATTGGGGACCTTGTGCTATGGAAGGTAATGGGAGCAGCTAAAGAACCTTCACAAGGAAAACTTGGCCCAACTGGGAAGGACCTTACAAGATCTCGTCTTGGCAGAGGAAGGGGACCTACTACCTCGAAACTATAGACGGACGGAAATTGCAATACCCATGGAACACAGAGCACCTATGAAAATCTTATGTCCTATGACGGACTGTTAAAAATATTGTCCACATGATGGACGGATCACCCCAAGAGGATGAAAACCTTAAGTCCAGATAATGGACGGACCAGTAATAACGTCCATAAGCTGGACGGATCGTCCTGCGAGGATGGTAAGAACTAAGTCCAGATAATGGACGGACCAGTAATAACGTCCATAAGCTGGACGGATCGTCCTGCGAGGATGGTAAGAACTAAGTCCAGATAATGGACGGACCCAAAATAACGTCCGCAAGCTGGGCGGATCATCCTAAAAAGATGGTAACTACTAAGTCCACATAATGGACGGGCCTAAAATAATGTCCACAAGCTGGACGGACCATCCCAAAAAAGATTGTAACTCTTTTAAGATCTATGTAATGGACGGGCCAAAAATAAAGACCACAAGAGGGACGGATCATCCCCAAAGGGTGATAGCACTTAGATGTTAAACGGTTAATGGACGGATAAGTTAATTCCGCAAAACGGATTATCTTCAAAAAAAAAAAAAAAAAAAGGGAGGACGGAAGAATCGCATAAGCAGAACGGAGCTCATTTTAACAAGAAATGTACTTTAAAACAAAACACATGCATTTCACACAGACAAAACAAAGGTCAACGGACCTTGTAGAATGTAAACATACTGAACGGTCAATAATCGTATAAACCCCATAAACACGACGAGTATTAAAGATTGTTCTACACTTGATACAAAAAAAGAAAAAAGAAAAAAAAGAGAAGATTAATTAGTAAAACTAAGTTATTACAAAATCTGCTGTCTCCCTCTCTTCAGCTGGACGGTCCCCAATGTCCTTAGCCTGGCCGTCTGCAACAGTTTGATCTACAGGAGCTTCGCGGACAGGGATGTTCTCGTCAAAAAGTACATCAGTATCTTCAGACTGAACGGGCTGAACGGTTGATGGCTCGGGGGCAGTGACGGTGACGGTGGATAAGTCTATATCCGGGTACAACGCCTTCACCTGACGGAGGGCATCATCAAACCCGTCGTTATAAACAAGACTCAGTTCCGAAATGAGGGCGTCGGAGTCGCGGTACTCACGTATCGCATCCTTCTTCGCTTGATGGACCTCATCGTCTTTCTCCACCAGGGCTTTCTTCAGACGGTCCGTCAGCTGGATGCATTCGTCCCGGGCCGTCTCGGCCATCTTAAGCTTCTTCTCTTGGACGACCTTCCAGGCCTTGAGATCGAGCAGCTCCTCTTCCATCACCTTGGCTTTCTCACGAATCCGGCCAATGGTCGTCTCATGATTGAGACACCGTCCCATCATGCCTTTCATCATGATCATAGCCTGAAGGACAACAAAAATGCATAAGTAAAATATCTAAGGGCAGCAAGTGCTGAACGGGTGAACCAAAAGACGACGGAGTAATTACCTGAGCAATGTTGAAGAGGCCCGACTCCCCCATCGCCTCCGTTGAGTGATTCCCCAAATCCTCATAGTCATCGGTAGTAATAATCGACGACAGCCTCTCGAGGGCATATTTGGAGTCCTCACGAAGCAGGACGGGTGGCTTCTTCTGGCTGCCAGACGGACTCGTCATCAGACCCTTACCCGCACCATGCTTAGTCGGAGTGACCGACTTATTCCCCCCAGCCATTAAGCCGACGACCGGCTCCAGGGGGATCTTGGGCTGTTTTGGCAGACGGTCACCATTCACGGGCTGTTTCCTCTTCAGACTCTGCTTGCTGGAGCCCGTCCCCATGGGGTTCGTTCCAGTTTCTTTGTTCTTTGCAGCCTGAAGTCTTATAGCTGCTCTCCTCTTTGCATCCTCCATCTCTAAAAAAGGTAGACGGATTAAGAAATAATAAAAATAATAACGGTAAAAAACAAGTGATAGGGTCGATGGACTTACGTAGACGGGTCTGCTTCTCGTACTTTAATGCCGCCGGGGTTGGTTCGGGCCCGTCACAATACCAATGGATGGTGTTGAGGTTGACGAGTTTGGCCCAAGTCCGTTCCTCGGGCTTTGTCTTTGAAAAAATTCTCTCAAGGAAGCTGAATTCCTCAAGTGTAATCTGGGGACGCAGTCGAACTACACCAAAGAGGACGGATGTTAAAAAAATAATAAAAATTTAAACTGCACGGAGTCATTTACGACGGGCCATACCAGATGGGTTTAAAACGCCCCAAACTGTGTCAATGGGCATGAAGTCCGTCTCCCTTGGATGACACATCCAATCATCTCCTTCGATGAAAAAGTAGCGGCTCTTCCAGTCTCTATTTGAGTCTGGGGTTTCAAAAATAACTTTCAGGACGGGGCTCCTGGGGTCAAAGCTATACATGCCCCTCGACTTGTCTATCTCATCCGGACGGTTGCAGTGGAGGAACTCTTTTATCGTAAGCCTCCTCCCACCATCTGTCATGGCTCCGTACAGAACCTCCATTGCGATAAAAACCCTCCAGGCATTAGGAGACACCTAGCTGACGGATATACCTAGGTATTCTAAGAGTTCGCGGTGTAACAAATTTAAAGGAAATCTCAGGCCGGCCTTGAGTACTTGTTCATACACACCTACTCCGTCAACTCCTTCGTAATAACATTTTTTTGACATATAGGGTAGACGGAGTGGGATGTGGTCTGGGATTTGGTAATGGGCCCTAAGGGTATTAAAGTGGGCCTCTTTGATAGTGGATGTGAAGGCGTGTACCGTCCACTCTGGAAGCATGATGAACTCCCTAAGTCCATCAGCTCCCACGACGGATCTAACTATCGGCTCTTCATCGTCAGCTGAAACCTCCTGTATTTCGATCATCTCCAGGCCCTCATTTGTTGAGGACGAGGATGATGATGACGGACTACTCTCCTCGCTCGGGGCGTCGTGGTCTTTGGGACCTGATGGGTATACCTCTTCGTAGTCCATCCCGTCACGGACGACCGACTGATTACTCGACGCACTAGACATGGCCTACAGGTAATGACAAAACCTAAGACTCTGACGGGTTTGGAAAGAACGACGGGCGCATAAAGTCTAAAAAAAGAGGAAAAAAGAGAGAGGAATTAAAATAGGATGGATAGGATCACTTACCAGAAAGTTTGGAGTGAGCGAGATGCTGCAGACGACGGGTATGGTATTGAACGGACTATTGTCTGACAAATATGACGGACTCGCTCTGACAATTTTTTCCAGCAACAAGTGGAAAAATGAGGGGCGGAGGGGTCGATATTTATAAAGGATATGCACGGAAGACGAAGCGACACCTCGTTCCAAAACAAAGACCATTGACAGGATGACACTTGGCACGGCTCATAAATGTGTTAACTCCTGATCTGACAATGTACGGAGGTAAGTTCACGGATCTAGGTGTCACGGAAACATGATCGAGATTTTAAAACCGTCACCCCATGGGTCCGTTCTCTTATTCATGATGGACCCATCGGGTGAGGGGGCAACTGAAAGGGAGAAAATACGTGCTAGGATGCCTATTGTGAATGTACGGGCTGACTATAGTCCGCGAACTAAGGAATAGACGAGCCCATTATTTACACAAGGCCTTAAGTGGACGGACCTTATGCGAACGGACCTGATGCGGACGGACCGAAGAAAGATGGGCTGATCGGCCATGGGCCTGTTGGACCCCTTAGTGGAAACACTCTGGCCCATTCTCGTAAGGCCCTAAACAGAGTCCTTGCGCTACTTGGACTCTAGAAATCTCATGTATTGGTGAAGATCTTCCCTATAAGGAGAATATCTGTCCACCACGTTTCGGACTCTAAAAAAGAGGAGTTCTACAAGGAAAAGACTTGGATGCCAAGTCTACGAGGAAAAACTTTCGACTACTATAAAAGCCCCAATACTCTCACCAAGAAAGGTGCGCATTATTTTACCCTCTCTAGCACTCTAGAGTTGTGAGAATACTTTCTGACTTAACCTTCGGAGGGTATTTGGCCGGCACCACACCGGTGCCTTTTGATAGGTTTTCTTCTTTGCATTGTGTAGGTTTACATTCAAGTGCGAAGGCATCGTGTGACTCAATGGTGAATTTCTCAGCTTTATCAGTAAAGATAAAATTATTCTATTTAAATCTTTTTTAAAGGCAAGTTGTTTATTTGAGTAAAATTGATTAATTGGACTTTTTTTTTTCAAAGCTTTGCTATTGGTGCTTTTTTTGTTGTTGCGCAAATGTTTTTGGGCTAGTATATGTTGTTTTAGAATTTAGATTTATGAATTTTTTTTAATGACCTGTAAAATGAGGAAAATGCTAGAAGTATATTACTGATACAATGTGTGATTATTAATAAATAAAAAAGTGATGTAAGTAATATGCCCAAATGTGAACCAATAAGAATTTGTGTGTCAACAGTTTGTAAAAATGTTATAAATAAGTTTGTAACTGTAACGTTATTCTAAAAAGAATCAATGATATTGTTAAGGGGGCAAAATGTAATTTTATAGAACAAAATTGTTAAAATTAATATATATATATATATATATATATATATATATATATATATATATATATATATATATATATATCTTCTTCTTCTTTTTTCTAATTTAGGGGGTCATTGCCGCCGTGGTCAATGTATGCCTCCATCCTTGACTAGAACTCTAAAAGTCAAATAGGCAAGGCTAAAATTATGTTAAATGTCATCTCTCCAAAATTGTTACAATTCAATTCAAATTTGTTATCGTAAGACGCAACATCAATGATGAGACATGAGACATTTAACATAATTTAACATTTAACATACATTGACCATGGGGACAACGGCCTCCCAATTTTTTATTTTTTTTGATGTTGCGTCTTACGATAACATATTTGAATTGAATTGTAACAATTTTGGAGAGATGAGACATTTAACATAATTTTAGCCTTGCCTATTTGACTTTCACAGTCCTAGTCAAGGATGGAGGCATACATTGACCGTGGGGGCAACGGCCTCCCAATTTTTTATTTTTATTTTTTAAGAAAAAGATATATATATATATATATATGCATTAATTTTAGCAATTTTGTTCTATAAAATTACATTTTTTCCTCCTTAACAATATCAATGATTCTTTTTAGAGTAACGTTATAATTACAAACTTATTTACAACATTTTTACAAACTGTTGATGCACAAATTCTTATTGGTTCAAATTTGGGCATATCACTTACATTACTTTTTTACTTATCAATAAACATTTATTATATCAGCAATATACCTTTAGCATTTTCCTCATTTTAAAGGCCATTAAAAAATTTATAAATCTAAATTCTAAAACAACATATACTAGCCCAAAAACATTTGTGCAGCAACAAAAATCACCAATAGCAAAGCTATAAAAAAAAAAAAAAAAAAAAATTAAAAAAAGTCGAGTTAACCAATTTTAGTCAAACAAACAACTGGCCTTTTTAAAAATTTTAAGCAGAATAATTTTTTTCTTTACCCAGTATATGCACACATCAAAATCTCAACACTCCCCCACCCCCCAAGAAAAAAAAAAAAAAAAACTCAACAACTAAGAAGCCACCGAGCTAGAGGTCAGAGTCGCCCCCTTAATTCAAAGTCTTGTTTTTGTCCCTGCTCCTAGTTAATGTGAAAGACATCAAGCTTCCACGAAGAAGTTCCCATGATGGAAACTTCAAGCTCATGTTCAGTCATAGTTCCTTGGCTAATTTCTCTTTGAATTTGGAGAAGAAGGAATTCATTTTTTTCTAAAAATTGGTGCTACCCATATAATAATCCTAGCAATACAATGACAAATATCATTATGTCGTTATTTTTTTAAGGGAATTCATTTCAAAACCCTATCCCTTCACCAAAACACACACAAACACAAAGATCTTTCATAAATAAAATTGAAATTCATATAAATATATTTTTACAAAGAATTTCTAATTACTATGAAGGAATTCCATTGGACTTGGTTATATTAACAAGTTTTAGATCATTCCTGTTTGAGTAATGGGTTGCTTTCGAAATAATTTGCCGGTCGAAGCTCGAATCCACCATGTAGTGTTGGCATCACTGGGAAATCTTCTTGGCATGGAACATGGTGAAACCCAACTGTGTACCATAGAACTATATCTTTGTTGTCAATTGCTCTATTCCTGCACATACCATACAAATGCCATTTATTGTAAACAGATGAGATTTATGCATGGTGGATCTATATCATGACAAATTGAAAGGTTTTTCTTTTTTAATTATGAGGTTGTAAACTTGTAATTGAACTAGTGTCACTTGGCTGTATCACCAATCAAGAATGTTAAATTTCATAACTCAATTCCACGTAGCTTAGCAATAAATTACTATAGCTGAGCTAAATGATTTTTGAAGCAAAGGATCAAAATAGTGTATAGAAATTTTTTTTTTTCCCAATAGAATTTAAACACATAGCATTCATCTCACTATAACTTATAATTAGTTCAAAACTTTCGAGAGTCTTTGTGGTGCAGTGGTATTGCCCAATTCTACCATAAACCAAAACTTATACTCTTCTTTAAAATTATTTTTTCTTTGAAAATTTGATTTTATATCATAATCCTATAAAAACCATACTTTACCTTTGGCTCCAAATGGCTAAGCCATCATCTCCTCGGCTGTGGTCAGCATAGAACCCTCCAGGCCACCGCTCTGACTTATTATAGGCAGTCACCCATACTTGATACTTTGTATAAGCAGCTCTAATCTGAGGGTAATCATCATTAGATAAAAGAGAATTAACCGGTTGTCCAGTAATCAGCCGGTAACCCACATGATTCCCAAGCCTTGTCTTCTTGTTTGGATTCACTACTAAAAGTTCACTTGGCTCCAAGCCAAGCTGGATCCTAGCCTCTGCTTCAGTTTTGGCAGTTTGTTTAACTACTGTCCAATAACTTTTTCTTGGTGAAGTAGTGTGTGTGTTTTGGTTTGATACTCTTATCGTTTCTAACTTGGCTTTGACAAAGGAGTTGTCGTTACCATCAACATCAAGGTCAAGATAGTATGTGAGTAAGTGGTCGTGGTGTACAGCAACAGTGTTTTCTGCTACTAAGGGTCCATACTCGTTTTCCATTATTTGGTCGGTATTTGTGTATGGTGTAGCCTTCATCATTAGTATACCTGTCAAATCCACCTAGAAAAAAAAAGGAAAATATAATATTTATAAGTGTGGTTGATATTATTTATTTTGATGAGATAAAACTAAATATAACTTCACTAAACAATATATATATAGATAGAGAGAGAGAGAGAGAGAGAGAGATTTTAAAAAGTTCTATCTAAGAAAAAATAAATTGACTTAAATTATATATTTAACCATAAAATGATGCTTAAGGAAAAAACAATACCGATTCTACCTTTTCTAGTCAAAAAATTTCCCAAAATAACATTGTTTTGGAAAGGAAAAGAAAAAAAAACTAAAATTAATAGTGAGATTGGACAAAACTAGACGTAATGACTAAATTGAAAACAAATTAAAGTTAACAAACGAAGTGAAAAAGAAACTATATTAGAACCTTTGGTTGGGTCTTCAAGTACTTTGGAATTGGTTTCTCAAAAAAAAAAAAAAAAAAAAAAAAAAAAAAAAAAAAAAAAGCTCTTTCCTACTGGAATTGACGCCCAACTTGAAAATCAATGTGCCAGCCCCCAAGCTCAGACCAACCCATCTAACCCCAAAAACTTAGGCCTAATTTCATATGGTCCGCGAGGTGGGCTTTGGGCTGTGTATACATGAAACAAATTGTCTCTCGAAGAACAAATATTATGGGTGATCAATAATAACAATGTGGGTTTCTTACATATTATATTAGTTATTACCAACATCTATATCTGTTGCTAATTTACGGTGGTTGCTAATTTATTTTACTCTTAATGTTCATCTAATCACCGATTATGAAATGAAAGAAATTTTTTTAGAATGAAAAAGATGAATCTTACCCCAACTTTGATGGTGCCACTTTGTTTGAATTCCCAATCAAGAATAAATCGTAATTACCCACCGTAGCCACCATTCTAACCACCAAAGTAATTTCTGGCTCCCCACTTCTTATCTGAAAGACCAACCACTTTACTTTAACATTACATGAACATAAATTAAAAGGTAAATTATACTTTTTGGTCCCTTAAGTTTGGGATAAGTTCGATTTTGATTTTGATTTTTTTAAATTTGATTTTAAGACTTTAGAAAGGGAAAATTTCCGTCACTTGAATTGGGAAAAGTTTGGTTTTGGTACCCCTAAATATGGGGTTGGTTTAATTTTAGTTAGGGTTGCAAATGCTTATGAACAACTCAAGCTTAGCTTGGAAGAAAAAAAAAATCATTTATTTAGCAAATGAGTCAAACTCAAATCTAAGTTTAAGTTCGAATATTAAACAAAGCTTAATAATAATAATGTTTAAGCTTAATAATATTAAACAAGCCAAGCTCATGAGTATAAGTAATGCAGACTTAATTAAAGTTATATTATGTTATATATTTATATGTATAAATGTTTAAAATATACTTATATAGACTAAATATTGAATTGTGTAAGTTTGTAACTAATTAAGTTCATAAGATATCAAATTATTATTTCTAATTTATTGAATGGTGTAATTTTACAAAATAAAATGTTGTTGAATTTAATTTTATAAGTTCATAAATGAAAATCATTCTATTTAATTAACCTATATATTATAATTTGAAATATAAATTAGTTAATAATTATGAGCATATATTTGTGAATGGGTAAACAATTTTAGCTGTAGTGGTTACTATGTATTGAGAAAAGAATAAGTTAATCAAGTAGTTTATGAACAAGCTTGTAGTTTGAGCTTATTCAACAATAAACTAAACTTAAACATGTATTCTAATTTAGCAATGAGCTCAAACTCAACTCGTGTTTGAAATAAAATTAAATGATAATCATAAACTTTTAATATTGGACGCAGCTCAACTTGTTTACAGCCTAGCATTAGTCCTTTAAATATGTAGTTGGTTTGATATGTTCCTAAAATATGAGGTGTCATGTAAACAAACAAAAATAAAAAGACAGACCAAATTGTTCCCCAATTTGAAAGTTTAGAGAACAAAATCGAAATTACTCCAAAATTTAAGAACCAAAAGTAAATTTACCAAAATTTAAAAAATAAGAAATAAAAATCCAAAACAAGAACCATAAATAAACCGTTCATAAACACAGCTAGACTTACCACTTTGCCTGGAACAATAATTTCTGTATGTCTCCAAGCTACATCACCAGCATACCGCTCAAAAATGCAAATAGCCCTTGGTACCTTTTGTGCTTGTCCATCTGCCCCAACCATATACCCATCTATAAATGCAGCATTCCCTGGGCAATCATAAAATGTCTGTAGAGTAACAGCTGTACGCCCAAACCCAAATTCACCAATGTCCATGAATGTCCTATAATACCATTCACTTGTAGGATCCATATATGGAACAAATGTCTCAGATACATGTCCTCTATACAACACACGCCTAAACTTTCTTTTCCTGTCATCAAATATTGAAGCTGTTGATATGATAACACCTGCCCGAGCATTGAATCCCACATGGAAATTCCAATTACCCCATTTAACATTTTGGCCCTCAATTGTGAACCCACCATTTGTTATGTCACAAGTAGTAGAATTATGCTTCCCTTTTGGTGATTGAAAATCAGTACCCTCGACTTTAGGCACAGGTGCTCTAAGTCTATCAGTGTACATTGTAATCTTCATTGAATCAACATCAACTAGTACACTTATTCCTTGAATAGGCCTTGCAAACACATTAACCGACCCTCCACGATAAAAGCATGCGACTTTAAGAGTTCTTTTTGTAACACGCTCACCAAACCAACCTACTGTAAAGGGTACACAAGAAACTTCAGATAAATTCAAGCCCCTTCTTAGAATTGACTTCTTGAATTTTGGATACTTCAAAGGCAATTTGCTAGCTCGAAAAAGTTCACTAAAAGTGAGAGGGGGATAGCCATAACCACTATAGACTTGGTTAGATATGATTGAGCCAATGGTTAAGTCTACAATGAGATCATAGGTCTTACCTCTTGCTCGAATTACAACCTTGGCTTGACGATTAGGCTTGATTTCTTTATAAGAAAGCCACTTTAGGACATCTTGTTTATCTGGTTCTTCAACATCAACAAAATGAAAGGTTAGGTTAGGAAGAGAACCAAGGTGAGACTTTTCAATTATGTGCCTTATTTGGTCAATTTCTGTAGGGTTGAGAGGGTCTAGAGGGTGAAAGAGACTAGACCCGAAGCAACATTGTAGGACAAAAGATAGAACTAGGAATGGAATTTTCATGGATACTGCTTAATGAATTCAAAGAAGGATTGGTTAAGTTTTGGTGCTAGCAGGCAACCCACCATTTGGGACTATATAGTAAGACATTATAATTTATTGTACCACCTCTCTTACATGATGGCTGCATTTAACTTTGAATAAAGGCTACCGTGGTCCGTAGCTTTAACGTTGCAATATTCAATTTCTAAGACTTCATCTGTAAGCACGAGATGCACATTCACTTAAATTTTCCAAGTACTTTTCTTGCAATGAGAGCAAGAATAATCATTTGCTCTGCTTTTGCTTTAATAGTGAAACTAGGGGCATGATTGTTAACATGCTCCTCTTTACAACTCTTGGCTCTTTGGGAACCATATTGAATTCGAATGAACCACATTATCCTAAATTTAAAATTCAGTAATTCTCGTCTTCTCATGTCATACAATCAACCACCTTACCTCATTTTTATTGATACAATATAAACTGGCATACAAAGCTGGCTCATAGTAAGCTTGGCCTAAAATACATGTGGAAGCCAAATACATACAATCAGCTACCTAATAACTAATGCAGGCAAAAAAAAAATTTACTTCAATTGTTTGAAACATCATAGACCTGAGGTGGGATCCCAACTTCCATTGTTCCTTCCAGCATTTGTGTCACTTTCTTCATAGAGGGCCTGAGAATTGGATCACGATTAATGCACCATAATCCCACCAAGGCCATTCGCTCAAACCTCTTGAAATCACTCAATACTTCAGGTTCATGTCCCACCACCATCTCCAGCTTCCCTGAAATCACACAACTTAGAACCCAATTTGAAAGAAGTAGATCATCCTTGTCACTCTCCTCTTCAACCCGGCTCCGTTCTATGTGCCTTCTAGCACAAATTATTTCAAGTAACATCACACCAAAACTGTAAACATCCACTTTGGTGGTTATAGGTGCCACCTTTAGCCATTCTGGTGCCATATATCCATATGTTCCTCTAGCATTAGTGTCAGTTCTGGTTTGCTGTTTATTCAAAAGCTTTGATAGCCCAAAATCTGCTATTTTTGCTGTATAATTGACATCAAGTAGCACATTATCAGGCTTGATGTCACAGTGTATGATCTGAGCCTCACATTCTTCATGCAAGTAATGTAAGCCACTTGCTATTTCAAGTGCCATTTTTGACCTCTGAAGCCAAGTGGGTCTCTCCCCCTCCTTAAACAGAAAATGTGACAATGTTCCATTTGGCATTAGCTCATAAACTAGAAGTGGCTGATCATTCTCAACGCAAAATCCCAACAGTCTTACCAGATTTCTATGATGCGTACGACCAATAACTCTGAGCTCTGTTCTAAATTCCTTCTCACTTTTCTCAGTAGCTTTTGTTAGCTCCTTCACAGCAATATCAATCTTGGCATCCTCTAAAGTTAGACTACCACTGTAAACTCTTCCAGAAGCACCACGACCAAGGACCTTACTAAATCCATTTGTTGCTTCACGCAGCTCTTGGAATGTGAATTCTCGAAAGTTAATCCCAATGGTCTTTGCATTTGGTGACTGCTTTCTCTTCAATAGATGATAGTACAAGGCAAATACTCCAAACAGGAAAGCAAGAGAAGCACTTATCATAAGGCCAATCACCAAAAGAACCCGTGTATCAAAATTCTTCCTTTTCGTTGCAAGACTTGGGTCCTCACTCTTCTTCTTATTTGCTACCTTGATAAATGCCAAACTACCTTTGGTGGAAGCACTCTTTATTGCTTTTAGCAGAGGCATCCTCTTCTTGAAACATCTAGAATCCACCCATGAAGCAGCCCAGGTATAACAATCATCCATTACAGCCTTCTTGCATCCCTCCACATTTACATCTCTCACTTGACCCAAGTCTCCCGAATAGTTATCAGGTGGGAAATCAGCATCCTTAATTACCATCATGCTAAAGTTCCTCATTGAAGGGTCAGTGCAGTAATTCACTAAGTTTTCCTGGTAGCATCCTTTAGACACATCACTTGGATCTAACGGGATATAGCCTGGTAAGCAACTACAGCTCACCATTTCATTATCCGATGAGGTGCACATGCCGTTTATGCCACATATGGAAGTCACGAAGCAAGGGTCATTACCAGCTCTCCACACCCTTTTCCATCCATTGCCATTTCTTTTATGGTAAATATACTGTTGGAAATTGCCATGATATTCAACTGTTGCTCGGTGGTAGTAGTCTTCAACTGGGCTTGTAGTGCTCATTGTTATAGAGTAAATGACATCACTAATGCCATTGACAAGGTACATGGAAGCATTATGATCAAATATTAGGCTCACATTGTCTAAAAAGGTTTGTGTGGTCCAATAACCAGGATCAGAGTAATGGTAGGCAGAGAGCACCAGATTTCCATCGGTCTGCATTTCCAGCTTGAAATTCCCGGTCGAGTAATTTGAACTTCCTTTCACCTTGGAATAGAGCTTTTGGCCTTTAACTAGAGTTTGCCCCGGTAAGAGTGTGTCTGTTGAAGAATTAAAACTCTGCCAAAGGACTCTTGAACTGTTCTCTCTCAAGACAAAGTTGCCATCATTTCCCATGGTCCCTAAACTTGCAACAGCTTCATTATATATTTGTAGAGTACTACCATTACCATAAGCGAGCACAAGAGCTCCGGCACTAGTCAGTTGGATTGATGATCCTTTTTCTGCTGGGTGGTTACGGTTGGCTGACCAAACTAGTGTTTTCTCTGGAATTCTATCAAACCAAATCCCAACAAGGTAGAGGCCGTTTTGGAGAGGATAGAATCCAAATGCAAAATCACCAGACAAGGACCGCAATGAAGCATTGGATCCAGCAGTAAAGCTAGAACCTAAGCTTATGTTGGGAGAAATTTGGGCATGTAAGCCACAGAAATTCAAAAATAGTATTAGAACAATTATCATTACAGCCATTGTTAAGTGCCGTGAAAATCCAATTAAGGATATATATATATATATATATATATATATATATCACTTTATGAGAAGCTCATGTAAAAAATTTCTAACAAAGTCTTCTGAGGAATAAAACAAGGTATTTTTTTATTCAACTTTTTATGTTAAAACATTGTTTGTTATGACTAAAGTAACATCGCTTTCACTTGGGTCATGATAGCACTTTTATCATGCACCAAGCATAATATCATATCAGCAATTCTGAAAAATGCTGTCCCTAGACTAATTACTTTGTTTGTTACCTTTAATCTCAAACTATTTAGAACACTAACAATAGTGATGCTAAATAACTATATAGCTATTTTTAGCACCACTAAAACTCAAAATGTATCCTGCAATAGTGGAGCCAAAGAAATATTTTTTTGTTCCATAGCTACAGTGTATAGTTATTTTTGGCTATGCACTGTAGCTGAAAGGTAAAATTTTTTTATTTTTTTTTATTTTGCGTTCACACTTCCTCTCTCTATGCATTTCATTTTGCATTCACACTACTTTTCCTCTCTCCCTGTTTCTGTGTAGTGATTTCTATGGCTTTGATGGTGGTTGTGGTTGTATTTTGGTAGTTGAATGAAATATTATTTTATTGTAGCATTTATATTATTTTATTGTATTAAAAACTAAAATAAAACCATTGCTATTAGATGTGAGAATGTAAAATAGATAAAATGACTGTTTATGGTGCTAAAGAACTAAAAATTTGGCTCCACTCCTGTAGATTCTCTGGTGCACAAGTCACGACAAAAACCCACCACCACTCTTATGATGCCACCAATTGTGCTCAGAGGTCATATCCTACTTGGTAGACGCTTCAAAGTTTGATTGAAAATTGACAAAAATCTAATTGAAGCAAGATAACACTACGAGACATTGATATACATAATAATTTTGTGTGTATATGTAAATGATGCATATGGACATAAGTTGGCATTTTCTTCGGTTTCTTACTTTCCAGATCCTTCCCTTCCTATCTTGGTTGCTTCCCTTTGATCTCTCTTGTTTGGTAACAATGGCTGTTACTAGAACTCTTCTTTGGGTTTTTACATTCATTCTCTCCTCACTTTGCTCATGCGATCAGATGAATAACAGTACAATCAACTTGGGTTCCAGCATCAGTGCAGGATCCAATTCTTCATGGAAATCACCTTCTCGTGATTTTGCTTTTGGATTCTACCGTCTTGTCACCGGCAAGTACCTTGTTGGAATTTGGTTTGATAAGATCTCAGAGAAAACTCTGGTTTGGTCGGCAAATCGTGATGATCCAGCTGGTAAAGGATCCTCCATTAAGTTATCACTCACTGGCCAACTAGTGCTGACACACTCAAATGGGACTGAAGTTGTGATATACAATGGCACGTCAACAAATTCGGCTTTAATGCAAGATGATGGCAATTTTGTATTGCAAAATTCTTCCTCAGGAATCATCTGGCAGAGTTTCAATTTCCCTACAAACACTATTTTACCAGACCAAGCTTTGGTGATGGGCCAGAAGCTCTATTCCAATGCCAATGACACAGTTGACTACTCAATTGGCCGATACGAGTTGGAGATTCAAGAATTGGATGGGAATGTTCTACTACAGGCATTTCATTTTAGTAATCCTGCTTACTGGTACACTGCTACTAAAGGCAATGTGAGCCTAGTTTTCAACCGGACCACAGCTTTCATGTATGTTATTTCTGTGGAAGACAATTCAACCGCATTTAATATGACGAGTACGGTGCCCACTCCTATTAGTGATTACTACCACCGAGCAACTATCAATGACAAAGGAAATTTCCAACAGCTAGCTTTCTATAAAGGAAATGGTGCCAGCCAATGGGATGTTGTATGGGAGGCAATTAGCGAGCCTTGCCTTGTGGATAATATTTGTGGGGTGTTTGGTTTTTGCACTTCAACTGATAATAAAATAGTCAACTGCACATGTTTGCCTGGTTATTCACCTTTGGATCCAAACATTCCCTCCAAAGGGTGCTATCCAAAACTAGTGATTGATTTTTGTGCACCAAATTCTTCGACTTCACAATTCACAATTGAAACACTTGATGCTACTGATTTCCCAAACTTTGATTTCGCAAATTTGGCGAAAATTGAACAAACAGATGAGGATGGGTGCAGGAAGGAAGTGATGAATGACTGTTTTTGTGTGGCTGGCGTTTTTTATAGGAATACTCAGGCTTGTTACAAGAAGAGAATGCCTTTGGTGAATGGCAGAAGAAGCAACCCCAACACTAATAATATGGTGGCATTTCTCAAAGTCCCTGTGGAGAATAACAATTTGGACCATAACGATAAAAAGGAATCTCCATCCAGTGGTGTTCTACTGGCAAGCTTTTTGTCATGTTCGATACTTGCTGTGCTCTTCGCAGCCATTGGCATTTATCAACACCCTTGGGCTCAGCGTTATATACGTGTTCAACTTCAGCCACCTCCAAAAAGAAAACCGGTAGAGATAAACTTGAAGGCATATTCATTCCAAGACTTGCAAGAAGCATCAATGGTTTCAAGAATATGCTAGGCCAAGGTGCATTTGGTACTGTCTACAGTGGGGTTTTAACCTTAGAAGATGAAGAGGTTGAAGTAGCTGTTAAAAAGTTGGAGAAAGTGATTGAAAGAGGTGAGAAGGAATTCTTGACAGAAGTACAAGTAATAGGTTTGACACATCACAAGAATCTTGTGCGGTTGTTGGGTTATTGTAACGAGCATAGTCACCGGCTTTTGGTTTATGAGCTAATGCAAAATGGGACTTTATCTAACTTCTTGTTTGGTGAAGGGGAAAGACCCAGCTGGGAAAGTAGAGCTCAAATTGCTCTTGGGATTGGAAGAGGTTTATTATATTTGCATGAAGAGTGTGAAACCCAGATCATCCACTGCGACATAAAGCCACAAAATGTTCTTCTTGACAACAATAATACTGCTAAGATAGCCGATTTTGGCCTAGCAAAGCTGCTGATGCCAAATCAAACTCGAACAAACACCAATGTTAGAGGAACAATGGGATATATAGCACCAGAATGGCTCAAGAATGCACCTGTAACAGCCAAGGTGGATGTTTACAGCTTTGGGGTCATGTTGCTTGAGATTATCTATTGTAGAAAGCACATGGAGTTGCATCCAGCTGCTGAATCAGCAGAGGTCGAGTACACAATTCTAACAGATTGGGTTTTGAGCTGTGTTAGAGATGGGAACTTAGAATCCACTGTGAGTAATGATACTGAACTTTTGAGTGATTACAAGAGGTTTGAGAGGATGGCTATGGTAGGAGTATGGTGCATATGTTCTAATCCAACTCTCCGACCATCAATGAAGAAGGTTGTTCAGATGTTAGAAGGAACTGTTGAAGTTGAAGTTCCTCCTCTGGTTGATGCACAAATATTTTAAGATAAATTTTATTGTCCTCTATTTATGTTTCTAGTTTTGATTTGGATTGTGAACTACTTCAATTTGCCCCATGATTAATAAGAATTTTCCTTTTGCTTGCAGAACCTCTAATTATTGAAAGATCACCATGTAATTCTTTTTTCTTTTTTTTTTTTTGATGAATTGAAAACTTTTATTAACAAAAGGCAAAAAAAGACTCAGAAAGAAAAGCAATTTGAGAAGAAAATCTTGATTTCTCACTTAACTGATTAAAGATTAATTACATCCCTATTTTACACATCAATAAAATAGTCTAACTAACCAAGCAAATCACTCTGCACTTACCGTTGCACAGTGAAAACTAACTAACTAATTAACTGACTGTTCTTCGAATTACAAGCTGACACGTTAATAAGTGAGTCACGTGCTTCTCACACTTTGCTAACTAAAGAAACAAACGACCTACAACTTAGTATACATTAGGATCTAATACTGTCGTCTAGACAGTAATACAAAATTTTGTAGAAACATTGCAGCCTCCATTCATCCTTTCTCCCTACTCTTTTGCAAAAGGAGTCAAAACTACAAGAGATCAAAAGGGTCAACCTCTTCCTGTACCATCCTGACAATACAAAAACAAGCTTGACTCCCAGACATATATTCAGCTAGCTCCTGGGTAATGTTGTTTTTGTGAGAAGCAACATCATTTTGATAAAGTGAGATCCAAAATAAATATTTGCTGTACTGCTTGCTCCTTGTCTAGCTGTTCAAGAGTTCCATCTTTGTTGTAACACCGCACCTCCGAGTTTGGTTGACGCCTCTGCCTCTTTCATTTAAAAAGGGTATAGTTTCACACAAATCCGTCACGAAAAAATGTAAATGCATTATAGCTTACATTTTCAAAAAAAAACATACAAATTTAACCCAAGAGTTTTAATAAGGTCAAAATTCTAAAACTAACATTCGTGGAGATGAAAATATTATATTATTGTTGTAATTCAGTGACACCATTATCTACTCTCTTTCATGAAAATAGCCTAAGTTTGAATTTCCTTTCCATTTTTTGTAACTACAGAATTATCAATATTTATTTGTTGCTTAACATTGTGTATCATGCCAATTTCTCCTATTATTTTCTCTTCTCTAGCGTAAATTTGTCTCTTTATTGTTTTGTATGGCCATACCTATGCAAATGCCAAGGCGCAAATACAATTAGCCAATGGCTTTTGTTAAGGTCCTATTTTGTATGTGTTGGTATATCCAAGTCAATCTTTTTTTTTTTTTTTTTTAATGTCTTTGTTTCCCAATTTAAAGTGTCTAGAAACTAATCAAGGAAATTTACTTAAAGACACGATCAAGCTGCTCAAAATTCTGCTCGTTGTAAGTGTCAAATTTGTTGTCTCGATACATAGCTCAACTCTGGCCAATCTATCGAGGTCACCTATACCTCAATACTAGCCAATCGATCAAGCTTCGTAATAACAAAATCTTTAGTTCTATTTCTAATGATGTGGCGACCTTAGAATTTGTGCACTTAGTTTCTTGGACGATTTAAATAACATATTTAAGAGTCGTCATCACACAATACAGACACACCTCACAGAGAAGTTGATACAACTCTTGTATTTTCTACTACAATCCTAAGTTTCTTGGACGATTTAAATAACATATTTAAGAGTCGTCATCACACAATACAGACACACCTCACAGAGAAGTTGATACAACTCTTGTATTTTCTACTACAATCCTAATTTAATTCCATGGACTAACTATTCATGGAAAGCTAAATGTTGCTTTATTGTTTGTTTTATGTAGCCATACATATGCAAATGGCATGATGTAAATACAACTAACAAGTAATCTTGAATTTTCTACAACAATCGTAATCAAATTATTAATAGTTTGTTTTGTGCGGCCATACATATGCAAATTCTATGGTGTAAATGCAATTTACCAATGACCTTGAATTTTCTACTACAATCCAAATCAAATTCCATGGACTGCAATCCGTATCAAATTCATGGAAAATTCAATGTTGCTTTAAAGTTTTGTAGTGACCTTGTATTTTCTACTACAATCCTAATCAAATTCCATAGACTAACTATTCATGGAAAGCTCAACATTGCTTTATTGTTTGTTTTGTGTGGCCATACATATGCAAATGTTGTGGTGTAAATGTAATTAACCAATGGCCTTGAATTTTCTATAACAATCCAAATCAAATTCCATGGACTAACATTTCATGGAAAACTCAACGTTACTTTGTTCTTTTGTAGTGGCCTTGTATTTTCTATTACAATCCTAATCAAATTCCATGGACTAATAATTCATGGAAAACTCAATGGTGCTTTATTGTTTTGAAGTGGCCTTGAATTTTCTACTACAATCCTAATCAAATTATTTATAGTTTGTTTTGTGTGGCCATACATATGAAAATTTTGTGGTGTAAATGCAATTTACCAATGACCTTCAATTTTCTATTACAATCCAAATCAAGTTCCATGGACTATAATCCGTATCAAATTCATGGACTAACAATTCATGGAAAATTCAATGTTGCTTTAAAGTTTTGTAGTGACCTTGTATTTTCTACTACAATCCTAATCAAATTCCATGGACTAACTATTCACGGAAAGCTCAATATTGTTTTATTGTTTGTTTTGTGTGGCCATACATATGCAAATGTTGTGGTGTAAATGTAATTAACCAATGGCCTTGAATTTTCTATAACAATCCAAATCAAATTTCATGGACTAACGTTTCATGAAAAACTCAATGTTACTTTGTTGTTTTGTAGAGGCCTTGTATTTTCTATTACAATCCTAATCAAATTTCATGGACTAACTATTCATGGAAAGCTTAATATTGTTTTATTGTTTGTTTTGTGTGGCCATACATATGCAAATGTTGTGGTGTAAATGTAATTAACCAATGGCCTTGAATTTTTTATAACAATCCAAATCAAATTTCATGGACTAATATTTCATGGAAAACTCAACGTTACTTTGTTGTCTTGTAGTGGCTTTGTATTTTCTATTACAATCCTAATCAAATTCCGAGAACTAATAATTCATGGAAAACTCAATGTTGCTTTATTGTTTTGAAGTGGCCTTGAATTTTCTACTACAATCCTAGTCAAATTATTTATAGTTTGTTTTGTGTGGCCATACATATGCAAATTTTGTGGTGTAAATGCAATTTACCAATGACATTCAATTTTCTACTACAATCCAAATCAAATTCCATGGACTATAATCCGTATCAAATTCATGGACTAACAATTCATGGAAAATTCAATGTTGCTTTAAAGTTTTGTAGTGAACTTGTATTTTCTACTACAATCCTAATCAAATTTCATGGACTAACTATTCATGGAAAGCTTAATATTGTTTTATTGTTTGTTTTGTGTGGCCATACTTATGCAAATGTTGTGGTGTAAATGTAATTAACCAATGGCCTTGAATTTTTTATAACAATCCAAATCAAATTTCATGGACTAACGTTTCATGAAAAACTCAACGTTACTTTGTTGTTTTGTAGAGGCCTTGTATTTTCTATTACAATCCTAATCAAATTTCATGGACTAATAATTCATGGAAAACTCAATGTTGCTTTATTGTTTTGAAGTGGCCTTGAATTTTCTACTACAATCCTAATCAAATTATTTATAATTTGTTTTGTGTGACCATACATATGCAAAATTTTGTGGTGTAAAAGCAATTTACCAATGACCTTCAATTTTCTGCTACAATCTAAATCAAATTCCATGGACTACAATCCGTATCAAATTCATGGACTAACAATTTGTGGGGCCTGATAATCTGGCAACCCCGGCCCATCTTGTATTCGGCCTAAGGCCCATGCCAAGGAGGAAGAAAAGTCCGAGGAAGGAGTGTGAAGGCCTTAATGGCCAGGGACCCTGCCGAGACCAACACGTCAGCCATAGCAGCATGGCGGGGGAACACGTCCAGGATAAGCTGTCACCTCCACACTAAATGCGCTCACCTAACCCCCCAGCCGCATTAATGGAGATGTGACTTCTGGACAGGGTTGCCTTGGTTGCCGCAACTCACAGGGGTGCTGGGAAAGTGGCTGACGGGACGGGCGGTCAGAAGGAAGAAGCATGGATGATCAACAGGTGGAAGATAGAGGTTAAAAAAGAGGACTATATATAAGAAGGAAGAAAGATCAGAAAAGGGGGATGGATCCCTGGGAGAAAGGCCATCGTAAAGCTCCTCGGACAAGTGCTGAGGACAGACTTCGGAGTACAATCTTGGTGAACCAGCCTCCGGCGCCGCCAAACGGAACGACTGGACGTTTCCCGCTTGTTAGGGCCTAGTTCTTTAACCCACTCTCTACAAATTCATTGTACTGGGCTAACTGGGCTTGAGTCCACTCTCTCAATAGCAGAAGTGCTCAAACCCGGTCCCTACAATTGGTATCGTCTGTGGGAAAACTAACCACTGCAAGGAGTACCTGGGTACTAGACAGAACCAAGGTCTTGCATGGTCCAAGGACTCAAACCTATGGGGAAACTAGCTACTTACAGAAGAATACAAGCGTTAGACTGAACCAAGGCTTTGCATGGTCCTCGGACTCAAGCCTCTGGGAAAACTAACCACAGCAAGGAGTACCTGGGTACTAGACAGAACCAAGGTCTTGCATGGTCCAAGGACTCAAACCTATGGGGAAACTAGCTACTTACAGAAGAAAACAAGCGTTAGACTGAACCAAGGCCTTGCATGGTCCTCGGACTTAAGCCTATGGGAAAACTAACCACTACAAGGAGTACCTGGGTACTAGACAAAACCAAGGTCTTGCATGGTCCAAGGACTCAAACCTATGGGGAAACTAGCTACTTACAGAAGAAAACAAGCGTTAGATAGAACCAAGGCCTTGCATGGTCCTCGGACTCAAGCCTATGGGAAAACTAACCACTGCATGAAGTACCTGGGTACTAGACTGAACCAATGCCTTGCATGGTCCTCGAACTCAAGCCTACGGGGAAACTAGCTACTTACAGAAGAACAAAAGCGTCGGATAGAACCAAGGTGGGGCGTGGCCCTCGAACCCAAACTTGTGGGAAAGCCAACTACTTCACGAGACTAAGTCCCAGACGCAACTAAGGTATCGGGCAAAACATTAAAGTATAACAAATGAAAGGAAACATCATCCGAGGAGCTAAAAACAAACAACTGAATATATTATAAAAATAAAATATATGGTTTCGTTACAATGTCGCCAAGACAGAAGGCGAAATAAAAAAATAAAAAAAAAAAGAACAACAATAAAAAAATATAATAAAAAACAACAACAACAACAACAACAAAATCAGAGTGGCCCAAGCCATCAGAATGGGATAGCCTGACAAGGTGGCCTACTCCCCCAACTCGGTAGACAGCTTGTCCTGAGGAGTCTGCTGGAGGGCTTCTACTGGTACCTCGGGACTCTGGCTCGGAGGGGCTACTTCTGAGGACCCTTCCTCAGCAGGAGGAATCTGAGGGGCGACAAGTGTGGCTTGGGAGTCAGCAAGAGGCTTCACCACATCCTGGGGCACCTCTTGACTACCAACTCCTGCCCCCTTCAATGCTCCATGGCGCTCAGCCCCCTCAACAGGCTTATCAGCTAGAGTAGAATCCTCGGCGGCATTGGTCTAGCCCTCATCTGTCGCTTGTAAGGCAGAGCCAGCCTCGGGAGCAACGGAGGCGACCTCTCGAATAGCAGAAGGGTAATACACCCTCTCGGCCCTCCTAAGGTCAGACGAGGCCTCGACCCCCACCTGGTTGAGGGCCTCTTCCCAAGTCTCGGAGCAGAAACGCCTGCACACTTCAGGGATTTGAGCCTTGAGTGCAGCCTCAGTCTTAGCCACCCCCTCAGCAAAGGACTTTTCCTCCGCTTGCTCTACGGAGCGTTCGGCATCTTCTCTAGCAAATACGGCCTGTCTTTAGCCCTCACGGCCTCGTCCCTGGAGTACTCGGCAATGCCTTTTGCCGCCATGGCCTCGGCCAGCTCCTTCTTCAGGTCGGCAATACCCCCTTGGGCAACCTGCAACTGACCCTCGACATCCCGCAAGCGTCCTGTCTAGTCCTCGGCATGCTTAATGGCACCGGCCAGGTCGGATGCCGCCTTGTCTCTAGCCCTCGTCATCTCCTCCAAACTCTCCACTGCCTTCTTGAGATCCGCCTCAGATTTCTTGAGAGTACTCGCGGCAGTCAAGTACTTATGGCGCTCCTGATCCAGAGCCTTACCCTGGTTGTCGGCCTCCTCGTCCAGCTTAAAGGCCGCCTGGATAGCCTGCAAGCCGAAACAAAAGCACCGTAAGATAAGTACTAAGAATAAAATTCAAACGGTGGAACAAGTATCAGAAGTCTTACCATGCCCAGGTACCTCTTGAGGTTGCGGGCCACTTCTTGCCTCCTCATGCCCCCCAGCTCAGCCATGTCGACGGGGAGGAGGAGGGACCTCTCCAGGGCATCGGCTACGCGAGCCCCCTCGCCCCCTCGGAAGTCCCTGAGAGTGGCGTCGTCCATCAGGGGCTTCCCGTGAAGCATGGCAGCGGGCAGCTAGGCCTGGGGCTCGGACACCTGGATAACCTCTTTCCCTTTGTCCTGACCACCAATCCTCAGCTGTTTAGGAGGTCGGCGGGCTTTACCTTCTTCCTGGGAGGGACGAGATTTCCCCCCATCCACTGGGTCTTTGTCTTTGGAAGACCTCTTCCTCTTCGGATCAGAGGACTCGAGCCGAGGATCCGAGATAGGCGGAATGGTAGACGACCTGGTCTGTGCAGGTAAAGGCTTAGGCAGGGCAAGAGGAAGCTTGGGTGTGGATGAAGGAGGCTTGGGTTGTGACTCCCTCGGCGTGCTTTTCCCCGTCTTGCCCTCAAGCAAGTCAAATAGGTTGGTTTGGGGTTGTCTCCTGTAACCCATTTCGGCCTGAGTACCAGCCCTCGGAGGCAGAAGATCGGCTTCAGACAGTTGGGGGTCTCCCAAGTCACCAGAGGGATCCTCGGACAGATAGGCTTGATCGAATGCAGCAAATTCGTCCTCGGACGAACCCAGATCCACTACTTCTCCCTCTTTTTTCGAACCCTCTCCCTCAGCCTCCGCAGCTTGATGGGACGAGGAAGAACCAGCTAATGGGATGCCCTCCGGAATGGAAGATCCCTCAGAAAATGAAAACCCGTGCTCCACCACAGTGATTTGCCTAAGCCGAAGGTCACGAGCCCTGATCACATGCTTCGAGACCGGAAACACCTTCTGGGCTAGATCGCACCCGAGGATCTTGTGAGCAGCCCTGACTTGATTGTCGCCCTCGTTCACAAAAAGCTCCGACCTAAGCACGAATTGCAGGTCCTCCTTGTTGACCAGGTTAAAATGGCGCGCGAAGGCGTGCGGGTCTACAGAAAGAAAAACAAACTCCTGTCATCAGCCGAACAAAGCAGATTCACAACAAAGAAAAAAGAAAAAAGGCTAGACCCTCTCCTACTCCAAGTACCCTACCTGGCTCTCCCTCTACTGTCGGGCAATGGAGACCATCGTGCCACTCCCCCGACACAATGAGAAAGTCAAGATTCAGCCCCTTGCTAGAATCGGGGAGACACTGGATAAGCCGAACCCTATCGTCCCTTGTCTTCATATAGTATGTCTTACCCTTCAGGTGTTGGAGGTTATAGCACCAGTTTACGTCATGGTGGGTTAACCTCAACCCCATCTTCTCATTCAAGGCGTCTACGCACCCTAGTATCCTAAACATATTGACAGCGCACTGGGTGGGAGTTAGCCGAAAGTGCCTAAGGTAGCCGCTCGTCACCGGCCCCATAGGGATTCTCATGCCTCCCTCTAAGAAGGCTATTATGGGGATCACAACTTCGCCCTCGTTCCTCCTAATGTACCAATCCCCTTCCTCGCAGTACCTCAAGCCCACATTGTGGGGTATCCCGTAATCAGCAATGAACTTCTCCATCATCTCTTCGGACTCGACTAACTTCTTAAATTTACCCATCCCTTACAACAACTAAAAGACTCGAGAAAAAGCGAAGGAAAGAAAGGACTCAGAGAAAAATTTGCGCTACAGAGAGAAGAAAACTTACAGAAATGAGGAAAAGCTCCTCGGACAGGCTTTTTATGCTGAAAAGGAGCGCCGGTTGATGTGGAAGTTTAACCGGATTCAGAGTACGTGCACCAGGGTTTTCGAGTGCACAAATAAGGAGGCAAATCGATTCAAACAAGTATTTATACTCTCAATAAAAGATAATCAGGCGGAGTTTCCCGCTCATCAAGGCAGGAAATCCCCACTAACCGATTAGCATCACACCGTTGAACGTGGAGAGTATGGAGCCGCCAGAATTTAATGCGGGCGTTTAATGCTGGTGCGCACCGTATATCGAGGTGCTAGAAACGTGCATTGGGCAAGCAGAAAGACTCCAACGCTGACGTAGGCCACTGTGGGGCAAGTTATGACGAAGGCCCAAGGACATCAAGATCCTCCTCCCTGCCCGAGGAGCCGGACAGCAGGATTTTGAGGGGCTATTGTGGGGCCTAGTAATCTGGCAACCCCGGCCCATCTTATATTCGGCCCAAGGCCCATGCCGAGGAGGAAGAAAAGTCCGAGAAAGGAGTGTGAAGGCCTTAATGGCCAGGGACCCTGCCGAGGACGACCCTACCGAGACCAACATGTCAGCCATAGTAGCATGGCGGGGGAACACGTCCAGGATAAGCTGTCACCTCCACACTAAATGCGCTCACCTAACCCCTCAGCTGCATTAATGGAGATGTGACTTCTGGACAGGGTTGCCTTGGTTGCCGCAACTCACAGGGGTGCTGGGAAAGTGGCTGACGGGACGGGCGGTCAGAAGGAAGAAGTATGGATGATCAACAGGTGGAAGATAGAGGTTAAAAAAGAGGACTATATATAAGAAGGAAGAAAGATGATAAAGGGGGGATGGATCCCCGGGTGAAAGGCCATCGCAAAGCTCCTCGAACAGGTGCCGAGGACAGACTTCGGAGTACAATCTTGGTGCACCAGCCTCCGGCGCCTCTAAACGGAACGACTGGACGTTGCCCGCTTGTTAGAGCCTAGTTCTTTAACCCACTCTCTACAAATTCATTGTATTGGGCTGACTGGGCTTGAGTCCACTCTCTCAATAGCAGAAGTGCTCAAACCCAGTCCCTACACAATTCATGGAAAATTCAATGTTGCTTTAAAGTTTTGTAGTGACCTTGTATTTTCTACTACAATCCAAATCAAATTCCATGGACTGCAATCCGTATCAAATTCATGGACTAACAATTCATGGAAAATTCAATGTTGCTTTAAAGTTTTGTAGTGACCTTGTATTTTCTACTACAATCCTAATCAAATTCCATAGACTAACTATTCATGGAAAGCTCAACATTGCTTTATTGTTTGTTTTGTGTGGCCATACATATGCAAATGTTGTGGTGTAAATGTAATTAACCAATGGCCTTGAATTTTCTATAACAATCCAAATCAAATTCCATGGACTAACATTTCATGGAAAGCTCAATGTTAGTTTGTTGTTTTGTAGTGTCCTTGTATTTTCTATTACAATCCTAATCAAATTCCATGGACTAATAATTCATGGAAAACTCAATGTTGCTTTACTGTTTTGCAGTGCCTTGAATTTTCTACTACAATCCTAATCAAATTATTTATAGTTTGTTTTGTGTGGCCATACATATGCAAATTATGTGGTGTAAATGCAATTTACCAATAACCTTGAATTTTCTGCTACAATCCAAATCAAATCCATGGATTACAATCCGTATCAAATTCATGGACTAACAATTCATGGAAAATTCAATGTTGCTATAAAGTTTCGTAGTAACCTTGTATTTTCTACTACAATTCTAATCAAATTCCATGGACTAACTATTCATGGAAAGCTCAATATTGCTTTATTGTTTGTTTTGTATGGCCATACATATGCAAATGTTGTGGTGTAAATGTAATTAACCAATGGCCTTGAATTTTCTATAACAATCCAAATCAAATTCCCTGGACTAACATTTCATAGAAAACTCAACGTTACTTTGTTGTTTTGTAGTGGCCTTGTATTTTCTATTACAATCCTAATCAAATTCCATGGACTAATAATTCATGGAAAACTCAATGTTGCTTTATTGTTTTGAAGTGGCCTTGAATTTTCTACTACAATCCTAATCAAATTATTTATAGTTTGTTTTGTGTGGCCATACATATGAAAATTTTGTGGTGTAAATGCAATTTACCAATGACCTTGAATTTTCTGCTACAATCCAAATCAAATTCCATGGACTACAATCCGTATCAAATTCATGGACTAACAATTCATGGAAAATTCAATGTTGCTTTAAAGTTTTGTAGTGACCTTGTATTTTCTACTACAATCCTAATCAAATTCCATGGACTAACTATTCACGGAAAGCTCAATATTGTTTTATTGTTTGTTTTGTGTAGCCATACATATGCAATATTGTGGTGTAAATGTAATTAACAAATGGCATTGAATTTTCTATAAGAGCACTTGTAGCAGTGGAGCTAAAAAGCTATAATCAAAACACAAAAAAACCATACAGTAGTGGAGCTAAACCTATTTTTTATAGTTTCATTGCTACGGTGCATATCTATCTATGGATGTGCACTGTAACTTAGAGCTAAAAAAAAAAAAAATTTATTCCCTACCCAATTGTGTGTGTGGCTACGATGGTTGTGTGTAGTGGATATATTATTTTATTGTAGTAGATATCTTATTTTATTGTGATGTTTATATTATTTTATTGTGTTGAAAGCTAAAATATATTTATTGCTGCAGCATATCTGTAGGTAAAATAGATAAAGTAACTTTTTATGGTGCCAAATAGCAAAAATTTTAGCTCCACTGCTGTGGATGCTCTAACAATCCAAATCAAATTCCAGGAACTAACATTCCATGGAAAACTCAACATTACTTTGTTGTTTTGTAGTGGCCTTGTATTTTCTATTACAATCCTAATCAAATTCCATGGACTAATAATTCATGGAAAACTCAATGTTGCTTTATTGTTTTGCAGTGGCCTTGAGTTTTCTACTACAATCCTAATCAAATTCCATGGACCAATGATAATTGCTTAATATAACAACATTATCTTAGTTTTAGTAGACATTTTCACGTCTACTTTGTGTTTAGTCTCACATTTACACATAATATGAGAGTTTGAAAGTTTTCTAAAAAATATACTCATTACATGTATTTTTCTCTTATAGGATTTTTTTTTTTTGAGAAGCCAGATCAAAGACTTGGGAACTTTATTCCACAAAACAAAACTTAGTGAACATCACGCAACACTAATGGAGCAATATCAGCTGGCAAATCATTTAGCCAAACCTGAACCCCCACATCTGAATTAGCTTTCGTAGCGATAGCATTAGCCACAGCATTACAACTACAGTTAACATAAACAAATTCAACGAACTGAAAAACAGTAGAGTGCATCCGAATATCATCTAAAATATTGCCAAAACTAGCCATGTCACCCACACCGTGAAGAAGAGCATTAATGATGACTGTAGAATCCCCTTCAAACACAACACGAGTGAGACCAAGCTCTAGTGCAAACTGAACTGCCTTCAAACAAGCTAAGGCTTATAAATCCGCCATTGATTGGGCCATGGGGATGGATGAAGACAGCGCACCCACAACCTCCCCTCCATCATTACAGACAATGACACTTATACTCGCCAAACATGAGACACGAAACACCGCGACATCGAAGTTTACCTTATAGCAATGAGGTTCAGGGGAGTGCCACTACTGCATAGGAGGTCGACGGGGTGGAGCGGGCTCCTTTGTCTGTGCTTGAAGAAACTCTTGCAGGTAACTCCCTGCTTTACTGCAAATGCTATGGACAGGAAGGGCTAGTCGGCCAAAGTGGATCGCATTATGTCTATTCCAAAGGAACCATGCAATGGTAACAAAAATCTCAACTCTAAACTCCTCTCGACAAAACAGGAACCTGGAAAGTAAGTCACTGAAGGAGCTCAGTTGTGCCGGCACAGATTGGTGGAACCATTCCAATGTAGACCACACACCTGATATAACCTCACAAGACCAAACCACATGAAAGGAGTCTTCAGGTTGAACATTGCACAGTGCATAGCTCGCATTTGGGACGATGTTACGCCAATGATGGTTCACCATTGTTGGCAAGGCATTATTGCATATTCGCCACACAAAATGCTTTATTTTGCTGGGGACCCGTAGCTGCCAAATGCCCTTTACAAAATCTTTTCTGGGCTTCCGGGTTTAAGCTACCTACACTAAAAGATGAATCACAAGAAACTAGCATTTTGTAAGCACTACAAGTAATGAACATACCAGACAGTGTGAACGCCCATGTAATATGATCATCGGGGCGTCGAAAGCTCAAAGGAATTCCTAAGATAATCTCAGCTTCATGGGGCAAAAACAAATGTTGCACAACCTCTGCTTTCCATGCGACTCTGTCTTGATCAATCAGAGAGGAAACTTTCGCATCAGGAGCCAATGATGGAAGGGGTGATAAGACTAAATAGCTAGCACTTCTAGGCAGCCACCTATCCTCCTTAATTCGCATAGCCTCCCTTGTACCTATGCACCAAACCATCCCTTTTCGAATCACATCCCTAGCACTGATAATGCTTTTCCAAGCATAAGACCCCGAGCTTGAATCTTGTGCTTCTAATATGGAGCAATCTGGGAAGAACCGAGCCTTAAAAACTCGATGGCATAGAGATTCAGGATTATTAATCAATCTCCACACTTGTTTCGCCAATAAAGCATCATTAAATTTTTCAATTTCTTTAAACCCCATCCCATCAACTTCTTTAGCTTCACATAAGCGCTCCCATCTCACCCAATGAGTTTTCCAGTGCTCTCCACCATACCCCCACCAAAATTTGCGAATTAAGTCTTCCAATTCCTTAACAAGCCCCTTTGGGAGTTTAAAACAACTCATGGTATAAGTCGGTATTGCCTGAATTACTAACTCGATTAGAACTTCCCTACCCGCCTGAGATAAGAGTTTTTCTTTCCACCCTTAAAGTTTTTTCCACACTCTTTCTTTAATATAGATAAAACTCTGTTTTTTTGCCCTACCCACCAAAGCCGGCAAACCCAAATACTTCTCAAGTTGACGAATAGATGGAACACCCAAAACCTGTTGAATTCAAACTCGAACCTCATGGGGGGTGTTAGAGCTAAAGAAGATATTATTTTTCTCACGATTAATCTTCTGACCTGAACCCCTCTCATAGATAGCTAGAATATCAAGAATTTTCTAACACTCTGCTTCTTTAGCACTGCAAAATAACAAACTATCATCTGCAAAAAATAAATGTGAGATTTTTAGGCCTTTTTCTACAGATAGCCACACCCCGAATATGCCCCTCAACTTCAGCTTTATTCAACAAACTTTGCAAACCCAAAGCACAGATTAGGAAAAGGTAAGGCGACAAAGGGTCACCTTGTTGAAGACCACGACTAGGTTTGATATTACCAACAGGTTGCCCATTAAGCAAAATAGAATAGGATACCGAACTAATGCAAGACATGATGAGACTGACCAGTCTTTCCCCATGCCCGAGATGCCTCATAGCACGCTCCAAAAATTCTCATTCAACCCTATCGTTAGCTTTACTCATATCAAGCTTAAGCCCTATTTGACCCACTTTCCCATTTGTTTTCCTCTTAAGATAACGAAGGGTTTCAAACGCCACAAGCACATTATCCGAGATAAGCCTACCCGATAAGAATGTACTTTGAGATTCCGGGATAGCACTAGCTAGGAATTTTTTCAAATGGTTCACTAACACCTTAGAAATCAATTTATAGACCACATTACAAAGGCTAATAGGGCAAAAATCAGCAACTTTGTTTGGGTGTTTAACTTTTGGGATCAAGGCAATAAAAGTGGAATTAAGTGACTCTGGCACCACCCCAGAATTAAGAGCATTAAGAACCACAGATGTTACATCACCACCTACAATATGTTAAAAAAACTTATAGAAAATAGGGGACATACCATCAGCTACTTGCAACTCTTTAAGCTTCTTATTCAAGGAATTACGGACATGCCCAAAACATTTTTTTTCCCACACCTTCAAATTGAGTTGACAAGCCACAATCTTTTGTTGAAAACCCCAAACCGACTCAGACACAGCTTGCTCACCCCAAGATTCTTTAATCACTGTTTCACAAGATAAATCTTTTAACCACGTTGCTTCAAACCAGAATGGTTTGACTAAGAGTATCCAAGGGATAAGATCAATTGAGACATGATTTTCGAAGCATTTAACAAGTCAAAGATGTTTGGAAATATAAAAGGTAAGAGAGAATTTTATTCAAGGCAAGTTTGGAAAGAATCCAAGAAGGAAAGATTTGAGGCAATCTCGGTATTTTTTTTTTTTTTTCCATAAATTTTTGCACAAATGCTGGATTGAGCTAATTCTTGTAGAATTTGAAAGAACACTCAAAGATCTACAACTTTGTAGTTCACCACAAATACGGAATAAAACATTTTGGAGGCCAAAAGTGAGCTGGAGTTGACAACATAAAAAATATGTAGAAATTAAGGGATTGACATCCCATATTTGAGGGATTTTCCCTTTTTCTTTTGGATGTTTATTATTTTATTTTACACAGTTATGAGTGGCTAAATTTCTAGCTAGGGTCATGTCTTCTTGAGTTTATTTACGTGTTTTTTTCTGTTTGATGTTTGAATTTTTGAAACTGATTTTAATATTTGAAAAACATTGCATGTTGATAAGTTTTTAAGATTTAATATATTTTATTAAGACACTCGTGAATTCTTTATTTATGGAAAAAAGTGGTTTTGATCTGGAAGGCTAAATCTATTTCAACTATTTTTGATAGCGGTCCTCTATACATTTGAAGTTTTGAACAAGGATCCTAATTTCTTTTATTATTATTTATTTTCTAGCCGTTGGGAATTTATGAGTAAAATAGCTATTAGCAATTATGAGAAAAATAGTCTTTGGACAATAATATATAATATATAGCCGTTGGGCTTTTACGAGTATTAGTTACTAATAACTATATGTTATTATTGTCATGAATAGCCTATATAATACCCATTATCACACCCTTTCTTATAAGTCACATTTTACTATTCTATATCTAGATATACACAATCCTATTACATGTCTCTCCCACATATTTTGGGGATTTTTGGGATTTAGCATAGTAAGGGGGTTCTATATAGTAAGTTAACTAACGTTTGAAAGGATTAAAGAAAATAACATCTTGAGTTTTAGAAACTCGAGATTTATTTAAAACTCGATTGTTAGAAACTCGCTTTCCAATTGCTGTGCAGTTGCTGACTTGGAGTAAAAGGCCACATAGATCTCGAGTCTTAAAGACTCGTTTTCTACATAATAAAAATCGAGTCTTAAAGACTCGATTTTCTGACGGAATTTTTTTTTTATACTTATAGATATCGAGTATTAGAAACTCGATATTTAAATAAAATTTGCATAGAACTCGAGTCTTATAGACTCGAGTTTCGTTGGAAAAATTTTTATAAACAGATACACACGCATAAGTCTACAATTCATAAACACAGATAAATATTTTATCAGCCCTCACTCTCTCACCCATACATTTAGCCTCACTAACTCACTGCCTCACTCACCCATAACTCTCACAACACATTGCCTCTCACTCTCACTCACCACATTGCCTCTCTCACTGCTCCTTCCTCTCAACAAATTCATATCTGAGGTAAGGGTTTCTTTATTTAATTGTCATTGTAGTTGGGTATTATTTGTTGTTGGGTGTGGGTTAAAAAGTTTGACTGTTTATTTTGTAGATAGTTAACATAACTTAGTTAAGATACCAATATTGTGAATTATAGAACTTTGTTTTGTTAGTGTTAATTTTTTGAGTATTTATTTGCATGGTTTTTGTTATCAATATTTTATTCATCATGTCTAGGCTCTTATTTTTATCATGATCTTACAAGTTTTTTGACTTTATTCATCATTGTTTTGGGTATGAAATGGGTAGTGAATGAATTATAATGTATGGGTATGTAATCATGCCCTTTGAATGGGTATGTAATTCATGCCCTTTGAATGTGTATTGAAATGGCTTTTTTTGTATTGCGTATGTAAATGCTATGGGTATGTAATTAGATAAAATGTTGTATACTTTTACAAGGATTTTGGCTTTTTTTTTTTTGGTATTGGGTATGAAATGGGTAGTCTTAGTATGACGGAAAAAGGATTTGGGTATGAAATGTGTAACGAATGTGTAATGAAATTCATACCCTTTGAATAAATTGAAATTTGTACTTTGTGTAGTTTGACTAGATAAAATGTTTTTTTTTAACTAACATAGTAACTTGAGTCTAACATGTTCACAATGCTTGTAATTAATATAATCCTATACCACGGTGGTCCGCTGAAGAATGCCAATGTGAACAAGGGATTGCCATTTGAAGGGCCGGGTATAAAGTTCTATTATACCAAAATTGATCATAAGTTAAAGACCCTTGATGAATTGAAGATGATAGTTATAGAAGAATTGTGTGTGAATCCTACTGTACACAACATACAAATTACTTATCATATGCCACATGAAGTCCTGAAGTACCGGATTAATTACAAGTATATGGCGATAGAAACAGACAAACATGTAAAGATCATGTTTGACAAGTTGGAGAGAATACCTGAAGTAAATGGTATTAAGTTGTACATACAGTTGGAGCCGCTTGCAAAAGTTGGTATCGAGGAAATCCAACAAACAACCACAAGTTTACAGGTTACAGTTCCGGATGCTCAATATGAGTATACTACACATGTAGAGGATGATGATATTCATGACGATGATGACGATGATGACGACGACTATGTTAATGAGACTACTGCCATTAACGGTGAAGATTTTGTCGATAGAGATGAGTATGAAGAGAGGATTGAACGAGGGGACTTTGGGGACTTTGAGAGGGACATTGATGATGATGATGAGACATTGGACGGTAGTGAACCTGATGCAGACAATGTTATTAGTGTCCAAAACATTACGAACACAATCCCTGCCTACGCACCTCCTACCTTGTCATTTTCTGTAAATACTTGGGAAAATATGGTTGATCCTTCACATATTGAGATACCATTTGTGTCTACTTGGAGAGAGTGGATAAATTTGTGTAAAGGGTTGACTTTTGCCAATAAAGTGGAGGTGAAGCGCGCATTAACAATTTGTGCCCTCAAGGAAAACAAACATTTTATGATTAGTAAGTCGACGAAGATCGAACTTTGTGTGAAATGCATGGATGAGTCATGCAAGTGGTATGTCTGCGCAATCATGAAGCCCAATCTCCACGGACTATGGATGGTCACCGTGTATATGGGTCCTCACATGTGTATACTGATTAGGGTGCGAAATGATGGTAGAATGATGAATTGTAATTTTATTGCATCAGACATCCTTAAGAAGCTATGTGAGGATCACACTACCCCAATTAAGCATTTCAGATCTATAATAGAGTCGAAATATGAGGGTCATAAGCCTTCTTACTACAAGGTATAGGATGTGAATCAAAAAGTGATTGAGAAGATGTTTGGGAATTGGGAAGAGTCTTACCAAAGGTTGCAAAAGGTTCTAATGGCATATATTGATCAGGATCCAACTACCTAGGTGTTCTATCGTACCACAGCCACTGGTGAAGATGACATCGTATATTTGCATTATGTGTTTTGGTCTTTCGGTCCATGCATTGATGGATTCAAATATTGCAAGCTGGTTATCAGTATTGATGGGACCCATCTGTATGGCAAATATTAGGGAAAGTTGTTGGTCGTAATGGCAACCGACGCTAACAACAAGGTATTCCCTCTCGCCTTTGCTGTTGTGGATTGTGAGTCAGGGTCCAGTTGGAGGTGGTTTTTACAATGCCTCAGAGATATGATTGGCCACGTGATACCTGATGAAGGCATTTGCATAATTTCTGACCAACATCTCAGTATCAAAAACGCCATTACAAACTGGCCTAGAAGGGATGATGGAAGAACACGGGTATTTCATAGATATTGCCTTCAACATGTTGCTAGCAACTTCAACACACATTTTCAAAACTCGACTCTAAAGTCAACAGCATTGAAAGCGGGATATGCTACTTAGGTAGTTAAATTTAATACCATAATGGAGTCCATTAAGCAGGTGGAAATTGAGGCCATTAGGAATAAGAAGAAGGTGATGGTGATGGATGGCAAGGAAAAGAATCAAGATTATCTTCCATACACATACCTAATGAGTGAGTTTGTGGATATGTGGACCTAGTCACATAATGGTGGGAGACGTTTTAGGGCAGTGACGACCAATATATCAGAGTGCTTTAATGGTGTACTGAAAGGTGCACGGGGCCTTCCTATTACCGCAATGGTTGAGTTCACTTGGTCCAAACTTGTTGAATATTTCCATGACCAGCATAAAGAAATTACTCATGAGTTGTTGGAGGGTAAGAAATGGAGTACATATGCCTTCTCCACGTGGGAGGGAAATAGGTGTAAATCTGAGAAACACTATCTCAATGCATTTATCAATTAACATATGATATATTAGGTAGTTACTTCACTCAACATGTGTAGCACAGGTGGGGGAAACCATAGTTATGAAGTTCAGTTACTGGAAAGAACATGCAGTTGTGGGAAATGACAAAACATAGGGTTCCCGTGTTCACATGCAATTAGAGTATGTGATGCAGTAAATATTGATTCGACCACATATATTCACCCATGTTATAGTTTGGACTATGCCCTTAACACTTACTCGCATGCATTTGCGGTTCCTAAGTCAAAGTCAATGTGGAAAGATCCCACAAGGCCAAAGTGGTTGCCTAATCTAGCATTGTTGCGGGCCAAAGGTCGACCAATGAAGTTAAGAATAAGGAATGAGATGAATGGAGTGAGGAATAAGGATCGAGAACCGGGATGGTGGAGGGAGGACGCAAATTTGATAGAGAGTCAACCCAAACAAACATGTGGACTGTGTCATGCTTCTAGTTATAACCGCAGAAAATGTCCGCAGTCCTATGGCACTTCCACAAGCGGTCATGTTCCAAACTAGGTAGGTGACAGATGGCAAAAAGTTCTGGATCGGGTTGTTCATTCTATGTTTGCCTAATGTTTACTATCTTGTCTCCTAATGTGATTAGTCTACGTTTTTCAGGCATGCTTCCATGGACAACGTTTTTCTTGTGCGGACTGCCAATCTTAGGAAAAGTGACTACGTTGTATCGACACCATTAACTTTTTGGTTTTTGTTGAATGTACTTGTAATTCTCTATCCAATGTACCTCTATGAAGATTGAGATTTGAGTAGTATGGTTAAAACTGCAAATTAAGCGTGGTTCGGCATGTTTAGAATGTTGATATATTGAGAATGCCTTTTGCTATGATGTAAGTGCATTTACATTGTAAAACTATGTTTACGTAGAGAATGTAACAGTTTCTATAGTTTGGTGCCTATTGAGAACGCCTTTTGATGTAATTTAAGTGCATTTACATTCTCAGCTTCTCTGCCTCTCAATGAGTGTTTGTGGATTACATTCTCAACTTCTCTATCTCTGTTTCTCAGCAGGTGCATGCACACATTTCAGTTTCTGGTTTGCCTGCATGTCCAGGAAAAAAAAAATTCCCAGTGAAACTCGAGTTTCATAGACTCGAGTTCCACTAGTGTGAACACTCAAAAAACAGAGCATCCTCTCTGCCTAGTTTGCCTGCACGTCTAGGGGGGGGGGGGGGAAATTCCAGTGAAACTTGAGTTTCACAGACTCGAGTTACACTAGTGTGAACACTCAAAAAACAGAGCAAGCAATCAGTCTGAAACAGAGTATTTTTGCAAATGAGTAAATCTCGAGTTTTTAAAACTCACTTTTGAATCTTGATTTTCAAATACTCGAGTTCTTCTCATATATATATATTTTAATCTCACTTTTGTTTTTCATTTTTGTACATGTCAGTTTTTTCCCTAATTAGATGCTTGCTAGAACTCAAGTTTCAAAGACTCAATTTTTTCTGATTTTTTCTTTTTTTTTTCCCTTTTGTACTTATGAGCTTTTTTTCTTAGCTATTGCTTCTTCTTTTTGTTGCTTATTGCTATTTACGGTGGGTATAATTTTTCACAGTGGTGGAGTCCGAAATTTTGAGTTGGGGGGCCAAACTATTGTGTCAAGATAAACTCAAATCATAAATAGACACTACCCTAAAAATTAGAGGAATATATATGAGTGTGTATGAAAATATAAATTTTAATTTTCTTATTCTAAAGTAAGTTATATACATATACACAAATTATCAACTTTAATATGTATATATATGCTCCTAGACACAAGATCTTCTTTATAAAAGAAACTTATAATCTTAAGTATATAAACATTGTATAATTGGGTATACAACATATAAATATAAAGAACAAAAAAAAAAAAAAAAAAAAAAAAACGAATATAGTATCTTCCATCAAAGTCATGCTTGACAATAATACTTCACGTATTAAATTCATTAGTTATTATTTTTATAACAAAATTATACATAATTTCCTTTTTAATATATAAACTGTTCGCAAAACTTCAATTGACGCAGAAACACACGGCATAAAAGGATGAAGCAATCATAGCCCATTGTTAAGACATAATCAATGTGTGTCTCAAGCAAAACTCCTATCAGTCTCAAACCTTAGATCACTCCTAGCAAAGAAAGGCTTAATTGCTTCAATAAAAACATCACACAGTTGGTATTGCCACCATGAATACACAGTACTTGCTGCATTTGAGAATTTATATGACTCCCAAGCCACAATAGTTTTGAATATGGCTCTGTTTAATACTAAGAGTATCCATTGACAGCTAAAGGCCCTGTCATCCGGATTTACATTTGTGGGCAAAACATAATCTTCCCCAAGCTTGGTCATAGCAAATCATACATAATTCCATGAATTATTACACCACTGATGATACCCCATCCTCTAGCCTCTAATGAAGGCCTTCCAAGGATATCCCATTTATTACTTTAAGCATATCAGTGACATTTCCCAAGGACCTAGACATCTTGCGCCCATGTGCATCATGAATCATGGGATGTGTTAGGTTTTTAGACCCCTTAAAACATAACAATTGGATTAACCTAGTTTATTAGCTAAGTAATTAACTTAGTCAAATTATGCAAATCTAGGTTAACACAATCAAATAATCATATCAAGATATAAAGCAGCGGAAATATAAATAACACAATAATATGATCACCCAGGAAAACCAAACCGGTAAAAAACCTGGGGAGGATTTAACCTAGCTATCCTCAAGGTAAACCTGAATCCACTATATGAAAGAATTAAAGTTCATACAAAAGGACTTACAAGCACCCATGCTCGACTTCTTAATGCTACCCACCAGTAGAACTTACTGACACGACCACGTGCAAGCTCCAAATCCATGGACTCCTTCTTTCTTGGATTCTCCAATCAAGATACAAGCACTCCCGCTTGTGTTTCTTGAAGCTCCAATGGCAGCAACCGAGTTGATCATCAAGATGTTGATATAATCTCTACCTTGAAAACCCTAAGTTTTTGTGAAGGAAAGCTCCTAAGGATCTCACAAGAGATTCACACAAACAGCAAAATATGAGCAACAATACAATCAGAGCAACTCTCAAAACGTGGCTAGGGTTTTGCCTTATATACCTAGGGAAAAAACATACAACCCTAAACGTTTAATAAGATAGGGCTGAGTTGGAAATTCTGTAGAAAAAACATTCTGGCCGACTTTCGATCAATCGAGTCTATCTTTCGATCGATTGAGCCAGGCCGAAATGCACTAATACATCTGCAGCCGCTCAATTCCAACTTTACATGAATTATACAACTTTGAGCAAGCCTAAAGAAGACTAAACATATTATTTTGATCATGGTTTGCCAACATTATACATTAGAGTTCTAAATATATCAAATCCTAAGTCTTTAGAACCTAACAAACTCCCCCTTTGGCAATCTGTGACAAAACACAAACACAAAACTCAAAGTTTACAAGTAAAAGCCCTTTACATAAATAATGCTCATAAACACAAAAATTCAATCCTAACTACTATCCATCAGTTGCAAGTGTAGACAGCAGCTTAATTGAATTAACCTGTATATTCCTGAAACACTCAACAAACGCATAAACACATGTGTGACAGAAAACAGTAAATCAACAGATATGTAAACTAACTCTCCCCTTAAGTTAGATACAACAAAAATAAAACATACTTGTAAGATTCACACAACACATAACAAAGACATATATCAATGAATAACTCATAAATATAAATCAATAAGCAGTGAACACAAGAAACAAGAATCATATAACAAAATAAATGTATCTCCCCCTAACATGAATAGCCCCAAAAATGATATACAAAGTGAAGCACCTAGATACAATCTAATATCTCCACTAGCTCCGCAAAACAAAAAAAATCTCCCCCTAACTACAAAAACTCCTTAACAAGTGTCAAAACTCTACTCTCCTTTTTGTGACAGAATGCCAAAGGACAATCACATGCCATCATCAAAAGGAGGTGGTGAGGGTGGACGAAGATGCGCTAAGTCAGCTCGCAAAGCACGAATCTCATCAAGTAAGTCCACCAAAATCTGACCATGAGCCGCCTGAACGGTCATGACAGTCTCCAAGGTACGACGAATATCAAAGTCATCCGAAGGAGGTGGAGGAACATCAGCAGTAGCAGCATCACCAACAGGATCATCAACATCCTCACCAGCAGGACCTGTAGAAGAAGAAGGAGGAGGTGCGGTACCAGAAGGCTCAGACCTAGGGTGTTTAGAGCCAGCTCGAAGATGAGCAGCCCTCTGTCTAAGGAAAGACGCACCTATGGGAGCAATAACATGAACGGGCTCAGAAGAAGGGAAATCATCTAGACCAAGATATAACAAAATCCTATGAATAAAAATGGGATGGACAAGAGCATGAGAGGAAGATGAACTCCTATAAACTTCGTTCAAAGAACGAAGAAACAAATGAGGAAAACTAATAGGAGCATCAGTCACTAGAGCATACAAAAAGACACACCGCTCGAGAGGAATGGTGTGAAGATGAGAAATGGGCCAAATAGAATGACATGCTATCCTAAAGAAAAGATAATGCAACTCAAATAGCTCAGCAGTGGTGATCCTAGGATCAGAACCCCACTGGATAGAAGACCTAGTGATGTATGACATGACATCACTCAAAAGAGGAGACTCATCATAAGGGTAGACAGGGTGCTAGACCAAACGTACCCCTAGAGCATCAGCCACTATAGTAGGAGTAATGGTGTACTCTACGCCTCGTATCCAACTCTTTACCAAATTGTTGGAATCATAGACGCGGATAGAGATGTTCAAAAAAAAACTCTCTAGTCAAGGTAGTTGGAGGAAGAGGATCAGAAATATCCAACAAAGGTAACCAGCCCCGACGCTCAAAATTTAGCCCTAATGGCAAGATCAAGCTCATCTAAAACCACAGCACGCTCAGACCAAATCTTTCTCCTTAGATTCAAACGCTCAAAAATCTCTTGGTTTTTCTCACTCGGAAACTTCTCTCGGTCAAAAGAAGGTGGGGGAACAGACCTATGAGCTCTAGTTTCCTAGGCATGATGCTAAGGAAAGGACAAAGACACAAAAAGAATCAAAAGAACAAAAACAAAGCACAAACCAAAGGCAGACTGCAAGTTAGCACAAAAAATATAGAACAAAAATCTATATGATGCATGAACAATATTAATGACATGATGCATGTTCTAATGTAGTTAAACTAAGTTCAATTGAAATTCAATTGTACAAAATTGGCTTGAGCATAGAGGTGCAAAAAAAATGAAAACCACTTGTTAAGATTTTGAAAAAAAATTTGACGAATTGATCATCACACAAGCTAGAGTACACAATATAATGATCAATCACATCAATTTAACAGGCCAATTTCAACAATTTCTACCCAATTGAACAAAAGCCCCAATTCGGTTCAATTTCAAGCCCTAGAATTTTCAATTTTTCACAAATCACAAAATTGATCAAATTAAACCATCAATACCATGTATATATCATGTCCCAACAAAAACCCATTGATCAATTTAACATAATATGGCTTGAATCATGAAAAATCCCAAAAAGAATAGGTCCGAAAATCTCAAGGAAAAATGCATGAAACGTGAAAATAAAAGAAAAAGGAGAGGTAAAATAGACCTACCGGCCTTAGAGGACAAATTCTTTGCAAAAGATTCGGAGGAAAACGACAAAAATTGTTGAGTGAGCTTGCCAAGTCGGAGAGAGAGAAAAAAAGTTTTGAAACTATTTGAAAAAGTGATTTGAAAAGGTCAAGAACAGTGTTTTAAAAAACCTGATTCGCGATATTCGATTGATCGAAAATTACATTCGATCGATCGAATCAACCCGAGACTCCAAAAAGGATTTTAAGTAAATTTCGATCGATCGAAAAACAGAATGGATCGATCGAAATAGGCAGAGGCTCACAAAATTTTTGAGAAAGAACACAGTTTTGAAAAAACAACCAACACATTTTGGGCATAACTCCTCAAAGCATAAAATTGATGAAACAAAATGCATGAGTATGAGATGAAATGCTTTTTCAAAAAAACCAAGTTTTTTAACCCCAAATTTTCAAGAAAATTTCAGCCATTCTCCCTTTAAATTCTCAAGCAAACAATATGTTTTGCATAATACTCAAGGTATTTTCAAACTTGGTTGGTCAGACCAAAAACACACACAATAACATGTACAGTGTTTAGCCAAGAGTAACTTGTGTAGTGTGTGCAACTAGCAAAAACTTGAGATACATGTGAGGTGATATGTGAATAGAAATCAAACACAAAGTCAACAAAATTCATCACATAGACTTTGAAAGAGACTATCATCTAAAGAGTTACATCATATAACTCCCACATCTCCTAGATCATAAGCTTGCAATCATGTAAGTTTCTTGAATTTTGCCTCATAATATACACACCAATTTTAATTTATGTGATTTGGCATCAAGCCTAATAGTACACACCAATTTTAAGCATTAAGCATTTAAATCGAGGCTTCACCTTATGTTCTTTTTGTGCATGTGCTACACTTTCTCGAGCACAGAATCTTAAGATATGCACTAAGGTGTTCATGATTGGCTAGTGAACAATGGTGAGATGGTTATTTATGTCTTTCTCAAAAGGATCAAGTTCGACAATCAAAGGCAAGTGATTTCAAGATCAAGATAAAGTGATCAAAAACCATAAACATCTTTCCCACACAACATGCACTACAAAGCTTCAACTAGTCAAGTGCAATAATTAAGCTCATCAAAGCTAAACAGGGCACAAAGACATGTTCTGTGTAAAGCAATTGACCAACCTTGTTTTCAAAAACCAAAAAAAATAGTGCCAAACACAATTTTATTTTCTCCTTTTTTTTTAAAAAAAGAAAGAAAGAAAGAGAAAACACAAATAAATCCTAGAATGAAATGCATGAATGTTATGCAATACAAGTCCTAGAAACAAAAACAACACAAAAACCAAAGAACAATGGTCACAACAGAGTAGAGTAATGAAGCACAAGGACCATATCAGAAAGACTCAATTAGTTCGAGTCTTTTGCATCTAAAACCTTTTAGATGCACCACGAGCATTGGAGTTCCTATTCACATTCAAGTGATTTCCAACTCTAGGATTGGAATAAAGGTTTAAAGCCTTTACCAATTCACCAATGAGTGCCATAGGATCTTGTGCTTGAGGCACAGACACTTGTGGTTTGTTTGCTCTCTTAGCAGCTTGAAGCTTGTAACAGTTAGGACGAATGTGTCCAGACTTTTCACAAAAATGACAAACGCAAGCAAGTTTACCATGCATCTTGTCCTTAGAAAGGGTAGACTCCTTAGATTTAGACTCTTTCAGATCAACCCTAATCTTCCTAGATGGTGAAACTTCTATGGGTTTGACAACCTCACTCACAGGGGGTTTGACAGTTTCACTCACAACCTCACTCACGAAAGGTTCAGAAGAAGATGAAGGAACAAAGTTTGTGGAATTTGGTGCAGACACAGTGATGCTTTCAACAAAACCTAATCCAGATTTGTCAGAAGGATACTTTTGAACACTCAACATTTGATCAAGTTTAGAACTAGCAGATCTAGCAACAGATAAATCATGTTCCAAAGTTTTAACTTTATCAAGCAAGAGCATAATCTCAGATTTCACATTATTCAAAAGATCATTAGCATCAAACAGTTTAACAAGCAAATTCTTCTTATCAAGCTCAAGAGATTCAATTTTCTTCAGGCCAAGTTCAACATTCATAGCATCCTTTGCAGCAACTTTGCAAAGTTTATTATAGGCCTCTTGAAGATCTGCATCCTTAGAGAGTTCCCCATCAGAAGGGTTCTCTTCAACAGACACGCTTTCATTGACTACAGCAGTAGCAGTGAAAGCAATGAAGTTTCCATCCTCGTCACATCCAGACTCATCATTAGAAACCTCATTATCACTAAGGGTTACAGCCATAACTTTTTCCTTAGACCTCAAGAATGTAGGACATTCAGATTTAACATGACCATACCCTTGACATCCAAAATATTGAGAACCCAAAGAATTATTGAAAGATTGACCTACTTTTTCTCTAGGTTTTTCAATGCTGCTAACCTTTATAGGATCATTCTTCCTAAAATTTCTAGGTTCAGCGGTGTTTGTATTTCTTGCCTTTCTGTTATTGTTCCTAAGAAAGTTCCTAAAGTTCTTGGCAAGGTAAGCAATCTCTGTAGCAGAGAGCTCATCATCAAATCCACCAACCTCAACATCATTAACTGTCTTGAGAGCTATTGACTTGGATTTGCTAGCTTTGGGTAGGTCAAGCTCATAGGACTGAAGAGATCCTACAAGCTCATCGACAGGGATGGAGTCCACATCCTTGCTTTCTGTAATGGCAGTCACTTTGGGCCTAAAGTCCTCAGTCAAGGATCTAAGAATCTTCCTAACAATTTTAGGTTGATCATAGATTTCACCCAGATTAAAAGCAGAATTAACAATATCATTCAGTTTAGCATAGAATTCATCAAAAGATTCATCATCAGACATCCGAATACTTTCAAATCTTGAAGTTAATTGCTACAATTTATTAATCTTCACTGCCTTTGTGCCTTCATGCACAATCTGGAGGATTTTCCAAGCAGTATGAGCAATCTCAACATTAGAGATTCTCTTGAATTCCTCCATAGAAACAGCGTTAAAGATGGCATTCATAGTTTTGCTATTGAACCCAGCTGCTTCTTTTTGAGAAGTTTGCCACTCACTCACAGGTGTAGTGGGCTTCTCCCATCCGTACTCAACGAAATTCCAAACCTTCTCATCAATAGATTTCAGGAATGCTTTCATCCTTACTTTCCAGTAAGCAAAGTTATTCCCATCGAAATGAAGAGAGTGTCCATGTTTCATGACAACAGGGGTCAAGGATCAGCTCAGAGATCAAAAGATCTACAACAAGAGAGCTACCCGCTCTGATACCATTTGTTAGGTTTTTAGACCCCTTAAAACACAACAATTGGATTAACCTAGTTTATTAGCCAAGTAATTAACTTAGTCAAATTATGCAAATCTAGGTTAACACAATCAAATAATCATATCAAGATATAAAGCAGCGGAAATATAAATAATACAATGATATGATCACCCAGGAAAACTAAACCGGTAAAAAACCTGGGGAGGATTTAACCTAGCTATCCTCAAGGTAAACTTGAATCCACTATATGAAAAAATTGAAGTTCATACAAAAGGACTCACAAGCACCCACGCTCGACTTCCTAATGCTACCCACCAGTAGAACTTACTGACACGACCACGTGCAAGCTCCGAATCCACGAACTCTTTCTTTCTTGGATTCTCCAATCAAGATAGAACACTCCCGCTTGTGTTTCTTTAAACTCCAATGGCAGCAACCGAGTTGATCATCAAGATATTGATATAATCTCTACCTTGAAAACCCTAAGTTTTTGTGAAGGAAAGCTCCTCAAGGATCTCACAAGAAATTCACACAAACAACAAAATATGAGCAACAATACAACCAGAGAAACTCTCAAAATGTGGCTAGGGTTTTGCCTTATATACCTAGGGAAAAAACATAAAACCCTAAACGTTTAATGAGGTAGGGCTGAGTTGGAAATTCTACAGAAAAAACATTCTGGCCGACTTTCGATCGATCGAGTCTATCCTTCGATCGATCGAGCCAGGCCGAAATGCACTAATACATCTGCAGCCACTCGATTCCAACTTTACATGAATTACACAACTTTGAGCAAGCCTAAACAAGACTAAACATATTGTTTTGATCATGGTTTGCCAACATTACACATTAGAGTTCTAAATACATCAAATCCTAAGTCTTTAGAACCTAACAGGATGCAAATAAACTTGCATAGAGTTTAAGGTGCTTCAATCAGATCACACTGGCACAACTCTCGCATAGCTTATAGTCTACCAAACCATGACCACAGATTCATTACCTTTGCAAGGTAACAAACACATTGGCTCTAAAGTCAAACATGAGTATGCATGCACCACAATGAGTGAAGCAGCATAGTCTTCTATTTCCTTAATGACTCTTGCTCAGCCCATGATATGCTTCCTTCCTTCATGTCCATGAGTTTCTCTATGGTTGGCATGGATGGAAGGTGCCACACATGTAATCACCCCTCTCAAGGATCAAGGGCCTAACACTGAGAAATTGCTTTGACACCCCCATCATGAACTTTTTAAAACTTCATTTTTGTTTCCCCTTTTTTCTCATTCTTTTCAAATTTTCCCTAAGTACAAAGTATACTGTACGTTTGTAGCCCACTTTGATGAAAAAATTTGTAGCAAAAAACCTAGATAGACGGTTCACAAATCGACACGAATATAAATGGAGGAGCCTTGTGTGGGATAACTGACATTGGTTCTATCGCATTTGTAATTAGCAATTTTTTTTTTTTTTTTTTTTTTTTTGAGCTAAAGAGCCTCCCATGTTTAGAGTATCATTTAGCATTTTATCCCATAAACCAACGATTTTCACTCTGCTATTCCTCTAAAGACAGGCTGAACATGCACATTTTGACTTGTTATTTTGTTGGCATTTAACTACTAGATCAATTATGACAGCCATTTCTTTCACTCAGTTATGCTTATTATAGCTCAAAACCCACTAATTACTGCAATCCATTTACTTATGGAAGAATAAATAACATATGGTTAATCTATATATATATATATATATATATATATATATATCTAAAAGCTGAAGCGTAGCGTTTATTGTTGATACGCTCCAGTTGAGCCACATCAGTATCCACTTCATTATTTTTTTTCTTTCCAATTTTCCTATAATTTTTTTTAACATTTATTTTTTTAATATTTACACTTTTCTAACCTTTCCCCCTTCCTTACTTTTTCATCTCCCCATTACTTCTCCAACTTTTCTCCCTCCCTTACCTTTTCATCTCTCCACTACCCTCTATATTAATATCATTCTTCCTCTTTCCCTTCATATTCCTCTATTTTTGTCTTCTTATTCACACCATCTACTATAAATTTGTCACTATCTCTTCCATTTTATGCATAGTTCTCTCTCTCTCTCTCTCTCTCTCTCTCTCTCTCTCTCAATTTTTTGTTTGAATTTTTTATTTTTCTTGCATCTCTGCTTTAGGTTGATTATTTTTTATATTTTTTAAAACTCTACATTGGGTTAATGTGACTTAGTTTAGTTTTTTAAATTGTTGTTGTTTGTTTGTTTGTTTGTGTTTCTCTCTCTCTCTCTCTCTCTTTGTGATTGTTAAATGTTATCCTATTGCATTATAAAGAATTAAGTATAGCATATAAAAATCTATATATATATATATATATATATCTAAAAATTGAAGCGTAACATTTATTGTTACTTTGCTCCAGTTAAGCCACATTAGCATTTATGTCATTATTTTTTTTTTTCCAATTTTCCTATAATTGTTTTTAACAATTATTTTTTTAATATTTACACTTTTTCAACATTTCTTCCTTCCTTACTTTTTCATCTCCCCACTACTTCTCCAACCTTTCTCTCTCCCTTACCTTTCCATCTCCTCACTACCCTCTACATTAATATTATTCTTTCTCTTTCCCTTCATCTTCCTCTATTTTTGTCTCTTCTTAATCACACCCTCTACTATAAATTTGTCACTATCTCTTCCATTTTATGCATAATTTTACCTCACAATAAAAATGCTCTCTCTCTCTCTCTCTCTCTCTCTCAATTTTTTGTTGGATTTTTTTTTTCTTACATCTCTGCTTTAAGTTGATAAATTTTTATATTCTTTAAAACTCTACTTTGGGCTAATGCGATTTAGTTTAGTTTTTTAAATTGTTGTTCTTTTTTTCTTTTCTTTTTTTGATTGTTAAATGTTATCCTATTGTGTTATAAAGAATTAAATATAGCATATAAAAATATAATATTATTATATTACATAGCATGATTTGGATAATTTTGTATTTATTGTAATTTGGTACTTATTCTATTACATAGCATTATTTTTTATAGTGCTCAATTTAGATGTTAAACTATGAGACTTTACTAATTTTTGTTTATTTTTTATTCCTTTGTGGTGGACAAAGTACTCTTAATAGTTGTATTAGAAGTACTCTATAATGTCATTTATTTAGAGAAAAGCAAAAGGTAGTCAATCAAAAATAATCGAATGGGTGACAAATTTTAGTTTTTGCAATTTTATTTTTATTATTATTATTATTTTATAACAATGCATATATAGAAGTTTTAATTCTTAGATTTTGCTAATAATTGTTTATCTGCTAATATGTTTTGGGTGGACAAAATTACAATCTTTGCAAAGAAAATAACTTTAATAGATTATCAATAGCAAATTGTTTTCCTAATTGGTCCAATTAATCATTGTTAAGTTTTATTAATTCTTTTAGTTATGTTTTTCGGTATTTTGGATTGTAGGCAGAACAAATAAGGTTTGAAAAAGTTTGTTTAAAAATAAAAGAATAATTTCCAAATTTTATGTTCTTTTTGTTATAAATAACTTTTATTTAAAAATGAATATTTCTGTTAACTTGCCTTTTGAATTCTTGAGAAAATTATATTGTTTTCATTTTGGCATAAAAAAATTTATATATATGATTTATGATTGTTCTTATATTATATTTATGAGTGTTCCTATAATAAATAAAAATATGATTACGAAATACACTACTCTTTATTACATTAGTTTAAATTGTTAAAAAAAAAATTAATAAAACCATCATAAAAATAATTATTACGCGCAACGCGCAAGTTCGCAGCTAGTTTACTTATAAATAACAAATAATTTTTCAGAAAATACTAAATATGGTTAAAAACACCATATAATGGAAAAATGGAAAAAGGGTGTGAGATCAATTTTCTCAACAAAAAAAAGGGGGAAAAGTCATGGATAAAAGTTTTATTTCTTTTAAAATCCATGTACCATAATTTATTGTACACCATGTTTGGCACAATTTGAGTTTTAATATACATGAAAGCACATGTAGAGAACACTTGCACGCACGTATGCACATGCTGCTTCAAGAAGAAAGCTTGTACATGTGTTGGGGCTGATCTCAGAATCCCATAATAGCTAATCAGGAACAAGATTAGGTATAAATTGAACTGGCTGTTATGGGAAACAAACCCAGTCTTTATTTTTCTTCTTCTCTAAAGTAATTAAATAAAAGAAAGAGAAGAGTGAATAAAACACATCAAGGGCAGTAGAGTTGGAATTATATTTTATTTTTTGACAAATTCAATTCTGAAGGAAAATTGGTCTTTGTATGTATTACAAATAGATCATTCTGCATTGATCAAAATACATGGTGTTACAGGATCTATATAGTACATCCAGGTAATAAGGTTAAAGGGAAAACAATACAGGTAAACACCTAATAATTGTTAGCAATCTAGAACTGCAATTACAAGGTCACTTTAATGGACCTGAGTGATTCAACAAAAGGTATTGAATTGTCATCTGACAAGAAAAAGTGGCTACTTGTTACTGATGTCTATTTCATCCTGCAGAATGTAGGTCAACTTCGAGCCACATTGTACTTCTCTTGTCCCTTTACCACATCAGCAAAAGACATGACATTTCCATTGTGCGCTTCAAGGGTTAGTTTGTCTACAATTAATCCTATCGCCGTAGTCATGAATATCAAATGGAGGGCATGATTGTTTGTCAGACATATAGGTTGTTTTTATTCAAATGACTAGAAACAAATTTAAATGAGCAACAATAATGTAATATATACGACAATTGGCTGCAATCGATAAAAAAAACTTTGTGGTAGTTGAGAAAAAAGAAAGCAAAAGTGATAGTATTCACTTGCTCCTCCAAGTTGTGCTCAATTTTCTGTTTCCATGTCGAAACCCGAGCAGCCAATTCAGTCTGCTTCTCATTTTCAGCTATGCTAGCAAGGAGAGCATCCTAGCAATGAATCACAATGAATCAAGAGAAAGTTTACATCAGCACATGCAACACCAATTGACTATATGAAAATGTTTACTCAAATTTTCAATCATCGGCACATGCCACCAATTGACTATATGAAAACGTTTACTCAAATTTTCAATCTTGAGAATTGTCATATAGGAAGAAATTCAAATTTCATTTCCAAGAAATTTTAATTTTAAAAAATAAAAATAAATAAATTGCTCCACTACTCCTTGGTTGGCATCCGAACATAGAGATTTGGAATAAAATTTGTTTGTCTTCGGAGAGAAAATGTTAGGTTCTAAAGGTTTAGGAATTTATGTATTTAGAACTCTAATTTGTAATGTTGGCAAAGCATGAACAAAACAACATGTTTAGACTTGTTAAAGTATGCTCAAAGTTGATTAATTATTGTAAAGTTGGAATCGAGAGACTGTAAATGCATTGGGGCAATTCGGTCTGGCTCGATCGATCGAAGAATAGATTCGATCGATAAAAAATCGACCAAATTGCGTTTTCTGCAGTTTTCCAACTCAGCCCTAACTCTTTAAAACGTTTAAGGTTTTTATGTTTTTGCCCTAGGTATATAAGGAAAAACCCTAGCCACGTTTTAGAGTTGCTCAAGTTGTATTGTTGCTCATACATTGCGGTTTTGTGTAAATCTCTTGTGAGATCTAGAGGAGCTTTCCTTTACACAAAGCTTAGGATTTTCTAGATGGAGATTACTTCAACATCTTGATGATCAACTTGGTTGCTGCCTTCGAAGCTTAAAGAATATCAAGCGTGGGTGCTTGTAGCTGATTGAAGAATTCAAGAAAGAAGGAGTCCGTGGATTCAGAGCTTGCACGGGGTCGTGTCAGTAAGTTCTACTGGTAGGTAGCATTAGGAAGTCGAGCGGGGAGCTTGTAAGTCCTTTTGTAAGAACTTCAATTCTTTCATAGTGAATTCAGTTTTGCCTTGAGGATCGGTGGGTAAAATCCTCCCCAGGTTTTTTACCGGTTTGGTTTTCCTGGGTGATCATATCATGTGTTATTTATTATTCCGCTGCTATATATTTTCATGATATGATTGTTTGATTGTTTTAACCTAGTATTGCATAATTTGACTAAGTAACAACTTGGCTAATTAACTAGGCTACTCAATCTGGTTGTGTGTTAAGGGGTCTAAAACTGTTCAAGTGGTATCAGAGCAGGTAGCTCTTTTAGTTAGAGATTTTTTATCTCTGAGCTGATCCTTGACCCCTGTTGTCATGGAGCATGGAAACTCTCTTTTTGTTCCTCCTCACTTTGATGAGAACAACTATGCTTATTGGAAAGTAAGGATGAAAGCATTCCTGAAATCCATTGATGAGAGAGTTTGGAATTCCGTTGAATACGGATGGCAGAAGCCCACTACTCCTGTGAGTGAGTGGCAAACTTTTGAAAAGGAAGCAGCAGGCTTTAATAGCAAAGCTATGAATGCCATCTTCAATACTGTTTCAATGGAGGAATTTAAGAGGATCTCAAATGTTGAGGTTGCTCATACTGCTTGGAAAATCCTCCAAACTGTGCATGAAGGCACAAAGGCAGTTAAGATAAACAAATTGCAGCAATTAACTTCTAGGTTTGAGAGCATTAGGATGTCTGATGATGAATCCTTTGATGAATTTTATGCCAAACTGAATGATATTGTTAATTCTGCTTTTAACTTGGGTGAAATCTATGATCAACCTAAAATTGTTAGGAAGATACTTAGATCGTTAACTGAAGACTTTAGACCCAAAGTGACTGCCATTACTGAGAGCAAGGATGTGGACTCCATCCCTGTTGATGAGCTTGTAGGATCTCTTCAGTCCTATGAGTTTGACTTACCCAAAACAAACAAATCCAAATCAATGGCTCTTAAGTCTGTTGATGACGTTGAGGCTGGTGGATTTGATGATGAGCTCTCTGCTACAGAGATAGCTTACCTTGCCAAGAATTTTAGAAATTTTCTGAGAAATACAAACAGAAGGGCAAGAGGTACAAACACTGTTGAACCTAGAAACTTTAGGAAGAATGATCCCACTAAGGTTAATAACTTTGAAAAACCTAGAGAAAGAGTAGGTCAATCTTCAAACAATTCTTTGGGTGCTCAGTGTTTTGGTTGTCAAGGGTATGGTCATGTTAAATCTGAATGTCCTACTTTCTTGAAAAATAAGGGTAAAGCTATGGCTGTAACCCTTAGTGATAATGAGGTTTCTGATAATGAGTCTGAATGTGACGAGGATGGAAACTTCATTGCTTTCACTGCTACTGCAGTAGTCAATGAAAGCATATCTGCTGAGGAGAACCCTTCTGATGGGGAACTCTCTGAGGATGCAGATCTTCAAGAGGCCTATAATAAACTTTGCAAAGTTGCTGCAAAAGATGCTATGAATGTTGAACTTGGCCTGAAGAAAATTGATGCTCTTGAGCTTGAAAAGAAAAATTTGCTTGTTAAATTATTTGATGCTAATGATCTTTTGAACCATGTGAAATCTGAGAACATGCTTTTACTTGATAAAGTTAAAACTTTAGAACATGATTTATCTGTTGGTAGAACTGCTAGTTCTAAACTTGATCACATGCTGAATGTTCAAAAGTATCCTTCTGATAAGTCTGGGATAGGATATATTGAAAGCATCTCTGTGTCTACTCCACATACCACGAACTTTGTTCCTGCTTCTTCTTCTGAACCTTATGTGAGTGAGGTTGTGAGTGAAACTGTCAAACCACCTGTGAGTGAGGTAGTCAAACCTGTAGAAGTTTCACCTCCTAAGAAGATTAGGGTTGATTTGAGAGAGTCTAAACCTAAGGAGACTACCCTACTCAAGGACAAGATGCATGGTAAACCTGCTTGGGTTTGTCATTATTGTGGTAAATCTGGACACATTCGTCCTAATTGTTACAAGCTTCAAGCTGCTAAGAGAGCAACTAAACCAAAGGTGCCTGTGCCTTAAGCACAAGATCCAATGGCACTTATTGGTGAATTGGTAAAGGTGTTGAATCTTTATTCCAATCCTGGAGTTGGAAATCACTCGAATGTCAATAAGAACTCCAATGCTCGTGGTGCATCTAAAAGGTTTTGGATGCAAAAGACTCGACCTAATTGAGTCTTTCTGATATGGTCCTTGTGCTTCATTGCTCATTCCTTTGTGACCATTGTTCTTTGGTTTTTGTGTTTCTTTTGCTTTTGTTTCTAGGATTTGCATTGCATTACATTCATGCATTTCATTCTAAGATTTATTTGTTTTCCCTTAATAATAATAATAAATAAATAAAAACGGAGAAAAGAAAAAAGCAAAAATTTGTTTGACATTATGTTTCTTGGTTTTTGAAAACAAGGTTGGTCAATTTATTTACACATAACATGTCTTATGTACCTTGTTTAGCTTTGATGAGCTTTTATATTGCACTTGACTAGTTGAAACTTTATAGTGCATGTTGTGTGGGAAAGATGTTTATGGTGTTTATCACTTTGTCTTTATCTTGAAGTCACATGTTATTTGACTGTCGGACTTGATCCTTTTGAGAAAGGCATTAATAACCATCTCACCACTGTTCACTAGTCAATCATGAACACCTTAGTGCATATCATAAGATTTTGTGCTCGAGAAAGTGTAGCACATGCACAAAAAGAACATAAGGTATACCCTCTTTAAATGCTTAATGCTTAAAACTGGTGTGTACTATTAGGCTTGATGTCATTTCATATAATCTAAACTGGTGTGTACTATTAGGCTTGATGCCAAATTTCACCTAAATAATGGGGCAAAATACAAGAAACTTACATGATTGCAAGCTTTTGTTCTAGGAGATGTGGGAGTTATAGGATGTAACTCGTTAGGTGATAGTCTCTTTTAAATTGTATGTGATGAATTTTGTAGACTTTGTGATTGATTGCTATTCACATATCACCTCACATGTTTCTCAAAGTTTTTGCTAGTTGCACACACTACACAAGTTACTCTTTGCTAAACTTTGTACATATTATTGTGTGTGTTTTTGGTCTGACCAACCAAGTTTGAAAATACTTTGAGAATTATGCAAAACATTTTTTTTTGCTTGAGAATTTGAAAGGAAGAATGGCTGAAATTATCTGTGAAGAAACTGGGATTAAAATTTGGGTTTTTGAAAAAGCATTCCATCTCATACTCATGCATTTTGTTTCTGTAATTTAATGCTTTGAGGAGTTATTTTCAAAATATGATTTGTGTTTTTCAAAACTGTGATTTTTCTAAAAATTTTGTGAGCCTCTGCCCATTTCGATCGATCCAGTCTGATTTTCGATCAATCGAAAAAGTGCTTTAATTTGTCTCAAAATGACTGTTCATTTCGATCGATCCAGTCTGATTTTCGATCAATCGAAAAAGTGTTTTAATTTGTCTCAAAATGACTGTTTGTTTCGATCGATCGAATGTATTTTTCGATCAATCGAAAGTCGCGAATCAGGTTTTTAAAAACACTGTTCTTGACTTTTTCAAACACTTTTTCAAAAGTATTTCAAAGTCTTTTCTCTCTCTCCAACTTGGCAAGCTCAACTATTCCAATTTTTTGTCGTTTTCCTCCGATTTTTTTGCAAGAAAACTCTTTCCTCAAGCTGGTATGTCTGTCTTACCCCTCCTTTTTGAGTTTATTTACATATTTCATGCATTATTCATGCATTTATGCTCAAATTTTTGGAACCTTTTCTTTTTGGGATTGTTGGAAATTTAGACCCAATTTTGTGTAATTGATCAATGGGTTTTTGTGGGGACACACTATAAACATGTTCTTAATGGATTAATTTGATCAATTTTGGGTTTGTGAAAAATTTAAAATTCTAGGGTTTCTAATTTATCCAATTTGGGGATTTTGTTCAATTAAGGTTCAATTGATGAAATTGGCTTGTTGTATTGATGAAATTGGTTATTATAATCTGTTTTCAACCTTGTGTAATGATCAATTCATCAAATTTGTTGCAAAATTTTACAAGTGGTTTTCAAATTTTTAGGGTTTTTGTTAGAAACTCTATGTTCGAGCCAATTTTGTGTAATTGAACTTAATTTGAACTGTCTTTACTGCATTAGTTCATGCATCACAACATTGTTATTGTTCATGCATCATATAGATTTTTGTTCTATATTTTTTTTTGTGCTAATTTGCAGTCTGCCCTTGGTTTTGTTTTCTTTTGTTCTTTTGGTTTTCCTTTGTGTCTCTGTCCTTTCCTTAGGACTATGCCTAGGAAGACTAGAGCCCGTAGGACTGTTTCCTCACCTTCTCCACCCCCTCCCTCATTTGACCGTGAGAAGTTTTCGAGTGAGAAAAACCAAGAGATTTATGAGAAGCTAAACGTTAGGAGAAAGATATGGGCTGAGCGTTCTGTTCACTTAGATGAACTTGATCCTGGCATTAGGGCAAACTTTGAGTGTAGGGGTTGGTTACCTTTGGTGGATATTTCTGATCCTCCTCCACCGTCTGCCTTGATTAGAGAGTTCTACTCGAACATCTCTATCCGCATCTATGATTCCAACACTCTAGTCAAGAGTTGGATACGAGGCGTAGAGTACTCCATTACTCCTCAGATAGTGGCTGATGCTCTAGGGGTACCTTTGGTCCAGAATCCTGTCTATCCTTATGATGTGTCTCCCGAGATTAGTGATGTCTTGTCTTACATCACTGGGACTACTGTCCAGTGGGGTTCTGATCCTAGGATCACCTCTGCTGAGCTCTCCGGGTTGCACTATTTGTTCTTTAGGATAGCCTGTCATTCTATCTGGCCCATCTCTCATGTTCATACCATTCCTCTCGAGAGGTGTGTATTTTTGTACGCTCTGGTTACTGATGCTCCTATTAGTTTTCCCCATCTTTTTCTTCGTTCTTTGAACGATGTTTATAGGAGTTCATCTTCTGCTCAAGCTCTTGTTCATTCTATTTTCATTCATAGGATTCTCCTTTATCTTGATCTTGGTGGCTTCCCTTCCTCTGAGCCCGTTCATGTGATAGCTCCTATAGGTGCGTCTTTTCTTAGACAAAGGGCTGCTCATCTTCGAGCTGGTTCTAAACACCCTAGGTCTGAGCTGTCTAGTAGCGCACCTCCTCCTCCTCCTTCTTCTTCTGCAGGTCTTGCTGGTGAGGATGTTCCTGATCCAGTTGGTGATGATGATGCTGCTACTGATGTTCCTCCACCTCCTTCGACCGACTTTGATGTTCGTCGTACCCTGGAGACTGTCATGACCGTTCAGGCGGCTCATGGTCAGATTTTGGTGGACTTGCTAGATGAGTTTCGTGCTCTACGAGCCGACTTGGCGCGTCTTCATTCACCCTCACCACCTCCTTTTGATGGCGACTTGTGATTGCCCTTTGGCATTCCGTCACAAAAAGGGGGAGTGGAGTTTTTGCCTTGTAGAGGAGTTTTTGTAGTTAGGGGGAGACTTTTTGTTACTTTTTGTTGTTGAGGAGCTTGTGGAGTTTTTAGATTGTATCTAGGTGCTTCACTTTGTATATCATTTTTGGGGATATTCATGTTAGGGGGAGTAACATTGATTGATATACATGTTATATTCATTGATTCTTGTTTCTTTGTGATTCACTGCTTATTGATTTATATTTATGAGTTGTTCATTCATATATGTCTTTATTTTGTGTTGTGTGAATCTTACAAGAATGTTATACCTGTTGTTTTACTCTTTTCTGTCACACATGCGTTTATGCGTTTGTTGAGTATTTCAGGAATATACAGGTTGATTCAACAAAGCTGCTGTCTACACTTGCAACCGATGGATAGTAGTTAGGTTTGAATTTGAGTTTATGAGCATTATTTTTGTAAAGGGCTTTTTACTTGTAAACTTTGAGCTTTTAATTTGGGTTTTGTCACGGATTGCCAAAGGGGGAGTTTGTTAGGTTCTAAAGGTTTAGGAATTTATGTATTTAGAACTCTAATTTGTAATGTTGGCAAACCATGAACAAAACAACATGTTTAGACTTGTTAAAGTATGCTCAAAGTTGATTAATTATTGTAAAGTTGGAATCGAGAGACTGTAGATGCATTGGGGCATTTCGGTCTGGCTCGATCAATCGAGGAATAGATTCGATTGATCGAAAATCGACCAGATTGCGTTTTCTGCAGTTTTCCAACTCTGCCCTAACTCTTTAAAACGTTTAGGGTTTTTATGTTTTTGCCCTAGGTATATAAGGCAAAACCCTAGCCACGTTTTAGTGTTGCTCAAGTTGTATTGTTGCTCATACATTGCGGTTTTGTGTAAATCTCTTGTGAGATCTAGAGGAGCTTTCCTTTACACAAAACTTAGGATTTTCTAGATGGAGATTACTTCAACATCTTGATGATCAACTTGGTTGTTGCCTTTGAAACTTAAAGAATATCAAGCGTGGGTGCTTGTACTTGATTGAAGAATTCAAGAAAGAAGGAGTCCGTGGATTCGGAGCTTGCACGGGGTCGTGTCAGTAAGTTCTACTGGTAGGTAGCATTAGGAAGTCGAGTGGGGAGCTTGTAAGTCCTTTTGTAAGAACTTCAAATCTTTCATAGTGAATTCAGTTTTGCCTTGAGGATCAGTGGGTAAAATCTTCCCCAGGTTTTTTACCGGTTTGGTTTTCCTAGGTGATCATATCATGTGTTATTTATTATTCCGCTGCTATATATTTTCATGATATGATTGTTTGATTGTTTTAACCTAGTATTGCATAATTTGACTAAGTAACAACTTGGCTAATTAACTAGGCTACTCAATCTGGTTGTGTTAAGGGGTATAAAACTGTTCAGAAAATAATGCCCAAAGTTTTAAAGGACATGAGAGACCTATCTTGGAGCTGAAGCCTTTTCTTCTAAGATTACTCTTAAGTGAATGGCTGCCGACATTGAGATTTCTTCTAACCACATTCTCATAAGACATGGGATGGGAGTTTGGAAGGCAATAAGAGCTAATTGGGATTCCTTGAACCGATTTATTAGATTAGATATAAGTAGGGGATGACAGTAGTGTCAAATTTTAGCATGATCTTTGTAACACTAATAGTTAGGTCTGATGAAGTTCCAACCTGAACCAAAGAAACCAATCAGAGCTACACTGCTCTTGGCCGCTGCCGATAGTGCAAGAGTAGGTGATGGGCATTTTTGAAGACAACCGTAAGTTGGCTAGTGCAGTTGTCGGTTTTCATAAAACCTCAAAATATACAATCAGGAGAATGTCTTTATGATTATGGTGCCTCTGTCAATAAAATTGTTAGGACATATCTGTTTCACTTGTTAAGAACATATGTTATCTTTTATGTAATTGGCTAATCATTTGATAAAACGCACTTTACTCGTAATTGGGTAGATCTAGGTATTTTTAATACTTCAAGAAACAAGGTTTCAAGATCAAGTGTTAAACCCATTCAAGTCTGTCCAAGAAACAAGCTGAATAGTGCAAATTCATTAAAACTTGACAGCTGCATCTATCAAGATTAAGAAAGCTGTTTCAACCTGTGTACTCGACAGCTCCTATCTATCGAGGTTTAAGAATTTCAGAATTCTGATATGATTTTCTTGAGATCCGTGGATGTGTCTTTGGGCCTTCTTTTCTCCTAACCCTAGACATATAAAATGATTATTTTAAAGGCCGTCAAAGAGTTCACAAGTTGAACAAGCTTTGAGAAAAGTTTGCTAAAGCAAATTGTGACCAGAGACAGAGTTTCGCCCTAGTTCATCATTCTTGAAGAAGTTGTTGTGTATGTGCACCATAGGGTTTTATAACCTAGCATTTTCTTGATCTTCATCATAGATGACCTGAAGAACTTTGCAGTCAACAACCTTCTCTAGTTGGTGATTGAAGTCGCGTACTGTGATTTGCGTAATTGGTTAGTCACATACTTGGGAGCCGTGCATCAAAAGGAGAAATTGTCACTACAAAACAAGTCCAATTGGGTATTGGGGTAAGGGTTCAACTGTAGGTTGGTATAAGGTACTGAGATTCCTTTACTTATAACTGCTTGTTGTGATAATAGTGGAATTTCGGGAGTGGTGACCTTAAAATTACCCGGTGGGGTTTTTGCTGCGTAGGTTTTCCCCATTCGTAAACAAATCACAATGTCAATTTATTTTCCACTGCATATTTTAGTTATTGGTGATTTGTTTGTACTATCACACGCTTTGCATGTTAATTTGATTAATTAATAACTTGACTAATTAGTCAATTAATTTAATCACAAGAGGTCAATGCGTTTGTGGCCTATCAAGTGGTATCAGAGCAGGCACACTCTGATTAGGGTTAATCTTTGCTGTGTTGATCCATTGACCCCTATTTATCATGAATAGAGGACAGTCATTAATTATACCTCCTTTATTTGATGGCCCTAACTATGCATACTAGAAAGTACACATGAGAGCTTTCTTACAGTCTTTAGATGAGAAAGTGTGGCAAGTTGTAGAGAATGGCTGGACCAAGCCAAAGGAAGTACCGGCCGATTGGGATGAAGCCAAGATCAAGGCGGCAAACTTCAATAGCAGGGCATTAAATGATTTATTCAGTACGGTCACTAATGAGGAGTTTAAGAAGATATCCTCAACTAAAACTATAAGGTTGAATTTAATCAACCATTCTGTTGGTTTTATTCCATGCCAAATTTGCTTGTATTTCAGCAATTAGAAACCATGTATTTAGGTGGGAATCATGTAAGGATAGTGTGTGAGAAAGCGTGAAGAAATGCTCAAGACTGTGCAGTGAAGTAGGGACTCACAACTGGAGCTCGCAGGTGGCTCGCGACTAGCAAGCCGCTAGAAGATGCACTCGAGTGAAGTATGCAGAGAAGCTGAACCGTCGTGCCAGCTGTAGCACTACAGAACAAAAAGTCCAGACTGGCCATTCAGTTAGCTCGCGGCTTGAACTTGTGACTCAGTCAAGTCGCAAGGCTAAGTCACCAGCCAGCTCTGTTTTGGAAAAACTGACTTTTTGCATTCCTTTCTCACCCTAGTATAAATACCCCTTATACCCACGAAATGTAGAGAGCTTCCAGAGAGAATTTTGAGAGAAAAATCCTAGAGAAAAACAAGATTGACCCATCCACAATCTTCATCTTTGTTTCCTCAAATTCCTCTACTCTCACCCTCTCTATTGTTACATCCTTGAGAGGTTCTTACCCAAATCTTTTTCTCACCATACCCACATCTATGAGAAGGTTTTTTGGTGCTTAGGAAGCAGTTAGGAATGGACTAATGATTATTGGTTAATGCAATGGGCTATAGCGGAATCTGGTAAGCTAGAAAAGACAAAAGTTCAGCATAACCTCGTTAGAGCAAGAAGCTTTGAGGGCTTAAGTACACTGGGTAGATTATGCTTGGAGGGTCTATTGTTGTTCATGTATCCCAACTTCATTTTCTAGTGGATTATTGATCGCTTGGAGGGCCGCGGAAAGGTTTTACGCCGAAGGCTTCAGTTTCCTCTTCGATAACATATCGTTGTGTTGTCCTTATGTTTGCATCTCTCTTCCCTTAATCTTTGTCATTTAATTTCTGTTGTAGATGTGATTTTATTTGGTTTAAATTGTTTATCAATTCTGTTATTAGCTTGTATTCATTTTCCGCACATATATTGTTTGACATTAAACTTGAATTGATAATTTTGTTATTGGGGGTCTAAACGTTCATAGTGTTTTATACACATATTGAACATTCAAAAACTGCTAAGGAAGCATGGACCATCCTCCAGACAACCTATGAGGGAACAAAGGCTGTCAAGGATTCAAAGCTTCAGAGGCTCACTACAAGCTTTGACGAAATAAAGATGGAGGAGGATGAGTCGTTTGATGAGTTCTATGCCAAGCTTAAGGACATAGTGAACTTAGCCTTCAATCTTGGGGAAACCATTCCTGAACTCAAGATTGTAAGAAAAGTGCTCAGATCTCTGCTCGAGAGATTTAATGCCAAGATTACAACGATTGAGGAATCAAAGGATATTGACAAGATTCCTTTGATTGAGCTAGTTGGAAACTTGCAGACCTACAAACTAGGGTTAACAAGAATTGACAAGTCGCTTTGAAGGCCAAGAGTAGTGACACTGATGAGTCTTCAGATGATGAAGATTCTAAGATGAAGTCCTACATTACAAGCCAATTTAAGAAGTTCATGAAGAATGCCAATGTGAAGGGCTTCGACAAGGACCATAGGCAATCCAGTTCTTCTTAACTCAAGAGCCAAGACAAAGGGAAGAAGGACGCTAGGGATGGCGGTCAGTACACTGTTCCCGTAGGACCTAAGTGCTTTGGGTGTCAAGGTTTCGGTCACATGAAACAGGAGTGTCCTACATATCTCAAGAGTATTAGGAAGAGCAAGGCACTTGCTGCTACCTTGAGCGACACTGAGCCTGAGGATGATTCCGACAATAAGGATGACGAAATCTTGAATGCCTTCACTGCCATTGTCAATCCTACTGAGGGGATTGTTGAAGATGTGGACGAAGAAGAGAACTTAGTGGAGTCTAAGTTCGAGAAGATGGATGATCAAGATGATATCCATACAGCCTGTGAGAAATTGTACAAAGTTTCTAAGAAGCATGAGAAACTTTATAGGCTGGCCACCAAGAAACTCAGTGATGTGGAACTTGATCGTGAAGAGCTGTCCACAAAGTTTGATGAGGTTAATCAGACTATTGGAGCATTGAGATTTGAGAACAATTTCTTGGCTGTGGAGACCAAGAAGCTTGAAGCAGAGCTGTTTCAAGTTAGAGCTCAATTGGAGAGGACTTCAAGTGCAAAGCTTGATGAGATGCCCAGCATTCAGAAATCTGCCTCGGATCGAACAGGTTTAGGGTATGGTCTTTCTTTCTCTAATATTGCTTCTACTAGTGCTACTGTTTTTGTTTCTCCTACTAATAATGTTGAAATTGAGAACAATGATGTTAAAACTGAATTAGCTAGTGAGAACTTAGACAAGGGTAAATCTATCTTAGGAGCACCCCCTAAGTAAGATAAGAAAGATGTTAAAAACCCTAGGGCTAAGAAGGCTAACTCTCAAAAGCCTAAAAAGAAGAAGCAGCATCTCTATCATCATTGTGGAGCTGCCGGTCATACTCGACCAAATTGTTATAAGTGGTTAGCCACTCAATAGAGCAATGACATGATAGCATCTGGAAGCCAGAATCAGCTTCAATCCTCTCTTGCTCCTCTTGGAGATCTTCTCAAAGCCCTCATGTTCCTTTCGAACTTAAACGGTTTCAATTCTTCCCCCTCACTGCCGGTTCAAGGGTTTAATCAAAGGAAAAGTTCTTCCAAGGTGTGGAAGGAAAAGGGCTCCGAGTGATTATCACTTTCTTCTCTCTCTTCATGTTTTTGTTTGCATTACTTGTGTGTTTTGCTTTACTGTTTTGAATCAGTCTAGTTTTATGTTTTGCTTTGCTTTGCTTAACATGTTTTTGTTTGTTTATTTTTTAGTTTTATTTATTTTGTTTTTCATATAAAAAAATTAAAAAAATTGAAAAAATCATAAAAATCCAAAAACAGTGTGTGTTTTGTGTATATTGGTACTTGTGTACCTTGGATGGCCATTGAAACAAAATTTTCTAAACTTTGTATCTTTTGTAGCTTAGATGAGCATCTTTATGCACAACTAAGTAAGTGACCTTTGTGGCTCTTGTTTGTGATGAGTAAGATTAAGTGATCTCTTGTACTTAACACTCGTATCACTCTTTTTGACGGGAAGGACTAGAAAATCCTAAGAGAAAGGCATAAATAACCATCTCACCACTGTTGCCCGCCAATCATGAATGACATCTGTATGCTTCGGCATAGCAAAAGTGTGATGTCAATGACATTTGTGTGCTTCGGCATAGCAAAATTGGAATGTCAAATGCTTAACATCATTGGGTATTTCTTTTCTTTCTCTTATATGTCCATGCATGATTTGCTCAAAAGAAAAATATGCAAAGAAAAATAAAAAGCAAAAAGATCAAAAATGCTTTAAATATGATTGCAAGCGTATATTCTAGGAGATGTGGGAGTTATAGGATGTACCTCAAAGGTGATAGTCCCCATCAAACAGTTATAATTGTGTGTGAGTTAAAGTGATTTTCTCATATTTCAAATCGTCATAACATGTATACAGTTATGCAATTTTGCAATGTTTTTCACACACAACACGCAATATTCTTTGCTACTCTTAATACATGTGCAGGTACAATGTAATTTGGCCATCACAAGGTTTACATGTGTTTATGTATGCTCACTAAACTGTCATGACTTGTTTTTGAAATATAAAATTGGTTAGACTTGTTTAGTGTGTGTGTGTGTGTGTGTGTGTGTGTTTTTGGGATCCATGTGCTTAAAATTATTGTTGAGAGATGATTTTGAGAGCTTAATATGTTGACTGGATCATTGGTTGAGTTGCATGTCTGATTGCATTCATGTCTGTGTTTTCTCTTCTCGAAAAACTGTTTTTAAAAGCAATCTCAACAGCTCCTCGACACCTGGCTATCTGTCGAGCTCCTTAACTTTTTTTTATCGCAATCTCAACTGCTTCTCGACTCCTGGTGGATCGATTGAGAAAGTTTCTGACCTCTCGATAGCTTCTCGACAGCTGGTGGATCGATCGAGTTTCTGTTTTTGTGTCTTTGCTTTGTTCCTCGACACCTTCTCGATAGCTTCATCTGTCGACTTTTTTTTTCTCGACACCTTTCTCGATAGATGGCTCAACATCTCTCGACACCTGTATCTTCCGAGATTTATTGACCCTTTATTTAAAGGTTCTGTGCGATCCGGTTTTTCATTTCACTCGATCTCTCTCTCAATAGCTTCGTGTTCTCTCTTCCCAAACCTCTCTCACTCACTCCAAACTTGTTCCTCAACGTTTCTTCAAGCTTTTTCAAGTTTTCCTTCACTTGGTAATCTTCTAATCTCTCATTTACATGCATTTCATGTTTTGAAATCTAGGTTTTGGGGTTTTTCAAAATTGATGAGTTATTGTTTAAAATATCATGCATTGCATCACATTAGCATTATAATAGTATTATCATGCATTTAGATGTGTGCAAGTTGATTGTGTGCTGGTAGGATTGGATTGGGCTGAGCACAGGATGCAATTTTCTTTGCATGTCACTTGTTCATGCATTTCCCATGCATACATACTCTCTTTTCAATATACTTTCTATATTTGAACTGCTTTGGAGTTTTTCTGATTGTCTCTCTTTCTCTCCCTCTCTTTCTTTTTACGTTAGTTGTGTCTATGACACCTAAGCATAAATCTGCTCCGTCCCAGAACCCTCTTCGTTCCGGGGCATCATCTTCGTCTGATCATACTCCCTCTCATCTTCAATTCCGTGATAAGGATGCCCGTAAGGCCTTCTCGGAGAACTTTTCTCGACGAGGCATTCATTTTAAAGGCCAAGTCATTCTGGCAGACTTTGCCGACACTGACCTTCTTGATGTCATTCACAGTCGGGGATAGGAGTCACTGTGTGATGTCCTGGTCGCCTATCCTTCCGTGCTTATACAAGAGTTTTACTCCAATATGCATGGAATTGATCGTTCAGTACCTCACTTCTTCACTCGCATTCGAGGTACATGCTTTCCTGTCACACCGCAACTTGTTGTGGATGTGCTTTGGGTTCCTAGGGTAGAGTTTCCTGACTATCTTATTTGTGAGCGTCTGAGGACTGTGTTCAAAGACGAGATGATCGTCAGTTTGCTTTTTGCGAGCGCCCTTCTAAGTGGGGTGATCGTCAGTTTACACCATGTAAGCCCTTTACAAAAGGCCCTCGGTTTTTGAACATGGTGATGACCTTCATTCTCCATCCTCTCTCTCATTATAACTCCATCATAGAGCCTCATACTCAGTTTTTGTTATCCCTCCCTGAGCATCTTACTATAGAATTCCCTTCTCATTTTATTCTTTCCATTATAGATGTTTATCTAGATTCGGCGTCCTGTGATAAGCTTATCTTTCCTTCTGGTATCACGAGGATTTTACGCCATTTTTCCGTCCCTTTTCCAGCGTCCGACGTTTTTTCTCTTATGTGTGCCATAGATGCCACTACCATTAAACGTAGTGAGGCGCAGTTTAGGTCGCGATAGTCAGATTCAGTAGCTCCTCCCTCCCATTCGACTCCATCTCGATCTGCTCCATCCACATTCGCCCCCTCCTCTTCTATGGGTGATGTGTCACTTGGAGACATCATGGCGTAGCTACAACGCATGGATGCTCGCCTTGATACACTCTCTACTGAGTTGTATTGTATCAGGTGAACATTCGTGTTGGCCGTATTGCTAGACGGCAGGCGATCATAGGTGGATTCGCATCTGAGACTTCTCCTCTACCTCCTCCAGTGGCTTTTGATTCTGAGGCTGAAGATGATGATGATGATGATGGTGATGACGATGACACTTCTGATGATGATGATGGAGATGCTAGCTCTACCGATGAAATGTCTACTTGACACTCTACCCTTTATCACTCATGACAAAAAGGGGGAGTAGTTTTGGGTTATATGAGAGTAGTCATTCTTAGGGGGAGAGTTAGTATAAGACCAATTTGTTAGGGGGAGTGTTGATATGAGGGATGTAGTGAAGATATAATGTATCTTTTCTTTCCTTTCTTTTATAGATACATTGTTCTTGTACTTTGGGTCTTGTAACCATTTTTGACATACATTGTACTTATTCTCTCTATATGTGGATGTATGTTTTTTTCCTCTCACCTACCCTTACATGTGTTGTTTCTTTTCTCTTTTTATGCAGATGCTTATTATTACTTCTATGCAATCTATTATTTTTGTTTCACACAAAGATGCCTTATTGAGTTTTGTTTAAAGTGTTTCAGAAATACAGGTTGTCAAAGTCTACTTGTCATAAACTCTCTTCTTGCAAGTTTTTCAAGAGTTTGTGTTAAGATAGATTTTATTGTATTCAATAAGTGAATATGAGTTGAGTGATTTATGACTTCTCTCATATGTTCATTTGTTTGTTGTGGTTTTGTCATGAATTGCCAAAGGGGGAGATTGTTAGGACATATGTGTTTCACTTGTTAAGAACATATGTAATTCTTTTATGTAATTGGCTAATCCTTTGACAAAACGTACTTTACTTGTAATTGGGTAGATCTAGGTGTTTTAATACTTCAAAAAACAAGGTTTCAAGATCAAGTGTTAAAGTCATTCAAGTCTATCCAAGAAACAAGTCGAATAGTGCAAATTCATTAAAACTCAACGGCTGCATCTATCGAGCTTAAGAAAGTTGTTTCAGCCCGTATGCTCCACACCTGCTCGACAGTTCCTATTTGTCGAGGTTTAAGAATTTTAGAATTCTGATCTTATTTTCTTGGGATTCGTAAATGTGTCTTTGGGCCTTCTTTTCTCCTAACCCTAGACATATAAAATGATTATTTTAAGAGTCATCAAAGAGTACACAAGTTGCACAAGCATTGAGAAAAGTTTGTTCAAGCAAATTGTGACTGGAGACAAAGTTTCGCCCTAGTTCATCATTCTTGAAGAAGTTGTTGCGTACGTGCACCATAGGGTTTTGTAACCAAGCATCTTCTTGATCTTCATCGTGGATGAACTGAAGTACTTTGCAGCTAACAACCTTCTCTAGTTAGTGATTGAAGTCGCATACTGGGATCTGCACAATTGGTTAGTCACATACTTGGGAGCTGTGCATCAAAAAAAGAAATTGTCACTACAGAACAAGTCCAATTGGGTATTGGGGTAAGGGTTCAACTGTAGGTTGGTATAAGGTACTGGGATTCCTTTACTTGTAACCGCTTGTTGTGATGATAGTGGAATTTCGAGAATAGTGACCTTAAAATCATCCGATAGGGTTTTTGCTGTGTAGGTTTTCCCCATTCGTAAACAAATCACCGTGTCAATTTATTTTCTACTGCATACTTTAGTTATTGGTGATTTGTTTGTGCTACCACGTGCTTTGCATGTTAATTTGATTAATTAATAACTTGACTAATTAATCAATTAATTTAATCACAAGGGGTCAATACGTTTGTGTCCTATCAAAAAACTTAATTCTTTAATTTTAGATCTGCAAAGAGTATCAAACATACGATTCAACTCCCTTCGCCTTCACTATCCAACTTAACAACATCAATAGTTTTTTGGTAAATTCAAATTAACCCTTTCCCTCAAAGGATGCTGTCATTCAAACAAGTCACTCAGGATAAAACCAGCAAAAATAAAAATAAAAACAAAATGAAACAAAAAAAAAACAAAAGGAAGAAGAAGAAGAAAATATCAATTCATTTCCACTAGGCCCTAGAAGGCTGGAACCCATCAAACCTAGATTACCAAGAGACCACCAACTAAGCTTGCATGGAGCATCAATACAAAAACAGTGGTGAAGACCAAACAAATGAAGCATTGCATTTATTAAGAATCCACTTTACAGATAAATAAACTAAGTGAAACTAATTATGTGCAGCTGTGCTGTGCTACACTGAATTATTAAAAAGAAAGAGGAGGGCATACACTGGAACCAATCGGATTCCATAATCTGTAATAAATACAAGGTGAATGTCTAACCAGATAGATGGCGAAGTCCACTACTTCCAACTTCAGTATCAGACAACTCCAAGCATTTGAGATGCCGAAGGCCTAAAATCAAAGCATTTTATATGCATATTTAAGCATTATTTATGATAAGGTGGGAAAATAAGAAAAGCAGAAAAGAGGGAAAAAGAAAAGAAAAGAGAACAACTAAAATAATATATCCAAATTAACATATAACAGAGTACATACCTTAGACTACTCCTAACTTTAAATTCTTCTATAAAGCAATGAAAAAGCTTTCTTATGGTTGCAACTCATCAGTTGGTATATACTGAGTGAAACTAGGATTCTGATGCAAAATATGGCTCTCAAGTCTATAAAAACCTGCATCACACCATCAAGCTATGCTAAAAATGATATAAATTAGAGCTTGCCCTCAGATTGCCACACTTTTTCTGTGCTTCCCTGAAGAAAAGTTAATAATTTGATTCCACAAATTTACTCATGCTAACTGGATGAAAAGATGAATCCACAACCTCGACTAAGTTAGGACCTCAGGTTTGTAACAGGATTTTTTTTTTTTAACAAGAGTAATGAAATCTGATAAAGGGGTGCAATCCAAGTACAGAGGAAGTATATAATAGACACCCCAAGCAAAAAAGTGAGAGTTAGAATTAACAAAAGCATTAAAAAGTTAAATCTTATATATATAGCACTTAAAATTAACATCATCTGTAAACCCTATAAACAAGGGAGAAATATTTACAGAGCAGACGTGAAAATTTTAACAAAATGAATTTCTCACATGAAAACACTTATAAAATCCCATTTTTCATTTCGGGAAACACAAGAGATACTAACAATTAGTGACCAGAACTCAACATGCTGATTTTTTTTCCCCTGATTTTAGCAAGCCACTAGAGAATAACCCCAAATCAATTTTCATAGAACTTAAAAGGCTAGTTTATATTCTGTGTTGGTTATTTTCTTAAAATTTCATTAAAATGATGTTCTGATTTCATTGCCTCTAATGAAATAGAACTATCATGTGTCATATACCCTCATTATTAGGACTGCTTACTTCAACTCAAAAAAGTTGCAACTATAGCCAGCTGAGCAGCTCTGGTATTAGGTCACATGGCAAACACGAAAGCTGCCATTATACCATTTCCAGAGGGAAATGACAGAAATACAAAGAATCACATATTTGTTGTTGTAATCTGAAAAGTTTTTCTCATAAATATGATCTCTAGTGCTAGAAGACACCTTTCTACTAAACCTCTTTGATTGGAACAGAAACATTACAAAATCAATATACAGATTTAGAATTAAAACAGAAAATTAGGGAAACCATTTTAACACCAACCTTTCAAGTTAACCAGCCCTTCATCACCAATCCTACATGAGTCCAAGTTCAAGCTTTCCAAATTTGTAAGACCTGCTTGAAGCAAGATCAACATTTATGTACGAAATATATTGTTCAAAATGTAACACAAACACATGAAGATATACCAAGACATTTAGTACCTTGTTCAGGATATCTCACATATCTTTTAAAAAATATTTACTTATACGGAAACTTGTTAAGTTATAAACTCCATGAACTAGCCATAGAAGCCCTAAGTTCAAAGCAGTCACACATGTAAATATTTTAGGTAGCAATGACACAATTACTTGTACAGAAAAGTCATATTGCTGAAGCTTAGTTGCTGACAAGAAAATTAATACATCTATATAGTACATACAAAATGAAAGTATTTGACTTTTTAGGTGACCCTTTCATATGTTGCCACATAAGCTTTTGAAAGTCCACAATTTTCCACATCAACATTATAAATATAGTTTGTTTTGTGTCACATTAGTTAGAACCTATCAGAACTCATTGGTTATAGAATAATCAACCAAACACTAAACAAAATTTGATTAAATTACAGTTGGTCTGCTTTAATTTAATTATAATTTAACTAAAATGCATATTTTCTACCTATCAAAAAAGAAAAATGCATATTTCCTTCAAATTATCAGATTTGGCCTTTTTTATTACTGGATAGATATTTAAGTATGCATTAGTCATAAATATTTTTCCATAAAAATTTCCCTATGCATCACACGGGTTTGCAACTAGTTATTGATAAACACAGAAAATCAAGCTATGTTGTTCTCAAAGGAAAGTGGAAGATCTCAAACCCCAACTACCTATACGAACACAGTGCATTCTGTACATATTTAACACACACAGATTGCTTCCTACATTCTATAAGGCTCAACTCTTTATCCTCAAACCATTTTCCATTGTTGCAAAGGGATAACAAAACAGAAATTGTAAATCAAAATTTTGAACTTGTGTAGATATGAGAGTGAAAGACACCCACCTTTCAAGTGCACCAAGCATGCATCTGTGATCTCATTGAACCCTAAAAATTTAATACTTCTAAGTTCCTAAATCCTGCAGAAACCAAGATATATGCAATAAGTTCAACACAAGGTTCTTCCAATAAAACAAAATGTATAAAAAAGTAAACCCCAGAAGCATCACAGTAGAAATATAGTCAATTACAACAGACAAGTAATGTATTTATGCCAGATGCAACTTACTGGAAAAGTTCTCGCATCCATCATCAGACAGATTACATCTGTTCAGATTCAAATATAAGAAGGCAACAAAAGCTGGCACAAAAACAATGTGAGTTAGATTTCAGGCCAAACAAAAGTATTGAACACATTGAGTACATGTAAATTTAAAAGTGAAGGAAATTTTATTTTTCCTACTTTTAATAGATAATTAAGTGTACAATTCATCAAGAATTTAATTTTGTTTTAATCTTCACTCCAAATGTCATCGACAAAATATCAATGCATATATCATGAGGAGTTTCCATTACACACGAATAGAAACCCAAGTGGCCATAAAATCCCTGAGTTACCCAGCAAAAAATAAAAAATAAAGAATTCTAGGATTCAAAATAAAGCAAAATTCTAGAAGAATAACAGTAATTAGCTGGAGAGCCATAACTGTTTCTGCAATCTAAAACCTGAACGCGTGCACAAAGATTGAGAAAAGACATTTGTATTTAGTATCTATTAGCCATGGTGCACACAATTAATGTGCACATAAATATAACAAATATTACCAATGAAAATGAGTGGTTATGATGCCAACATCTTATCCTGTATTACATAGTTGACATCCGTAGTGCAAAATTAGGGGTGAAGAGCTTATTTAGGTAATTTCTGTTAAAATATTCCCAATGGAAATGAGTGGGTTTGCTTTAATACACGGATTTATATATGCAAAACATGAAAATGTTGCAGATAGATCTGCAAATATATCATATACACAACTTTAGAAAAAAAATCATTCATGGTAAATTTTTATGAAAAATCTAATGAACCATTATGTAGTACAGGCCTGATCCTAATGGAATGAGAATATAATAATTGGCAGAAAGGCCAAGACTTGAAGAGAATCAAAACCTGAAAGAGAGTCCAAGCATGCAGCAGTAACTGGGCATCCCTCCAAGTTCAACAGAGAAAATTTGTGCAGCCCTGAGACAGAAATAATATGCACAAAAATCAACATAGAGGGACAAGAAGGAAAATGACTAGGTAAAGAGATGAAATCCAAAATCTTTGATTAAAAGTTGTTTAGAAGAGTCACCATTCAGAATACGCTGAAATAAAACAAAACAATAGCAGAATCAGTAAAGGTGGAACCTAATGATTAAAGTATTGCTATCATTTTCTTCATTAAGTTCAGCCAAATAACCAAAGAAATCCTAGAGAAGATCAAAATATATAAATAAATGAAAGGCTCAGCCAGGAGGGCTTTCCTAAAAACAATGATAAATTGCATGAATTAAATAGCTACTCCGACTTCACCGCATACAAACTGAAGTTGGAATGCAACCAGAATCACAATATCCAATATAGTAGAAGAGATGAGTTCTTTCTTTGTTTATGGGTATTGACATTACAAAGAATTTCTGATATGTAGATTTAAAAATATTGTTGGGGTCTTTTTTTTTTTTTTTTTACTAGTAATAATAACAATATTGTTTATTAACAATCACTCTTTCTGAAATGTAATTAATAAAATACCAATTTTGTTTTTGCTTTTTTTTAAATGGTTCTAGGACCAAATAGCATTTCCTCACCCCACGAAGTGGAGAGCAAGGACAAGATCCAAAATGTTATGTGGATGCATAAGCGTTCAGCTACCAAAAGTTTGACTTGAAACTTCCAAAACAACTGAACTATACCCCAACCCAGTTGGATCCCCACACACAAAAACGTCAGCAGGATTAAAGGAAAAGGTGGAACAGCATTTTTTTTAATGTGCTTCAAATGAGGAGAATGATGGTCCTGATAACTTTCTTTTTAATTTTTGCTAACCCTGGTTCAACCCAACAGTTTCATACCTCGTGTTAAATAGATACAGAAACTGGTTGCAGAATGTAATTGTGCTTTTTCATAAGACAATCAGCTGGTCTTCCCAGAAACTGGTTGCAGAATGTAATTGTGCTTTTTCATAAGATAATCAGCTGGTTTTCCATCCTTAGTACCAAATCTAAAAACCTGAATCACATATTAAACCATAAAAATATGACCAGACCGCCAAAATAGTAAAACATATGCTGCACACACTGAAAGGCCACAATCTGAATTAATTAATTAATTAGCCAAGTTGTTAATTAATCAATTAAGCATGCAATTGCGTAGAAGCACAAACAAATCACCAAATACTAAATATACAACGGAAAATAAATAACACGGTGATTTGTTTACGAATGGGGAAAACCCTAACGGCAAAAACCCCACCGGGTGATTTTCAGGTCACCACTCCCGAAACTCCACTATTATCAAATCAAGCGGTTACAAGTAAAGGAATCCCAAGTACCTTACCAACCTACAGTTGAACCCTTACCCCAATACCCAATTGGACTTGATCTGTAGTGACAATTTCCACCTTTGATGCACGGCTCCCAAGTACGTGACTAACCAATGCGCGGATCCCAGTACGCGTCTTCAAACACCAACTTTAGAAGGAGAGGTTGGCTGCAAAGTTCTTCAGTTCATCATACACAATGAAGATCAGGAAGATGCTTGGTTACAAAACCCTATGGTGCAAATACACAACAACTTCAAGAGAGAAGATGAACTAGGTTAAGAACTTCGTCTTTTGATCACAATTTGCTTGAACAAGGATTGCTCAATGCTTTTGCAACTTGTGTCTTGTTTGACGGCTCTTAAAACAATCATTTTATATGTTTAGGGTTAGAAGAAAAGAAAGCCCAAAACCATATTCACGGATCCCAAGAAAATCAAATCAGAAAACTGATTTTCGTAATTCTCGATAGATAGCAGGTGTCGAGGTAGCTATCGAGCAGGTGTCGAGAGTTAATGAAATTGCACTTCAGCTTGCTTTGTCTTGGACAGACTTGATGACTTCAACACTTGATCTTGAAACGATGTTTCTTGAAATATTAAAAACACCTAGAACTACCCAATTACAAGTAGAGTGCGTTTTGTCATAAGGATTAGCCAATTTACATAAAAAGTGACATATGTTCTTAACAAGTGAAAAACACATATGTCCTAACAATCTCCCCCTTTGGCAATCCGTGACAAAACCACAACAAATAAATGAACATATGAGAGAAGTCATAAATCACAATAACTCATACTCACTTGTTGAATACAATAAAATCTATCCTAACACAAACTCTTGAAAAACTTTGCAAGAAGAGAGTTTATGGCAAGTAGACTTTGACAACCTGTATTTCTGAAACACTTTAAACAAAACTCATCAAGGCATCTTGTGTGAAACAGAAATAAATAGATTGCATACAAGTATAAAGAACATGTGTATAAAGATAGAGAAGAAACAACACATGAAGAGAGAGGTGAAAGAAACATACATCCACATACATAAAGAATAAGTACCATGTATGTAAAACTGGTCACAAGACCTCATATACAAGAACAATGTATCTAAAAAGATAAGAAAAGAAAAGATACATCAAAACCTCACTACATCCCTCAAAGATATCAACACTCCCCCTATCAAAATGTCCTATACTAAACTCTCCCCCTAAGATGACTACTCTCATAACCCAAAACAACTCCCCCTTTTTGTCACGAGTGACAAAGGGTAGAGTGTCATGTAGACATCTCATCAGTAGAGTTAGCATCTCCATTATCATCATTATCCTCATCCTCAGAATCTGAAGCTACTGGAGTAGGTGGTGAAGGAGTAGCCTCTGGAGCAAAACCACCCATGGTCGCCTGCCGTCGTGCAATATGACCAACACGAAAATTCACCTGATATAACTCAGCAGAGAGTGTATTAAGGCGAGTGTCCATGCGCTGCAGCTGCGCCATAATGTCTCCTAGAGATACATCGCCCGTAGAGGAAGAAGGAGCAGATGTAGATGGAGCGGATCTGGATGGAGCAGATCTGGACGGAGCCGAACGGGAGGGAGGAGTGGCATCCGTCTGTCTCGACCTAAACTGAGCCTCACTACGTTTTATGGTAGCGGCATCTATGGCACAGATATGAGTGAAGTGGTCGGACACAGGAAAAGGGATAGAAAAATGGCGTAAGATCCTCGTGATAGCGGAAGGAAAGATGAGCTTATCACGGGACGCCGAATCGAGATGGACATCTATGATAGACAGGATGAAATGAGAGGGAAAGTCTATAGTAAGATGCTCTAGAAGTGATAGCAAAAACCGAGCACGAAGCTCTGTGATGGAGTTGTAGTGAGAGAGTGGATGGAGTACAAAAGTCATCACCATGTTAAGAAATCTAGGACCTTTAGCAAAAGGCCTACATGATGTGTACAGATGCTCACCCCAATCAGCAGGACGCTGACAGAAGGCAGAGATGAGCTCTTCTTTGGACACAGTCCTCAGACGCTCACAAGAAGGGTAATCCGGAAACTCTATCCTAGGTACCCTAAGCACATCCGCAACTAGCTGCGGTGTAACAGGAATGCGCGTACCTCGAACGCGAGTGAAGAAGAGAGGTACTGAACGATCAATCCCGTGCATGTTGGAGTAGAACTCCTGTATCAGCACGAGAGGGCAAGTGACCAGGATGTCACACAGTGACCCCCATCCCCTACTGTGAATGACAGAGGGAAGGTCAGTGTCGGCGAAGTCCACCAAAATGACTTGGCGTTCCGAATGAACACCTCGTCTAGAAAAGTTCTCAGTAAATGCCTTTTGGGCATCTCCATCACGGAACCGAAGGTTAAAAGGAGCAGAATTAGAAGATGAAGATGCTCTAGAACGCAGAGGGATCTGAGCAGGAGTGGATTTACGTTTGGGTGCCATAGACACTACTAACGTAAAAGAATGAGAAAGAGATAGAGAGGGAGACAATCAGAAAAGTCCCAAAACAGTTCAAATATGACAGATATATGAACAAAGAGTACGTATGCATGGGAATGCATGAACATGTGACATGCAAAACAAAAATATCATCATGGGCTCAGCCCAATCCAATTCTAACAGCATATAAACAAAGTACTCACATCTAAATGCATGAAAATATCATTATAATGCACATGAAATGCAATGTATGACATTTTAAGAACATTTAAGTCCAAACCCAACCCAAAATTTAAAGAAAAACCTCATCAATTTTGAAAAACCCCAAAAATTTTGAAAAACCCCAAAACCTAAGTTTCAAAACATGAAATGCATGAATTATGAGGGAAAGAGAGATCATACCAAGTGATTTGAAGCAAGGAAGGGCCGAAAATCACGTGGATTGAGGATTTGGAGTGAGAAAAAGGAGTTTGGGAGATGAACAGTCGCGGACAGATCGAGAGAGATCGAGAGAATGAAGTGCAGATCGCGAAAACACCTTATATAGACACTTCAGTAAATCTCGACAGCTGAGGTGTCGAGAGGTATCGAGGAAGCTGTCGAGGAAGGTATCGAGAAAATGGCCTTCGACAGCTGAGGTGTCGAGAAGGTGTCGAGGTACAAGACCAATTTCAGAGATCAGAAGCTCGATCGATCGACAAGGTATCGAGAAGGTATCGAGAAGACAGAAGGTTTCTCGATCGATCCACCAAGTGTCGAGGGAAGTGTCGAGATTGCGATAAGAAAAGCTTGAGAAGCTCGACAGATGACCAGGTGTCGAGGAGGTGACGAGGAGGTGTCGAGCCTTAGTGAAAGTCAGTTTTTCGAGAAGAGAAAAACACAGACATGAATGCAATTCAACTTACACCTCAACCATAGATCCAACCAACATATTAAGCTCTCAAAATCATCTCTCAAAAGAAGTTAAAAGCACATGGATCCTCAGAAACACACACACACACTAAACAAGTCTAACCAATTTTATATTTCAAAAACAAGTCAAGACAGTTTAGTGAGCATACATTAGCATATGTAAACACTTGTGATGGCCAAATCACATTGTACCTGCACATGTATCAAGAGTAGCAAAGAATATTGCGTGTTGTGTGTGAAAAATATCGCAAGATTGCATATGTGTATACATGTTATGACGATCTGAGATATGAGAAAATAACTTTAACTCACACACAATCATAACTGTTTGATGGGGACTATCACCTTCGAGATACATCCTATAACTCCCACATCTCCTAGAAAACACGCTTGCAATCATATTTAAAGCATCTTTAATCTTTTTGCTTTATATTTTCTTTTTAAGCATCATGCATGGGCATAAAAAGAGAGAAAAGAAATACCCAAGATGTTAAGCATTTGACATCGCATTTTTGCTATGCCGAAGCATACGAATGTCTTTGACACTGCACTTTTGCTATGCCGAAGCATACAGGTGTCATACTATGATTGGCGGGTAACAGTGGTGAGATGGTTATTTATGCCTTTCTCTTAGGATTTTCTAGTCCTACCCGTCAAAAAGAGTGATATGAGTGTTAAGTTTAAGAGATAACTTAATCTTACTCATCACAAACAAGAGCCACAAAGCTCACTTGCTTAGTTGTGCATAGAGATGCTCATCTAAGCTACAAGAGATACAAAGTTTAGAAACTTTGTTTCAATGGCCATCCAAGGTACACAAATACCAAAGTACACAAAACACACACTGTTTTTGTATTTTTCAATTTTTCAATTTTTTTTTATTTTTATATTTAAAAACAAAAAATAAACAAAACTGAAAGTAAACACACAAAACATGTTAACAAAGCAAAGCAAAAACTAGACTGACTCAGCAGAAAAGTAAAACACACAAGCAATGCAACAAACAGAAAAACAAGAAGGGAAAAGAAAGTGATAAAATCACTTAGAGTCCTTTTTCTTCCACATCTTGGAAGAACCTTTCCTTTGATTGAATCCTTGAACCGGTGGTGAGGGGGAAGAATTGAAACCGTTCAAGTTCGAAAGGATCATGAGGGCTTTCAGAAGATCTCCAAGAGGAGCAAGAGAGGATTGAAGCTGAGTTTGGCTTCCAGATGCTATCATGCCATTGCTCTGTTGAGTGGCTAGCCACTTATAGCAATTTGGTCGAGTATGACCGGCAGCTCCACAATGATGACAGAGATGCTGCTTCTTTTGTTTAGGCTTTTGAGAGTTAACCTTCTTAGCCCTAGGGTTCTTAGCATCTTTCTTATCTTGCTTAGGGGGTGCTCCTAAGATAGATTTATTCTTGTCTAAGTTCTCACTAGCTAATTTAGTTTTAACATCAACATTCTCAATTTCAGTGTTATTAGCAGGAGGAACAAAAACAGTATTGCTAGTAGAAGCAGTATTAGAGAAAGAAAGACCATACCCCAAACCAGTTCGATCCGAAGCAGATTTCTGATTTTTGAGCATCTCATCAAGCTTTGCACTTGAAGTCCTCTCCAGTTGAGCTCTAACTTGAGACAGCTCCGCTTCAAGCTTCTTGGTCTTCTCAGCCAAAAATTTGTTCTCAAATCTCAGTGCTCCAATAGTTTGATTCGCCTCATCAAACTTTATGGATAACTCTTCACGATCATGTTCCACCTCACTGAGCTTCTTGGTGGCCAGCCTATATAATTTCTCATGCTTTTCAGAGAGCTTGTAAAGCTTCTCATAGGCTGAATGGATATCATCTTGATCATCCATCTTTTCAAATTTTGACTCCACCAGTTCTTCTTCTTCATCCACTTCTTCAACAATCCCTTCAGTAGGATTGACTGTGGCAGTGAAGGCATTTAAGATTCCGTCATCCTCATTGTCGGAATCATCTTTAGGCTTAGTGTCACTTAAGGTTGCAGCAAGTGCCTTACTCTTCCCAATGCTCTTGAGATATGTCGGGCATTCATGCTTCATGTGACCGAACCCATGACATCCAAAGCACTTTGGTCCTGCAAGAACAGTGTACTGACCGCCATCCTTAGCATCCTTCTTCCCTTTGTCTTGGCTTTTAAACTGGGAAGAACTGAACTGCCTACGGTCCTTGTCGAAGCTCCTTCCATTGGCATTCTTCATGAACTTCTTGAACTGCCGGGTGATGTAGGATTTCATCTTGGAATCTTCATCATCGGAAGACTCTTCTGTATCACTGCTCTTTGCCTTCAAGGCCATGCTTTTGCCTTTACTTGACTTGCCAATCCTAGATAACCCTATTTCATAGGTTTGCAAGTTTCCAACCAGCTCAGTCAAAGGAATCTTGTCAATGTCCTTTGATTCCTCTATCGCCGTAATCTTGGCATGGAATCTCTCAGGTAGAGATCTGAGCACCTTCCTTACAATCTTCGGTTCAGGGATAGTTTCCCCAAGATTGAAGGCTGAGTTCACTATGTCCTTGAGCTTGGCATAGAACTCATCAAACGACTCATCCTCCTCCATCTTAATTTCTTCAAAGCTTGTAGTGAGCCTCTGAACCTTTGAGTCTTTGATAGCCTTTGTTCCTTCATAGGTTGTCTGGAGGATGGTCCAAGCCTCCTTAGCAGTTTCAGTTGAGGATATCTTCTTGAACTCCTCATTGGTGACTGCGCTAAATAGGGCATTTAACGCTCTGCTGTTGAAGTTAGCCGCCTTGATCTTTGCATCATCCCAATCGGCTGGTTCTTCTTTTGGCTTAGTCCAGCCAATCTCTACAGCTTGCCACACCTTTTCATCTAAAGACTGCAAGAAAGCTCTCATGCGTACTTTCCAGTATGCATAGTTAGTGTCATCAAATAAAGGAGGTATGATTAAAGATTGTCCTCTATCCATGACAAACAGGGGTCAATGGATCAACACAGCAAAGATTAAACCTAATCAGAGTGTGCCTGCTCTGATACCACTTGAAAGGCCACAATCTGAATGACCCCTTGTGATAAACCCTAATTAATTAATTAATTAGCCAAGTTGCTAATTAATCAATTAAGCATGCAATTGCGTGGAAGCACAAATAAATCACCAAATACTAAAAATGCAGCGGAAAATAAATAACACGGTGATTTGTTTACGAATGGGGAAAACCCTAACGGCAAAAACCCCACCGGGTGATTTTCAGGTCACCACTCCCGAAACTCCACTATTATCAAATCAAGCGGTTACAAGTAAAGGAATCCCAAGTACCTTACCAACCTACAGTTGAACCCTTACCCCAATACCCAATTGGACTTGATCTGTAGTGACAATTTCCACCTTTGATGCACGGCTCCCAAGTACGTGACTCACCAATGCGCGGATCCCAGTATGCGTCTTCAAACACCAACTTTAGAAGGTTCTTCAGTTCATCATACACAATGAAGATCAGGAAGATGCTTGGTTACAAAACCCTATGGTGCAAATACACAGCAACTTCAAGAGAGAAGATGAACTAGGTTAAGAACTTCGTCTTTTGATCACAATTTGCTTGAACAAGGATTGCTCAATGCTTTTGCAACTTGTGTCTTGTTTGACGGCTCTTAAAACAATCATTTTATATGTTTAGGGTTAGAAGAAAAGAAAGCCCAAAACCATATTCACGGATCCCAAGAAAATCAAATCAGAAAACTGATTTTCGTAATTCTCGACAGATAGCAGGTGTCGAGGTAGCTATCGAGCAGGTGTCGAGAGTTAATGAAATTGCACTTCAGCTTGCTTTTTCTTGGACAGACTTGATGACTTCAACACTTGATCTTGAAACAATGTTTCTTGAAGTATTAAAAACACCTAGAACTACCCAATTACAAGTAGAGTGCGTTTTGTCATAAGGATTAGCCAATTTACATAAAAAGTGACATATGTTCTTAACAAGTGAAAAACACATATGTCCTAACACGCACTTTATCTAGAAACAGGACATACTTGAAACCACTCTGAAGGAAGAAAAATCCTCCCACCGTTTGTCGAAATGCCATGGAATACTATCAGAATCCCAATAAAGTGCAAGCCAATCAAGTTCAACAGACTGTAAAAACGATGAGGGATGAAACAATAAGACAACGGTATAGACAAACATATGTAGTCAAATACCCAACTGTTAACTGGCAAAAAATGCTTTCTTTATTTAGTCACTTTTCTTTCCTATTTTTAGGGAGTGGTTCAACAAAAATGAACACATGCATACATGCAACCAGCTCCTTAGATTTTTACTTTTGAGTGATGTTACAAAGCACACATCTGAAAAAATTCAAAAGAAGCAAATGGATGTTACAAGGCACCACCATTTTTTTGGATCAACTAGATATGAGTATTTACAGTGCAAAAAGTTAATGCAGCAAGTTTTAATAGCACTTCTCCAATAAATGAAATTTATTTTTAAATCATACCATTTCTAACTTCAATTGTTGTGCTTTCTCCAACAGCTTCATCTCCATTTCCTATTTCCAAAGGGGAAAAGTATTAATTAGTCTCAAACATCTTCTGTCGGGCAAACAGTGTCTAATTATATATCAGTTCACCATGTCATACCCGTACTCGGCTTCTTTTTTGAACAGTTTTAGACCCCTTAACACACAACCAGATTGAGTAGCCTAGTTAATTAGCCAAGTTGTTACTTAGTCAAATTAAGCAATTCTAGGTTAAAACAATCAAACAATCATATCATGAAAATATATAGCAACGGAATAATAAATAACACATGATATGATCACCCAGGAAAACCAAACCGGTAAAAAACCTGGGGAGGATTTTACCCACCGATCCTCAAGGCAAAACTGAATTCACTATGAAAGAATTGAAGTTCTTACAAAAGGACTTACAAGCTCCCCGCTCGACTTCCTAATGCTACCTACCAGTAGAACTTACTGACACGACCCCGTGCAAGCTCCGAATCCACGGACTCCTTCTTTCTTGAATTCTTCAACCAGCTACAAGCACCCACGCTTGATATTCTTTAAGCTTCAAAGGCAACAACCAAGTTAATCATCAAGATGTTGAAGTAATCTCCATCTAGAAAATCCTAAGCTTTGTGTAAAGGAAAGCTCCTCTAGATCTCACAAGAGATTTACACAAAACCGCAATGTATGAGCAACAATACAACTTGAGCGACAATAAAACGTGGCTAGGGTTTTGCCTTATATACCTAGGCCAAAAACATAAAAACCCTAAACGTTTTAATGAGTTAGGGCTGAGTTGGAATACTGTAGAAAAACGCAATCTGGTCCATTTTCGATCGATCGAATCTATTCTTCGATCGATCGAGCCAGACCGAAATGCCCCAATGCATCTACAGTCTCTCGATTCCAACTTTACAATAATTAATCAACTTTGAGCATACTTTAACAAGTCTAAACATGTTGTTTTGATCATGGTTTGCCAACATTACAAATTAGAGTTCTAAATACATAAATTCCTAAACCTTTAGAACCTAACAAACTCTCCCTTTGGCAATCCATGACAAAACCCTAATTAAAAGCTCAAAGTTTACAAGTAAAAAACCCTTTACAAAAATAATGCTCATAAACTCAAATTCAACCTAACTACTATCCATCGGTTGCAAGTGTAGACAGCAGCTTTGTTGAATCAACCTGTATATTCCTGAAATACTCAACAAACGCATAAACACATGTGTGACAGAAAAGAGTAAAACAACAGGTATAACATTCTTGTAAGATTCACACAACACAAAATAAAGACATATAAGAATGAACAACTCATAAATATAAGTCAATAAGCAGTGAATCACAAAGCAACAAGAATCAATGAATATAACATGTATATCAATCAATGTTACTCCCCCTAACATGAATATCCCCAAAAATGATATACAAAGTGAAGCACCTAGATACAATCTAAAAACTCCACAAGCTCCTCAACAACAAAAAGTAACAAAAAGTCTCCCCCTAACTACAAAAACTCCTCTACAAGTCAAAAACTCCACTCCCCCTTTTTGTGACGGAATGCCAAAGGACAATCACAAGTCGTCATCAAAAGGAGGTGGTGAGGGTGAATGAAGACGCGCCAAGTCGGCTCGTAGAGCACGAAACTCATCTAGCAAGTCCACCAAAATCTGACCATGAGCCGCCTAAACGGTCATGACAGTCTCCAGAGTACGACGAACATCAAAGTCGGTCGAAGGAGGTGGAGGAACATCAGCAGCAACAGCATCATCACCAACTGGATCAGGAACATCCTCACCAGCAATACCTGCAGAAGAAGAAGGAGGAGGTGCGCTACTAGACGGCTCAGACCTAGGGTGTTTAGAGCCAGCTCGAAGATGAGCAGCCCTTTGTCTAAGAAAATACGCACCTATAGGAGCTATCACATGAATGGGCTCAGAGGAAGGGAAGCCACCAAGATCAAGATAAAGGAGAATCCTATGAATGAAAATAGGATGAACAAGAGCATGAGCAGAAGATGAACTCCTATAAACATCATTCAAAGAACGAAGAAAAAGATGGGGAAAACTAATAGGAGCATCAGTAACCAGAGCGTACAAAAATACACACCTCTCGAGAGGAATGGTGTGAACATGAGAGATGGGCCAGATAGAATGACAAGCTATCCTAAAGAACAAATAGTGTAACCCGAAGAGCTCAGCAGAGGTGATCCGAGGATCAGAACCCCACTGGACAGTAGTCCCAGTGATGTAAGACAAGACATCACTAATCTCGGGTGACACATCATAAGGATAGACAGGATTTTGGACCAAAGGTACCCCTAGGGCATCAGCCACTATCTGAGGAGTAATGGAGTACTCTACGCCTCGTATCCAACTCTTGACTAGAGATGTTCGAGTAGAACTCTCTAATCAAGGCAGAAAGTGGAGGAGGATCAGAAATATCCACCAAGGGTAACCAGCCCCTATGCTCAAAGTTTGCCCTAATGGCAGGATCAAGTTCATCTAACTGAACAGAACGCTCAGCTCAAATCTTTCTCCTAACGCTTAGCTTCTCATAAATCTCTTGGTTTTTCTCACTCGAAAACTTCTCACGATCAAAGGAGGGAGGGGGTGGAGAAGGTGAGGAAACAGTCCTACGGGCTCTAGTCTTCCTAGGCATAGTGCTAAGGAAAGGACAGAGACACAAAGTGAAAACCAAAAGAACAAAAGAAAACAAAACCAAGGGCAGACTGCAAATTAGCACAATAAAAAATATAGAACAAAAATCTATATGATGCATGAACAATAACAATGTTGTGATGCATGAACTAATGCAGTAAACACAGTTCAAATTAAGTTCAATTACACAAAATTGGCTCGAACATAGAGTTTCGAACAAAAACCCTAAAAATTTGAAAACAATTTGTAAAATTTTGCAACAAATTTGATGAATTGATCATTACACAAGGTTGAAAACAGATTATAATAACCAATTTCATCAATACAACAAGCCAATTTCATCAATTGAACCTTAATTGAACAAAATCCCCAATTTCGGATAAATTACAAACCCTAGAATTTGAAATTTTTCACAAAAACCAAAATTGATCAAATTAATCCATTAAGAACATGTTTGTAGTGTGTCCCCACAAAAACCCATTGATCAATTACACAAAATTGGGTCTGAATTTCCAACAATCCCAACAAGAAAAGGTTCCGAAAATATGAGCATAAATGCATGAATAATGCATGAAATATGTAAATAAACTCAAAAAGGAGGGGTAATATAGACATACCGGCTTGAGGAAAGAGTTTTCTTGCAAAAAATCCGGAGGAAAACAACAAAAAATTGGAATAGTTGAGCTTGCCAAGTCGGAGAGAGAGAAAACTTTTTGAAAAACTTTTGAAAAAGTGTTTGTAAAAGTCAAGAACAGTGTTTTTTAAAAACCTGATTCGCGACTTTCGATTGATCGAAAAATACATTCGATCGATCGAAACAGACAGTCATTTTGAGACAAATTAAAACACTTTTTCGATTGATCGAAAATCAGATTCGATTGATCGAAACACACAGTCATTTTGAGACAAATGAAAGCACTCTTTCGATTGATCGAAAATCTGACTAGATCGATCGAAATGGGCAGAGGCTCACAAATTTTTGAGAAAAATCACAATTTTGAAAACACAAACCATATTTTGAAAATAACTCCTCAAAGCATTAAATTACAGAAACAAAATGCATGAGTATGAGATGGAATGCTTTTTCAAAAAACCAAATTTTAATCCCAGTTTCTTCACAGATAGTTTCAGCCATTCTTCCTTTCAAATTCTCAAGCAAAAAAAATGTTTTGCATAATTCTCAAAGTATTTTCAAACTTGGTTGGTCAGACCAAAAACACACACAATAACATGTACACAGTTTAGCAAAGAGTAACTTGTGTAGTGTGTGCAACTAGCAAAAAAAAACTTTGAGAAACATGTGAGGTGATATGTGAATAGCAATCAATCACAAAGTCTACAAAATTCATCACATAGAATTTAAAAGAGACTATCACCTAAAGAGTTACATCCTATAACTCCCACATCTCCTAGAACAAAAGCTTGCAATCATGTAAGTTTCTTGTATTTTGCCCCATTATTAGGTGAAATTTGGCATCAAGCCTAATAGTACACACCAGTTTAGATTAAGTGAATTGGCATCAAGCCTAATAGTACACACCAGTTTTAAACATTAAGCATTTAAAGAGGCTACACCTTATGTTCTTTTTGTGCATGTGCTACACTTTCTCGAGCACAAAATCTTATGATATGCACTAAGGTGTTCATGATTGACTAGTGAACAGTGGTGAGATGGTTATTTATGCCTTTCTTAAAAGGACCAAGTCCGACAGTCAAATAACATGTGACTTCAAGATTAAGACAAAGTGATAAACACCATAAACATCTTTCCCACACAACATGCACTACAAAGCTTCAACTAGTCAAGTGCAATAAATAAGTTCATCAAAGCTAAACAAGGTATATAAGACATGATATGTGTAAATAAATTGACCAACCTTGTTTTCAAAAACCAAGAAACATAATGTCAAAAAAAATTTTGCTTTCTCCTTTTCTCCTTTTTTTTATTATTATTATTAAGGGAAAACAAATAAATCCTAGAATGAAATGCATGAATGTAATGCAATGCAAATCCTAGAAACAAAAGCAAAAGAAACACAAAAACCAAAGAACAATGGTCACAGAGGAATGAGCAATGAAACACAAGGACCATGTCAGAAAGACTCAATTAGGTCGAGTCTTTTGCATCCAAAACCTTTGAGATGCACCACGAGCATTGGAGTTCTTATTCACATTCGAGTGATTTCCAACTCCAGGATTGGAATAAAGGTTCAACACCTTTACCAATTCACCAATAAGTGTCATTGGATCTTGTGCTTGAGGCACGGGCACCTTTGGTTTAGTTGCTCTCTTAGCAGCTTGAAGCTTGTAACAGTTAGGACGAATGTGTCCAGATTTACCACAATAATGACATACCCAAGCAGGTTTACCATGCATCTTGTCCTTGGGTAGGGTAGTCTCCTTAGGTTTAGACTCTCTCAAATCAACCCTAATCTTCTTAGGAGGTGAAACTTCTACAGGTTTGACTACCTCACTCACAGGTGGTTTGACAGTTTCACTCATAACCTCACTCACAGAAGGTTCAGAAGAAGAAGCAGGAACAAAGTTCGTGGTATGTGGAGTAGACACAGAGATGCTTTCAATATATCCTATCCCAGACTTATCAGAAGGATACTTTTGAACATTCAGCATGTGATCAAGTTTAGAACTAGCAGTTCTAGCAACAGATAAATCATGTTCTAAAGTTTTAACTTTATCAAGTAAAAGCATGTTCTCAGATTTCACATGGTTCAAAAGATCATTAGCATCAAATAATTTAACAAGAAAAATTTTCTTTTCAAGCTCAAGAGCATCAATTTTCTTCAGGCCAAGTTCAACATTCATAGCATCCTTTGCAGCAACTTTGCAAAGTTTATTATAGGCCTCTTGAAGATCTGCATCCTCAGAGAGTTCCCCATTAGAAGGGTTCTCCTCAGCAGATATGCTTTCATTGACTACTGCAGTAGCAGTGAAAGCAATGAAGTTTCCATCCTCGTCACATTCAGACTCATCATCAGAAACCTCATTATCACTAAAGGTTACAGCCATAGCTTTACCCTTATTTTTCAAGAATGTAGGACATTCAAATTTAACATGACCATACCCTTGACAACCAAAACACTGAGCACCCAAAGAATTGTTTGAAGATTGACCTAACCTTTCTCTAGGTTTTTCAAAGTTATTAACCTTAGTGGGATCATTCTTCCTAAAGTTTCTAGGTTCAACAGTGTTTGTACCTCTTGCCCTTCTATTTGTATTTCTTAGAAAATTTCTAAAATTCTTGGCAAGGTAAGCTATCTCTGTAGCAGAGAGCTCATCATCAAATCCACCAGCCTTAACATCATCAACAGACTTAAGAGCCATTGATTTGGATTTGTTTGTTTTGGGTAAGTCAGACTCATAGGACTGAAGAGATCCTACAAGCTCATCAACAGGGATGGAGTCCACATCCTTGCTCTCAGTAATGGCAGTCACTTTGGGTCTAAAGTCTTCAGTTAACGATCTAAGTATCTTCCTAACAATTTTAGGTTGATCATAGATTTCACCCAAGTTAAAAGCAGAATTAACAATATCATTCAGTTTGGCATAAAATTCATCAAAGGATTCATCATCAGACATCCTAATGCTCTCAAACCTAGAAGTTAATTGCTGCAGTTTGTTTATCTTAACTGCCTTTGTGCCTTCATGCACAGTTTGGAGGATTTTCCAAGCAGTATGAGCAACCTCAACATTAGAGATCCTCTTAAATTCCTCCATAGAAACAGCATTGAAGATGGCATTCATAGCTTTGCTATTGAAGCCTGCTGCTTCTTTTTCAGAAGTTTGCCACTCACTCACAGGAGTAGTGGGCTTCTGCCATCCGTATTCAACGGAATTCCAGACTCTCTCATCAATGGATTTCAGGAATGCTTTCATCCTTACTTTCCAATAGGCATAGTTGTTCCCATCAAAGTGAGGAGGAACAAAAAGAGAGTGTCCATGGTCCATGACAACAAGGGTCAAGGATCAGCTCAGAGATAAAAAATCTCAGACAAAAAGAGCTACCCGCTCTGATACCACTTGAACAGTTTTAGACCCCTTAACACACAACCAGATTGAGTAGCCTAGTTAATTAGCCAAGTTGTTACTTAGTCAAATTAAGCAATTCTAGGTTAAAACAATCAAACAATCATATCATGAAAATATATAGCAGCGGAATAATAAATAACACATGATATGATCACCCAAGAAAACCAAACCGGTAAAAAACCTGGGGAGGATTTTACCCACCGATCCTCAAGGCAAAACTGAATTCACTATGAAAGAATTGAAGTTCTTACAAAAGGACTTACAAGCTCCCCGCTCGACTTCCTAATGCTACCTACCAGTAGAACTTACTGACACGACCCCGTGCAAGCTCCGAATCCACGGACTCCTTCTTTCTTGAATTCTTCAATCAGCTACAAGCACCCACGCTTGATATTCTTTAAGCTTCAAAGGCAGCAACCAAGTTGATCATCAAGATGTTGAAGTAATCTCCATCTAGAAAATCCTAAGCTTTGTGTAAAGGAAAGCTCCTCTAGATCTCACAAGAGATTTACACAAAACCGCAATGTATGAGCAACAATACAACTTGAGCGACAATAAAACGTGGCTAGGGTTTTGTCTTATATACCTAGGGCAAAAACATAAAAACCCTAAACGTTTTAATGAGTTAGGGCTGAGTTGGAATACTGTAGAAAAACGCAATCTGGTCGATTTTCGATCGATCGAATCTATTCTTCGATCGATCGAGCCAGACCGAAATGCCCCAATGCATCTACAATCTCTCTATTCCAACTTTACAATAATTAATCAACTTTGAGCATACTTTAACAAGTTTAAACATGTTGTTTTGATCATGGTTTGCCAACATTACAAATTAGAGTTCTAAATTCATAAATTCCTAAACCTTTAGAACCTAACATTTTTGCCTCCTGAACAGCATCCTCACTACGTCTTTCGACTTGAGTTGCTGGTTCAGCTAATAAAAAAATGCGATCCAAATACACTAGTACTGGATCTTGGCCAAGCCTGCTCCATGGAACCTTATATTGAAAACACCAAAACCACACATAGAAGACTTACTGATATTAGCTACAAAAGGCAGAATGCAATAATCTACTCAACTGAAAATTCTTTCCCATAAATCAGAATCAGAAATGGTTGGAGATTAAGAAAACATACAGAAATTGAAATTTGGTGTTTTCAACATAAACAGTTCACTTCAAACCCATGACAATAGTAAAAGCAACACTTCATTTGTAACCTTATATCCTTCCACCAACCTCCTCACCCCCCCCCCCCAACAATGAAATGGGGGGGAGAGAGACAGAAAGAGAGATGATGGAGATCCTATCAAGACAACTGTAGCATAAATGCATAATTGTCTTGTTTTATGTGTGTGTATTCATCAACTGAACTGATGACGCAAGGGTGTAGAAAATAACCTTACTAAGGGAAAGAGAAACTAACAACCATCACAAGCAAATAAATAACATCCAAGAACCTTTAATAAATGAAGAAAGAACCAACAGAAAATTATCACCATGTGTCCTTTAATTAGCATAGTGCTCTAGTTAACACATTGCCTAAGAAGTGCACCCACTTAGAAGAGAAAAGGGAGTCTTGCTCCCTTGTCTAAGGTGCATTATGGCCATACAGCCAATATAGGTTTACCAGTAGCCTCACATGAAGCAAGTTTCCACATACAACTTAAGGGTGGTAGGTTTTCCAGGTTGTGACCAAAAAAATAGCTATTTGCTTACATCTGTGATGTCCAAATGCATGTTACAGTTTCAAAAATTAACTCCAACACCATAGATTTTAGAAAGTAAATTTGAAATGCCAGTTTGCAATATAGAGAAGGACAAAATTAAATTGTGTGGTAGTAAATTCATAACTGAACCCAACTATATTTAACACATAATGTAGATTGACCTTGTGAGACCAAAACCCCCCACAAACCTTAAGTTTGACAGATCCAAGAAAATATGAGACAAGGCAAATTAATGGAGAATCATGCATTTATAAACAGGGACAGAACCAGGATTTGAATCTAGGGGGGGCGAAAGCATGAACCAAAAAAATTTCAAGTGACATGGTTTATTAAAAAAAAAAAAAATCATGGTAGCCAAAACAATTGCACTTTTATTACCATAAATATTTAAGTCAAGAAGGAAATAATATGAACCAAAAAAGTTGAAAGTTACAATATGATATTCAAACCTTTTCGAAGAAGAATAAAAAAAGAAGACGACTTCGGATCTCCAAATTTTGGATAATTGGAATTAATATGTTCATTTCATCACATTGACCAACTCACCAATATGATAAACCCATACTTTTGGATGCAACTAAAAATCACACTAATGAAGTTTTCAAAATTTTGTTTGAGAATTTTAAAAAATTAGGATATTAATATTAAAAGTTGGCAATGCTACATCACAATATTGGCTTCTAAAAGAATTTTGCATTTTATCTTTTGAAAAAAAATTAAATATTGTAATTGACTTTCCCATAATTTATAAATCAATTAAGAATTTATATAAATTATTGTCACCCCCATAAGGGAGAATTTTTTTTTTCTATGAGATTTTTTTGGTTATGAATTATTAAATTATGATATTGGTGATTTGTAAATTTTTTGTTGTGTTGTATTTGGAATATGAAGGGGCCATGGGTCCAAAGAAAGGATTAAGTGATTAGTTTCTTTTGGACTATTTGGACCAATCCAAAAATTTGAGGGGGGCCAACTATAAACTCTAAAATGCGGGCATGCAAATAAAATAGCTAATTTGAAGAGGAGGGGGGGGGGGGGGGGGGGGCATTGCCCCTTAATGGGTCCGTCCCTGTTTATAAATATAAGTTCATAATTAATCACCTTCTCTTGGTGAATTAAATTATTCTACAGTATGCTAATCACAAATCTGAAACAACATCATTTCCACCACATCACACACACACACACACACACAAAAATCAATTGAAACATGCTATGCTTCTCTTCAAGTTTCATGATAGCTAATTATTCATTTCATATTAAAAATAAATACCACCTTGTGCATCCATGAATCTCAACAAGGTGACACCACTAAACAAGATAGTTGTGGGAGGCTATTAGATCCTATTACCATGCCATAAACAAGGTAGTTAACAAACCTCTTTTTCAAGGTTCACCAATTTTGCGTTTTTTAACCCTCGTGTAATGTTTGGGTGGGGGAGGAGGCTGCGGGGCATCATCCTTAGGCTCATCATAGTGCTGTAAAGACATTAGATGTATACAATCAATATTCAGTGTAATGATAAGAATAAAGTGAACTACAAAATATATCATTACATTGTAATTAATGTTATTATACCATAGAGCTGCCTTGGTGTCCTATTTTGTGTCCACTTGTCTCACAAGTGGGTGCTCTTCTAGTGCGTTGCGGTCTACCTTGTGGGGGTGAGGGCTGATGAGGGGGATGCTCGTTCGGTACATCAGTATGTGGCTGTAGAGTGTCAATCCCAACCGGAGGTCCTAGAGGGTCGAATGAAGATGAAGTAGGTGGGTAATGATGCTCTGTGTAGAGGCCATGAGTGGGTGCACTGGAGCTGGTGGGTGGGTATGAGAGTGTCTCGAGGAGAATAGGAGGGGTCAAATTTTGATCAATACCGAGATCAAAACTGGGCTGCAAAGGTGGGGTGGGTGAAGGGACCTCGGGCTGAAAAGATGCATCTACCATGGGTGGAGGGACCTCGGACTGAGGAGATGCATCTGGGATGGGTGAAGGGACCTTGGGCTAAGAAGATGCGTGTGGGATGGGTGCAGGTATCTCAGGACTAGTTACAACCCGAGGGGTTGTTGCACGTCGACCACGACCCTTAGCTGCACTTGTGCTTTGGCTTGTTGTAGCAGGCCGACCACGACCCTTAGCTGCGCTTGTGCTTGGGCATGCAGTAGCACACCAACCATGATTCGGTGTACTTAAGGGTGCTACGCTTGTGCTTGGGGTTGCAATAGCTACTGATTCAATCTCATGTCCATTGTTTGCCTGCCCATTTGCTGTAGGACCACCACCAAGCCCAGCCACATTGTTTAGGACGCGCCAGACATGGTTGTGTTCTCGGTTGCCTACAGGAAGCATCTTCAACAACGCTAAATGGCTTTCAATCTGAAACAGAGAAAGAACTAGTACAATCAGATTTGAGACATTTATGTATCAATTACAGAATGGATAATATAGTACTTATTAATCTACTCAAATACTCAACTAAGAACTAAAAGTTTTATTAGAATACTATATGTAACAGAAAGTCTTTTTAATTGGATGTCAGTCAGATCAAACCAGATTTGCTGAAGAAAAAAAAAAAAAAAAAAAAAATCAATTGATTCTACGTTCATACATGTATTGAAGAAAAAACAAAGCAGGCAATAAAATCGAATTAGAACACATTACCATTATATCTAATTTAGCGATGTTGTGGTCGACATACTTTTGAGTGACTGGACGGTACCAGCAATAATAGGCATGATCACGGGGCATCTCACCGGCCTGAGGAGGTGCATGGCAAAGTCGTTGTTGTCGAGTATCCCATGTAAGGATATACGATGCATGGTCCTCCCTCCAATTTTTTTCCACCTTCCTACGCAAGTCTATTCCATGCAGTCTATGATCGTACACAACATGGTCAGGCTACTCCTGCGCCAACTCAAACTATCGAAGGACACAGTCTGGGTGGTGTGTCTCTACTATGCAAAAACACACAAGTGGCACCCTTACCCTTACTGTCCACATATCCTTCCTTGCAACGCAGAAGGCAGGAAGGTGGCCTAAGTCTACCTCATATGGCTACCAAATAATCTACAATAGAAACAAAAAACAATTATCATAACATCTTAAAACGTGAAACAAGGGAGAATACATAGATAAAGGGAAAAACAAAAATTAAAACAGAAGATATGTTAAAGTAACAATTTTAACATATTCTTAAGGAAAATTATACCTACGGATCCAATCTTTAGGCAAGAAAAAAAAAATGAAACATCAGTGAAGTCAATTAAATAAATATGATGAAACAAAGAATAACAATCTTTATTCAACATAACCAAACAGAATTTTTATATATTATTACCTGGCCCGGCTGCATTCTAACTAATTGCTCGCGATAGTGGATCAACGTCGTGCCGAATGGCCTACTCTTCGGGCTTGGCACCCGCACCCACCTATAGTTACGAGCGAATAACATTAGATAAGATAATACCACTTAATTACTAAGAAGAGTACATTGCATAACACACTAAATATCAAGAAAATACTTACTTAAATGCAAGTGGAGCATTTGGCCATGGGCCATAATCACATCTAGGTAGGGGCTCTATCCTTGGGCACAAGAATGGCAACCTCGTCCATGCCCAATACTGGACCAATTGCAACGCCCTACCAATCTGCAATGCCTCTTTATCGCTTGCCTAGCACAACTCTCTGTACAACCATGCCAGGCAACCACTACCCCAACTATATTGTGGCGAATCACGAAGGTTCCACAGGAACTCCAAGAACATCAAATGCATTCTATCTCCCGACTTGTCCATGAAAATCTTATCCCCTAGTAGCGCTAAAATATAGCACCGGGCATACTGATGTATCTGAATCTCCGTTGCGTCATGAGGCAGTGGCTCTGCAATGCGCTCAACAAGGCGGCTGATGAGAATTCTTTGCCCCACCAAAGTTTTGTTGTCATTCGCCGGAACTCCAAAACCAAGCAACTCCACGCACAGTTGCCTCCAATCCCCATCCACCACAGCAGTCGGCCCAACCAAGACCTCACCGTCTATAGGAAGTCCCAAAATGACCTCCACATCTTCTAGGGTGATTGACATCTCACCATGTGGAAGATGAAACGTATGAGTCTCCGGCCGCCATCACTCAACTAGGGCCGATATTAGGCAATGATCTATCTCTCTGGAAGGGGCCCTAAACAATCCTTCTAGCCCCACCAACTTGATAATGTCCATCACCCAATTATCTTGCATCGTTATTGTTGGGTTCTAAGACTTTAGGTTTAAATGTATTAGAACTTCAATTTGTAATGTTGGCAAACCATGATCAAAACGTTTAGTCTTGTTTTAGACTTGCTCAAAGTATGTTTATGTGTAAAGTTGGAATCGAGTGTACTGCAGGATTTACTGTGTAAATCTGCCTAGCTTGATCGATCGAAAATTAGACTCGATCGATCGAAGCTTGTGTAGATTGTTTTTCTGCAGAATTTTCCAACTCAGCCCAAGCCCGTTTGACATGTAGGGTTTTATGTTTTGCCCTAGGTATAAAAGGGAAAACCCTATCCACGTTTTTATGTTGTTGCAGTTGTTGTTTATGCTGTGTATGTGAATCTCTTGTGAGATCTAGAGGTGTTTGCCTTCACATATACTTAGGGTTATCAAGAATCAAGATTATGTCAAGAGCTTGATGATCAATTCAATTGCTGCATAAAGAGCTTAAAGAAAACACAAGTGGGAGTACTTGTGGTTGCTGTGAATCCAAGAAAGAAGTAGTCCGTGGACTCGGAGCTGTCACGTGGTCGTGATAGTAAGTTTCCTACTCGAGGTAGCAATAGGATGTTAGTGGTCTAAGTCACTATTGTGTAAATTTCAATTCTTTCATAGTGGATTTGTTTTACCTTAAGGATAGATAGGTTAAATTCTCCCCAAGTTTTTTACCAGTTTGGTTTTCCTAGGTTATCATATCGTTGTGTTCTTTATTTTCCGCACTGTTCAATGATATGATTTATTTGTGTTAACCTAGATCTGATAATTTGACTAAGTAATCACTTGGCTAATTAACTAGTTTAATCTGGTTGTGTTTTAAGGGGTCTAAAAACGTATAAGTGGTATCAGAGTGGGTTAGCTCTTGTGTTAGATCTTTTGATCTAAGAGTTGATCCTTGATCCCTATTATCATGGATAATTTTAAGTGCCTTACTGTTTTTTATTGTGATGATTTGAATAAAAAGGACACTATTGTTTCAGTTGATCTTTTTGAGGCTTGTGAGAGGAATTTGCAGGATTTCAGTCTTTCTCAGAAGATTGGTGTAATCCCTCAAATTCACTCTTCTTCTCATGGATTTTCACTTACAAAGCCGAAGACTCGTGCTAGATAAGTGAGAAAAGATTCTCTAAGGTAAGTGTTGTTTACTTGTCCTTGATTTAATTCTTTCATTTTTTTTTTTTTTTTTTTTTTTTTTTTTTTTTTTTGTGGACATGTTTTGTTTTTATTTTTGGTTGTTTTTTATTTTAAAAAAAATCCAAAAACATTGAAAATTTTCAAAAAGACAAATATTTTATTTTGTGTCTTGTTTTATTTTTCTTGAGGATTACATGAGTTATAATATCTCTCTTGATTTAGAACATGCTTGACATTGTGGAGAAACTTGAATAGTATGTGTTATATAAGTGCTAAGCTATTTCTGATTTTGTGTGAGTATGTACTAGTTTGTACATATACTCATGGGTTAATTAAGAAATTGATATTTCTTGTTTGTGTACCCTCTATAGCTTAGTTAAGCATTATCATGCATTGCTTTGCATTGTTCATTTAGCATAATGTGTACTTTTTGTTCTTGGTCATAAATTTTTATTTAAACCAAAAAGATTTTTATGAGTTTTGTATTACATATCTTGGATTTGAAATCAAAGTTGGCCAATTTATTTTTACATAACATGTTTATGTACCTTGTTTAGCTTGGATGAGCTTATTTTTTGCACTTTACTAATATGAGCTTTGTAGTGCATGTTGTGTGGGAAGATGTTTATAGTTTTTGATCACATGATCTTGATCTTGAAGTCACATGCCTTTAATTGTCGGACTTGAACTTATTGAGAAATGCATAAATAACTATCTCACCACTGTTTACTAGCCAATCATGAACACCTTAGTGCATATCGTAAGATTTTGTGCTCGAGAAAGTGTAGCACATGCACAAAAAGAACATAAGGTGTAGCCTCGCTTTAAATGCTAAAATTGGTGTGTACATTATTGGGCTATAATAATTTTCAATCAAATAAAATTGGTGTGTACATTATCTTGGCTATTTTAATAAGTTTCAAATCAAATAAAATTGGTGTGTACATTATGAGGCAAATCAAGAAACTTACATGATTGCAAACTTTTATTTTAGGAGATGTGAGAGTTATATGGTGTAACTCTTTAGGTGCTAGTCTCTTTCAAACTTATGTGATGAATTTTGTAAAAATTGTGATTGATCACTATTTACTTATCACCTCACATGTATCTCAAGTTCTTGCTAGTTGCACACTACACAAGTTACTCTTTGTTAAACTTGGTACATTGTATTGTGTGTGATCTTGTTATGGCCATCCAAGATTAAAAATTCCTTGATTTTAATGTAAAATATGTTTAAAGTTTGAGAATTTGGGACAAATTGATTGAAAATCTTGTTTGTGGAAGATCTGGGTTGAATTCAAGTGTTTTTGAAAAACTTTTAATCTCATACTCATGCATTTCATTCATAAAACACTATGCTTTGAGGAGTTTTTGCATTAAATTGCTCTGTTTTTCAAAAATTTGAGTTTTCCAGATTTTTGACCAATCAAAAATGCGTTAAAAATTTTGGTTTGAATTTGCCTGACTCGATTGGTATTCGATCGATGCTCGACTGATTGAAATTGAAAAATTAATTTTCAGTTTCTAAGTTTTTGACCAATTTTTTTTTTTTTTCATGCATCATTTATGTTTAGGATTCACATGCATTGCATTGTTTTTTGTGTCCATTTTGCAGTTTTGCAGTCATATCTTTCATTATTTTCACACATAACATTCATACACTTTGCTAAATTGGGTACTCAACTTGATCTAAAAATTGATTGATTAATTTTTGAGTTATGTACTTTTTAGTATATGCTATTTTTATGTATGAACCACAAAAAATATTTTTCTTAAGAGATATGATGGATAATCAATGTGCAAATATTTTCTCTACTCATGTAACTGTTTATGGGTCACACAGTGTTAAGTTTGCATATTTTGAAAGAGATAATATTTTTTTCATGTGTATCCTCAACTTAGTTTTTAAGTTTGGTTTGTGTCTTTATTTTCCCCACCTCCTAAATTTTCCCCAAAACTTTTTCCCAAAACATGTTTTGTTTTTCCTATTTTTATAGGGGGAGAAAAGTTTTTTAAAACCTATGTGGTTTATAGAGGGAGTTGTTGCTCTTCATAGGGGGAGTTGTCTCTATTCTCTATAGAACTGGATTCATTTGTTTCCTTGATTCTCTATTTTCTCTTATTCTCTGTTGCGTATGTTTTCTGTCTATCTTTTGATTGGGTTGTCTTTGTCAATACGTGACAAAAAGGGGGAGAAATAGTTAAAATGTGGGAATCCTATTTGTTTTGTTTAGGGGAAGTTGAAATTGTTTTTGAAAGGGGGAGAATATAAAAAAACTTTTTGATGTATCTAACTTAGGGGGAGATAGTATGATGTGTTTATTTCTGTTTCTTGTTTCACTTTGTGCTACTTTGATTATTGATTTATATTTATGAGGTTATTCATGATATATATCTTGTAGTTTATGTTATGTGAAATCAAGAATTTATTTTGTTTTACTTGTATTTTCCACACATGCGTTTATGTGTTTATATTTATGCGTTTATGTATTTTCCACACATGTATGTTCCATACAGGTTGATTCAGTCGTGTTACTGTCTACACTTGCAACTGATAGATAGTAGTTAGGTTGAACTTGTTTTGTTGGGCAATGTTTTTGCAATGGGCTGTTTTTTGTAAACTTTGAGCACTTTGTTTAGTTTGTGTTTTGTCACGGATTGTCAAAGGGGAGTTTGTTGGGTTCTAAGACTTTAGGTTTAAATGTATTAGAACTTCAATTTGTAATGTTGGCAAACCATTATAAAAACGTTTAGTCTTGTTTTATACTTGCTCAAAGTATGTTTATGTGTAAAGTTAGAATCAAATGTACTGCAGGATTTACTGTGTAAATCTGCCTGGCTCAATCGATCAAAAATTAGACTTGATCGATTGAAGCTCGTGCAGATTGTTTTTCTGCAGAATTTTTCAACTCAGCCCAAGCCTGTTTGACGTATAGGGTTTTATGTTTTGCCCTAGGTATAAAAAGGAAAACCCAACCACGTTTTTATAATGTGGTTGCAGTTGTTGTTTATGCTATATATGTAAATCTCTTATGAGATCTAGAGGTGTTTGCCTTCACATATACTTAGGGTTATCAAGAATCAAGATTATGTCAAGAGCTTAATGATCGATTCAGTTGCTGCATAAAGAGCTTAAAGAAAACACAAGTAGGAGTACTTGTGGTTGCTGTGAATCCAAGAAAGAAGTAGTTCGTGGACTCGGAGCTGTCAAGTGGTCGTGGTAGTAAGTTTCCTACTCGGGGTAGTAATAGGATGAATGTTCAATACGTGTATAAAACACCCTTGAACGTTTAGACCCCAAATTACAAAAAAATAATTCAAGCTTATTATCAAACAATTAATGTGCGGAACATGAACATAAGCTAAACACAGAATTGATAAACAATCTAAGCCAATTATAATCACATCCACAGCAGAAAATAAAAGGCAAAGATAAAAGAAGAGAGATGCAAACACAAGGACAACACGCGTTGTGTTATCAAAGAGGAAACCGAAGCCCTCAGCGTAAAACCTCTCCGCCGCCCTCCAAGCGGTCAATAATCCACTAAAAAATGTAGTTGGGATACATGAACAGCAAACGACCCTCCAAGCCTAATCTACCAGTACCTAAGCCCTCCAAGCTTCCTGCTCCAACGAGGTTGCGCCAAACCTTTTTCTTTTCTAGCTTACCGGATTCCGCTATAACCCATAGCATCAACCAATAACCATTGGTTCCTTCCAAACTGCTTCCCTTAGCACCAAAAGACCTTCTCACAAACGTGGGTGTGGTGAGAAAATGATTTGGTCAATAACCTCTCAAGGATGTATCAATGGAGAGGAAGAGAGTAGAGGAATTTGAAGAGTCTCTTAGTGAAGATTGGGGATGAGGCAATCTTGTTTTTCTCTAGGGTTTCTCTCACAAAATTCTCTCTGGAAACTCTCTACATTTCGTGGGTATAAGGGTCTATATATAGTGGTGTGTGTTTGGAATACGAAGAGTCAGTTTTTCCCAAACAGGGCTGATTGGCGGCTTGGCCTCGCGACTGGTCTAAGTCGCGAGTTCAAGTCGCGAGATAACGGCCTGGCCAGCCTGGGACTTTTGTCCTGTAGTGCGACAGCTGGCGTGACCCTTCACCTCCCCGCATGCTTCTCACGTGTGCAGCAGTTGGCGGCTTGCAAGCCGCGAGTCAGTCGCGAGTCCTAGCCGCGAGTCCCTGCTTCTTTGCACATTGTTGAGCAATTCTTCACACTCTCTTCACACACTACCCTTACATGAATCCCACCTAAATACAGGGTTACTAAGTGCTAAATTACAAGTAAATTGGCACGAAATAAAGCCAACAAGATGGTTGCTAAAACTCAACCTTACAATCTCCCCTTTTGGCTATTCCGTGACAAAACCCTATAACAAACTCTAGACTTAACACGTGAGTTGGGAACAGTTGGAAAACTCACTCACACCTAACTCTAGAATCTGTGAAGCTTTTGAACCATAAGAACAAGTATCTCCTGAAACACAACAACACAATAAGTTCATTGTATGCAGAAACTTGTAATGCATATGGAGCAAGCACAATGCGATCAAGCACAATGGAATAAAGCAATAAACCATGGCAAGACCTAAACAAGCAATCACTATAACCAAGTGATCACAATGCTCATTCACACTTGGAATGAACATCCGGACATTCAAGCTGACAAACACAAGGCAAATCACTTGAATGACCAACACTCAACCAATGCACAGACCATGAAGTATGTGCATCTAGGAAAAATCCTACAAGGGCACAAGAGTGACAGTACTTAAAAGGAAATGCATAACATTTAGTTAGAAGTACTGATTTAACAAAGCACAAAGGCTGCATAAAGCAAGGTACAAACCATAAAGCCTACAAAGTGCATAGAAACAAACCCTAAAAGCTTACAAAAGCAACATGAGTACAAAACATAAACAAAAACCTTAAAAACCTACAAAGGTACCAGGTACAAACCAAAACATAAAGTAAGATATGCTGAATAACATCATATTATATACTGAATAACTTCTGAAATAAATGACTATACCAGTGAACCACAAGTTTTCCAAAAATATAGAAACCATATCAACACAGGATAAAAACTATAATAAACACATCAGAGTATATAACAACTATAAAAACTCCCCCTTTCAGTATGCACACTCCTTTTCATTCTTAGGCTTCTCTCCCCCTTACTATGTGCTGCTCTCCCCCTTTTTGGCACGAATAGCTAAAGGCTTTCTTCTAGCTTCTGTTGAATGTTATCTAGTTGTAACTCAATGGTTTTGAGACGCATTTGAGTTTGACTATGAAAGGAGTTAAGGAGCCGTTCCAAATCAGAAATCCGATGAAGCACATTTTCAATGAAGTAGCTTTTCTTGGGAGTTTGGAATCCAGGGGGAACAGATGGAGTTCCAGTTGATTGTACAGGAGTAACTGTAGCATGAGCAGATGGAGATGCATGTGTGGATGGCTCACTCTTAGGTTTCTTGGAAGAGTGACTCTTGCTTGCTTGGAGAGTGTGTATGGATATTGGTCGAGAACGAGGTAGAATTTTCTCATATGCTAAAGGACTAACACCTTTACGAAGGATAATCTTCATGATTAGACTACAGAATGGAAGAATTGTTCGTGTTGCTGATCGAGCCGCTGTTTTCCCAATGATCTGGAATATGTGAGCACAGATGTCAATCGGGACACCAGAAATGAGGTCACACAGGAATTTAGCCCTTCCAAGACTAATGAAGGCAGTGTTTGACAGTGGGTAGAGGTTGGAGAACATGATCAGCTTTAGAGTTGTCAGTTCAGGCGAAAACAATGCAATGCCTATAGATGATCCTGTGCTTCCCACTTCATGTTCATTCCCAAGAACTTGAAGGATGTCTTGTGCCTGAAGTACTCTGTCATCATATGGAGTTCGATCCACATTTTTTGGTCTGATGATGCGAAGTACCTTAGCAATGTAGTCTGCATTCATGGAAAATTTTGTTCCTCATACCCAGCATTTCAACTCTACCCCTGTGTATCTGGCAATAGAATAGAATTCCTTAACCAATTCTTCAATTGGATCCTCAAAATTCCCAAAAAGGTCAGCCCAATCTCTTTCTTCAAAGATCTTAGGGATAAATGTTGACCCTAGGGTATCAAACTTGACAACTCTTTCCACAATGGGAGAAGCCTCTTTGAACGTGTCTGTGTACGTCTTTGAGTCAATAGGTGTCCTGAATCTCTCAATGGAAGAGTCCCTAGTTGACTTAGATGACAATCGTGTCCGTTTAGCAACCGAGGTTGACGGGTCATCGGTTACAATGTCTTTGCCTTTGGAGGAACAACGAGTCAACTGAAAAAAATCAAACACACAACAAAGAACCAAATGCAATGCCACAGGGTACACACATTAGTTTGATTAGATTCAGATATAAGAGTGTGAAACAAAGAGATTTCACAGAATCACAAAAACATGAACAAGTCTAACACCAAGAAGACATTAGCAATAAAGGCAAACAAATATGATGAATAACGGTAACAACTCAGAGTCAAATGGGCAATGTGCATCACAAAGTCACAAATGACAAAGTACCAAGAACATGATATGAATGGAGCAACACATTCATGAACCACATCACAGAGCACAGTCTCTCAAAAGACAGAAACATGATAACACACATGTAGAATAAGAAAAAAATAAAGCCAAGACAAGAACATCAAAACACTATACTCACAAACCCTCAAACTAAGTTCGAACCCATTAAAACTCAACAACACAAAAACACTTCACAAAATAGAAAAAATGCTCGAATCAAGTACAATGAAGTGAGATAGAGATAACCCATACCTTTTTCTTGGTGTTGGATGAAGACATGATGCAAAAATGGAAGCTTTTTCAGAGAGACACGGAGTGTTTGAGAGAGAGAAATGGGGAAGATAATGAACAATCACAGAAATTCAAGGGAAAAACTGAAAAACAATTTTTAAAAACTGTCTTTAAAACGCAAAACACGCGTTTTTCGCTACTGGATTAAGTCACCAGTCAGTCGCCAGGGTCAGCCGCGAAACACTATGAAACCAAGATTTTCAAAAAATCTTCTAAGTATTTTTCGTGATTGGAAGGTCTACCTGCGAGATAGTCGCGAGATGAGCCGCGAAAATCTCTGAGTACCCCTCGTGACTGGACCTTCCACCTGCGAACAAGTCGCCACACTGAGCCGCGAAAATCATAAAAACTCAAATTTTGAAAAATTTTCTAATTATTTTTCGCGACTGAGACCTTGACTTGCCAGTGAGCCGCGAAAAATCTCGGAGTGAGCTCGCGACTGGAACATGCGACTGGACCTACCTGCGACTGAGTTGCCAAAACAGGGCAACACTGTTTTTGAAATTTTTGTCATTTTTGTAAAAACAAAATACTTTCCAAAAACAAACTAAAACACTCAAAAATCTTTTTGTGTTTGATCAACAAAGATTGAGCTTGTGAAAACACATTTAAACAAGTACAATCACACAAATGAATATGGCATTTATTGAACATAGACTTGTGTGTTGTGTGTGGGTATCAAAAATGAGATAGTCCTTAGTCTAATGTGAAGCTTCAATGATCAATTCAATCAAGGCATACACAATTAGCACTAGATAATGTGACCCATCTCAATTATAGAAGTATGCATATATGACCTCTCACATAAACTTGAGTACATTTCTTTGAAGCTTTTCATTTGGCTCCATTTTCAACATATCATTTGATCTTTTTGAATAAACATATCTCATTGTGAGATTGATGACTGAAATTTTAAATATTTCAATTTGATGGGTTAGCCTTTGGCTTTTTTGGGCATCATACAATTTATTTTGGTCGCTTTCCCTTTTTCTTAGTCAAATACTAGTATGTGAGACAAGCTTTTGCAGCTCAATATCTCTTTTCATTTGGAGATTTACATTTGGTGAGCTCTTTGAGTAAAGCAATAAAATAAAAGTGGGAAGATATATAGGCACAAGTCTATGCATGTCTCAAGATCAACAAAACCATTCACTAATCATTCATGACAAGGTTGAAGATCTATTTACAATAGTCACATAGATTTTAGAATTTCTTCCACAATGATATGAGTGCATAAGAGACAAGCTAAGCTCTTTAAATGCACAAAGCCATAAATACAAAGGTACAAGGCAAAACATGCTTTGAGACAAAACTCAACAAAGCCGATCAAACTTTTAGGATTTTCTACTTTTTATGTGTTTTTGGATTTTTGACACAAAAGCAGTAAAAGATAGATCAAGTAACATAAATAACAATGTAAAAACATATGAACCAAAGACAAACACACAAACAATATAACAACCTAAAAACTAGCAAGAAGCACACAACCAAGCATATTCACAAACATGGGAAGTATTAATGCATGGACATGTTGTAATGCTTATGCATGAGTACCCTTCGTCACCCACACGTCACGTGCATTTGGGGTGATATCCTTGACGGATTGGGTACTAGAGTTAGGGCTTTCAAACCTTCTTGTGAAGCTTTCCAAGCAATTGGTGAAGGCACCGATTATCTTCATCACGTCCATCATTCCTGGATCACAATTCTAACTTCTTGGTTGCTCACCACCCCAAAACCTCTCATCATTTCTCTTTCCTCTTGATCGAGGAGCGCTTGCATTGTTCAATGCTCTCAGATTGTGACAGTTTGGTCTAGTATGTCCTTGCAATCTACAATAGTGACAAAGATAGTTCATTCTAGGACCCTGTAGTGATCTTAGAAGTGATTTTCCTCTAACTCCAAATCTAGCTTTTGATTGATTACGGGACTTGTTAAACACCCATTGATCAGCCACATTCTTCTTCCTCTCAGCCTTAACTTTCTCAGGAATAGGCTTATCCACAGCCATCTCTTTGGCCTTCACAAACTTCACTTCTTTGGTAACATTGGCTGATGAGCTACTCCCTCCGGTATATCCCAACCTGGACTTGTCTGAGGCATGTTTTTGAGATGAAATAACATTATCTAGCTTCCTGGAAGAGACCCTATCTATCTTGGCATGAGCTTGCACTACCTCTTGCTCAAGAAATCTTACTTTTGTGTACGCTTCTGATAACTCACCATTAAGTGCTTCAATCTCACACTTTGCCTCCTTGTATTGTACCAGCAGACTTTTGTAATCTTCCTCAGCTCTCTTCATCTTCTTCACAGCCGCCTTTGCCACCTTTGCATACTCACCCGATTTCTCAAGAAGTACGGCGTAATTCTCTTGAAGACCAGATGTATCTTCATCTTCTTCAGCCTCCAATTCTTCAATAACCTAATAAACTTCAGATCAGAATGCTCGCCAAGCTCCTTCACAAGTGAACCCAGATCATCCAAGGATTCCACATGTGCAATGGTCATGAATGCGGAGTAATTTTCTTCTCCGTCACAATTATCTTCAGAGTCAGAGTTTGATGAATCAGTATCACTCAAGGTAGTAGCATAGACCTTTCCTTTTGACTTCAAATAGTTGGGACATTCCTTTTTGAAGTGTCCATGTCCATTACACTCGAAACAAGTAATTCCTTGAGAAGATTGGGAATCTTTACTATCTTTCCTTCGGAATTCTTTCTTCTCCTTCCCGGAACTCTGAAATTTTCCTTTGTCACCAAATTTTCCACCGTTCTTAAGCTTTAAGAATTTCCGGAAGTTCTTTACAAGGTATGCCACATCTTTATCTACTGCATCCTCCTCCAGAGAGTCATGAGATACCACTCTCTCATCAATTGTTTTAAGAGCAAGAGATTTGCTCTTCTTCTGCATGGGCAATGACAATTCGTACGTCTGCAATGAACCGACCAGCTCTTGAACTTTAATGTCGTCAAGATCCTTGCTCTCTTCAATGGCCGTTACTTTGGCACGAAAACTTTCTGGTAGTGACCGAAGGATCTTCCTTACAACTTTAGAATCCTCCGTCTTTTCCCCCAAATTAAATTTGCCAACGACCACCTCATTCAGCTTACTGTAAAAAGAGTCAAATGACTCATCCTCAGTCATCTTTAGCTCCTCAAAGCGAGTGGTCAGCATCTGGAGTTTGGTGTCTTTCACCTTCTTAGTCCCTTCATAAGTTGTCTCCAGAATTTCCCATGCTTCCTTCGCAATGGTGATATGTGAAATCCTGTGAAATTCTTCTGGAGAGACACCACAAAAAATGGCATTCAAGGCTTTGCTATTTGCATTAGCCGCTGCGAGAGCTGCCTTATTCCAAATGGATTTGGCGGTCTCCGGTCTAGTCCAACCAACTTCAACTGCATCCCACACAGCATCATCAATAGAACACAAAAACGCCATCATTCAGACTTTCCAAAAAGCATAATTATTACCATAAAAAAATGGTGGTACATTAAGAGATTGAGACCTATCCATCTCAACAAGGGGTCAAGGATCACACTCAGGTATTAAAATCACAGCAAATGTACCCGCTCTGATACCAATTGAATATTCAATATGTGTCTAAAACACCCTTGAACGTTTAGACCCCAAATTACAAAATATCAATTCAAGCTTATTATCAAACAATTAATGTGCGAAACATGAACATAAGCTAAACATAGAATTAATAAACAATCTAAGCCAATTATAATCACATCCACAGCAGAAAATAAAAGGCAAAGATAAAGGAAGAGAGATGCAAACACAAGGACAACACGCGATGTGTTATCGAAAAGGAAACCGAAGCCCTCGGCCTAAAACCTCTCCGCCGCCCTCCAAGCAGTCAATAATCCACTAGAAAATGTAGTTGGGATACATGAACAGCAATAGGCCCTCCAAGCCTAATCTACCCAGGTACCTAAGCCCTCCAAGCTTCTTGCTCCAACGAGGTTGTGCCGAACCTTTTTCTTTTCTAGCTTACCAGATTCCGCTATAACCTATAGCATCAACCAATAACCATTGGTCCCTTCCAAACAGCTTCCCTTAGCACCAAATGAACCTTCTCACAGATGTGGGTGTGATGAGAAAAGGATTTGGTCAAGAACCTTTCAAGGATGTATCAATGGAGAGGAAGAGGTAGATGAATTTGAAGAGTCTCTTAGTGAAGATTGGGAATGAGGCAATCTTGTTTTTCTCTAGGGTTTCTCTCACAAAATTCTCTCTGGATGCTCTCTACATTTCGTGGGTATAAGGGTCTATATATAGTGGTGTGTGTTTGGAATACGAAGAGTCAGTTTTTCCCAAACAGGGCTGATTGGCGGCTTGGCCTCGCGACTGGTCTAAGTCGCGAGTTCAAGTCGCGAGATAACGGCCTGGCCAGCCTGGGACTTTTGTCCTGTAGTGCGACAGCTGGCGTGACCCTTCACCTCCCCGCATGCTTCTCACGTGTGCAGCAGTTGGCGGCTTGCAAGCCACAAGTCAATCGCAAGTCCTAGCCGCGAGTCCCTGCTTCTTTGCACATTGTTGAGCAATTCTTCAACCTCTCTTCACACACTACCCTTACATGAATCCCACCTAAATACAGGATTACTAAGTGCTAAATTACAAGCAAATTGGCACGGAATAAAGCCAACAAGATGGTTGATAAAACTCAACCTTACATAGGATGTTAGTGGTCTAAGTCGCTATTGTGTAAACTTCAATTCTTTCATAGTGGATTTGTTTTACCTTAAGGATGGCTAGGTTAAATCCTCCCCAGGTTTTTTACCGATTTGGTTTTCCTAAGTTGTCATATCACTGTGTTCTTTATTTTCCACACTTTACAATGATATGATATATTTATGTTAACCTAGATCTGATAATTTGACTAAGTAATCACTTAATTAACTAGGTTAATTTGGTTGTGTTTTAAGGGGTCTAAAAATGTACAATTATGTTTGTCATCTCCTTAGCGCGACCACGGCACTTAAGTGGGCCCAGGTCCTGCAAAATTGATAAAAATTATAGTGGTTGTTAGAACTAGATATACAACTTTGAAAAAACTTGCTAAAAGTCAAAGACAACGTAAAAATTAAAGCGGTTATTAGAACTAGATATTTCACCTCGCCATTCCAAATGTCCTCTGATCGATGATTTTGTTGTTGCGTTAACAATTAATCATCTTCTGGACCAGGGCACACGATATCTGGCTCCTCATCGATCCGAGGCTCCATACTGCAAAGAGTGCTACTGTGAGATCATACATAGTGGCAGACATACATTATTTGGTGTGAGAGTCATCACAAATCAGGCATTACCACAACACAGAACGATTTCACATGAAGATACAAAAAATAGTTCACTGCATAAAAGATTTGAAATATTACAGCTGAACCACCTCTAAATGCAAAATCAGTGACTGAGGCCCATATGGAATTATGAAATATCATTATCATCAAAGAATGGATAAGAATAACAAATACTGTTACTATTTATGAGATATTCCTCGTTATTGGTTATTAAAATATATAGAGTAGAAAAAACTTCACATTAAGATTATGAAATTTGGTTAAATCAAAATTACAGTAAAAATAATATACAAATGTTAATTTGGTTGTTAAATTATGGAATAGAATAGTCCGTTTCAGCAGGTCATGACAAATAACTGAAAAAGTACAATACAATTATATGTTGGAGCAAGAAAGACAATTTTAAAAGTTAGGACTGAACTGAATAGAAGAGAATGCCATATATGGTCCACTACGAAAATCCTTCTCACGATTAAGTAAGACTGCGAGTCATAAATTAATAAACACCTTGTTGGAGCATTTTAATATTAAATAATTAAAATGAATAAATGTTATAACATAAATGTAAAGATGTGGAAGTGAATATGGAAGATGAGGAGTTAGTGAAAATGTTTAATCCCACATTGAAAAGGAGAGAGACTATTTTATTCTTTTTAATTGTGGTGATTAATGGGCTAAAATGTATTGACTCAGATATTGGGCTAGATACGTGCGCAAGGAGGAGGTGAAGAGTGGAGGTATCAAAATTGGAAATGAATCAGCCTCTTGGATTCTCCTACTTGACAGCCCATTCAGAAGAATTACCATATCCGTTGGTGAGGAATTACAAAGTTTAGCCAACCAAGGGCTTGAATCTCCTTAAAGAGAGCGAGTGTCGCGCCTCAGTCCAAATAGTGTTGTGTAATTTCTCTCCTTAAAGTAATAAAATTCAGAAGTATTAGCCAACCAAGGGCTTGAATCTCCTTAAAGAGAGCGAGTGCCGCGCCTCAGTCCAAATAGTGCTGTGTAATTTCTCTCTTTAAAGTAATAAAATTCAGAAGTATTATTCAGTTTCTCTTTGTGTTATTTCTATTATCATTGTATTTGCACCAACACACCTAAACTAATTAACTATGATATATAAATAAATGTCCAAGTCAAAACTTGATCACCAGCCACTTCAATATATATAATAAAAGATTAAAAAGTATGATCACACAAAATGTGTTGAGCTACATAAACCGGTTGTAGAAAATAGGATACACACCTAAACTCAGAAAAGTTAAGTTTAGAAGAGAATATGTAAATTAGAGGTTGAACTGAACTTACAAAGAGAAGAGATTGTTGGAGATTAATGTTAGGACATATGTGTTTCACTTGTTAGGAACATATGTCACTATTTTATGTAGTTGGCTAATCCTTTGACAAAACGCACTTTACTTGTATTTGGGTAGATCTAAGTTGTGTTTAATACTTGAAGAAACATGTTGTTCAAGTCTAGTATTAAAGCCATGAAGATTGAACCAAGAAACAAGTGAAGAAAAGGTGTTCAATAAAGCTGGACAGATAGCTCGACACCTGCGGACAGATAGCTCGATAGCTTCTCGACACCTCCTCGACACCTGGCTATCTGTCGAGATCTTCAACTGATGCTTATCGCAATCTCGATAGCTTCTCGATAGCTGGTCGATCGATCGAGAAAGTTTCTGTCCCCTCGACACCTTCTCGACACCTCCTCGATAGCTGCTATCTGTCAAGATTCATTAAATCTCGACACCTGCTCGACACCTCATCGATCGAGGTATCTATCGAGGTTACGAGAATTCAGATTTTCAGATCTGATTTTTGGGCCAGGCTTTTGTATTTGTGTAGAGTTTCTTTTCTCACAACCCTAGACCTATATAAGGCTTATTTTAGAAGTCGTCACATAAGAGAATACAAGGAGAACATATGCAAAAGGTGACCGATGCCTTATTCTCTCTGAAAGAAGTTACTGCGTCTTTACGCCTTAGGGTTTTGTAACTAAGTGCTTCTTGATCTTCATTCTTGATGAAGTGAAGAACTTTGCAACCAACATTCTTCTTCCTCAAGTTGGTGAGTGAGTCACGTACTGGGATTCGTGCAAAGGAGTGAGTCACGTACTGGGATTCGTGCAAAGGAGTTAGTCACGTATTGGGATCCGTGCAACAAAAAGGGTGGCGTTCATATATTGAAGAGTTCAGATGTTCTGAAGCAGTAGAAGGTTTCTGCTGTGAGTTCATCTACGGGGATTGTAGAGTCTAGGGACAAAGGTTTTGTACTAGATCTGAAACTTCTCTTTACTATAGTGAAGAGCTTTTCGGGAAGGTTTCCCCCCAAGTTTTTTACTGTGAAACTGGTTGGTTTCATTGGTTTTCCTGGGTCATCATATCTTGTCTTATTTATTTTTCCGCTGCATTCATTATTGACATGATATTGATGTTTGTTTGTTTTAATAAGTTTTATTAATAATAAATCTAATTAACAACTTGGGTTTAAAACTTGTTAATTCTATCAACTGGGGTCTAAATTTCCCAACAATTAATATCCAATTACCAGTTGTTAGGTGGTTGAACACGAAGAGAAAAAAACTTGTTAAAAAACAAGAGTTGGGGGGCTTTAGTATTGGTTCCTTGTTCCTACTGCCCACCAGTTAACTAAACCTGCTATGACTACTCAGTCTGAACGTTAATTTTTCCCTAATATATGGCATGAATATAATAAAATTTATTGGGATGATAGATTTTTGGACGTTGCCGATGGGATGGGATCCAATAATCTAATTAACGTGAATTTTTCTTTCCAAAGACTCTAATATCCATGCATTCATAATAGGCCAAACTTTGGCCGGTTCTGTTGAAGGAGGTTTTGGAAATATTCTATTCCTAGGATATGAATGAGTCTGGTAATTAAATGGGGATAGCCATTTGAATAAGCACGAAGCACACCATACACACAAACTTCTAAATCACGAACATTGACATTTAGGCTAAAATATGATTCCAAAATCCTACTTCTGAATTTTTGAAACAATGCAATGTATGAGCTAAAAAGAGTCCAAATTTCAAACTAGATTAAATGTCAATTCAACTACAAAAATTCAAATTTACATTCAATAAACGCAGAATCAGAAAATTATAAAATAAAAGCAATGATTAAAAATAAAAAAAAATCAAACTAGATTAAATATCAATGTAATCCAGATATTAACACTTTTTACACAATCGAAATTCACACTAATTTCATAGCAACAATTCGAATGCTCAATTCGTTAAAAAAAAATCATTTTTTTTTATTTACTCATTTTCCAAACAACCAAACAGAATAATATACATTCTTCACTGAAATGACAAATGATCATTTCCTACCTAAAACCTCAATTTTTTTTCTCGGAAACCAAACATGAATCACCAAAACCCAAAAAGATCCGAAATTGAAAAACAAAAAACCCTAGGTAACATCATGAAATTCCAAAATCTAAACTTGGAGAAAGAGAGAGAGAGACAGAGGAATCAAAGAAGCAAAAACAACAACGTATTGAGTAGAGAGAGAGAGTACCTTCGGCATGGTGGGCTATGATTTTGTTGACAATGGGCTACGATTGCTTGAGAGTGAGTACCTTCGGCACGGTGGGCTACGATTGCTTGAGAGAGAGAGAGAGTGAGTGAGTGAGTTTGAGAGGGTGGAGCGAAGTTTGAGTGAGTGAGTGTTTGACTGAGAGTGTTTCAGTGTTTGAACTTTGAGAGTGTTTGAGTGAGCCGTTTGAAAGTGCTAAGGTTTTGGTATATGGTGTGTAGATTTCAAGTCTTATAAACTCGATTTCTACGTGGCTAAATTTGCTCCACGTAAGGGTATTAGAAAAACACTGAAATCGAGCTTTAGAAGCTCGAGTTCTAATCTAATCTCGAGTTTTAAAAACTTGAGATGCTAGTTTCCAACATTCTTTTTAATCCTGAGAACTAACGAAAATGTTAGCTATTTAATGCTAAATGGAAAAAAAAAATCCACATATTTTTCTACAATTTATATTTGTTCTAAGGAAAGGTAATAGAGGGTTGTTCTTGAACCTTCGTGAGTGGAAATGCGTTCATCATGAAGGTTGACGCTATAGTCTAATCCTGGGGGTATATTCGACCAAGAGAACCAGTTGCACCGAGTTTTACTCCGAGTGACACGAATCAACCTCTAAGGACAACGCTTTCGTAGCATGATTCTATAGCATTGTGAGATCATTCTAAACTCCTTTTTATTTTATGTTCTTGCTAATTATTTGGGATTTTAATTTTTAATCAAAACTTGTTTATTCACTAAAATATTTCCAACAATCTTAAAGGTTGATAATTCATGCTTCAAAATGGATAAACAAGTTATTGATCATGAAATTTTATATTGTGGTATGATATTATGTTTGTAAAGAAAAAAATCTCAGTAGTTATATTCGTAGATATAATTACTTATATCTTTTGTGGAGTTTCTTTTGCAATATGTTTAATCTAAATAATTTGGTGGACTAAGAATTTTAAAAGAAAAAAATAAATGATGTCCACCCACGTGTATTTTTGATTCTTTAATCTAAATCAATATGTGAATAATATTATGTAACGTTGTCTTGAAATGTGAATATCAACTTATTGCATTTGAAATTTGTGTGATACTACATGTTTATCATATTTAATGAAATTGTTTTGTGTCTATTGAAATATGAGAAACATGAGATTGAAGAAAAATGTATGTGTTTTGAGAAATGTTTTTTGGAATTCATAACAAATAGTTAATGATAATATGTATGAGAAATGAGATAATAAAAAAAAAAAATTTGGCACAATTGTGAAAAAAAAAAAAATGGTGTAGACTTATGGTGAAGGCATTCCTATTGTTAAGTGGGATCAAAAGTGTCGTATCAACTTGACACTCCTATTGTATGATGAAGATACAATGATACCATAATTTAATTAAATATTGTTTTCCTTGCTAAAGTATTCAAGTAATCATTTATGGTCATGTGAAAAATAAATTGTGAATGATTAAACATTTTGTTAGGTTCTAAAGACTTAGGATTTGATGTATTTAGAACTCTAATGTGTAATGTTGGCAAACCATGATCAAAACAATATGTTTAGTCTTATTTAGGCTTGCTCAAAGTTGTGTAATTCATGTAAAGTTGGAATCGAGAGACTGCAGATGTATTAGTACATTTCGGCCTGGCTCGATCGATCGATCGAAGGATAGACTCGATCAATCGATCGAAGGATAGACTCGATCGATCGAAAGTCGACCAGAATGTTTTTTTTGCAGAATTTCCAACTCAGCCCTATCTCATTAAACGTTTTGGGTTTTATGTTTTTGCCCTAGGTATATAAGGCAAAACCCTAGCCACGTTTTGAGAGTGGCTCTGGTTGTATTGTTGCTCATATTTTGCGGTTTGTGTAAATCTCTTGTGAGATCCTTGAGGAGCTTTCCTTCACATAAATTTAGGGTTTTCAAGGTAGAGATATTATCAACACCTTGATGAACAACTCAGTTGCTGCCATAGAAGCTTAAAGAAACACAAGCAGGAGTGCTTGTATCTTGTGGAAAATCCAAGAAAGAAGGAGTCCGTGGATTCGAAGCTTGCACGTGATCATGTCAGTAAGTTCTACTGGTGGGTAGCATTAGGAAGTCGAGCGTGGGTGCTTGTAAGTCCTTTTGTATGAACTTCGATTCTTTCATATAGTGGATTCAAGTTTACCTTGAGGATAGTTAGGTTAAATCCACAGGTTTTTTACCGATTTGGTTTTCCTGGGTGATCATATCTTTGTGTTCTTTATATTTCCGCTGCTTTATATCTTGATATGATTATTTGATTGTGTTAACCTAGATTTGCATAATTTGACTAAGTTAATCACTTGGCTAATAAACTAGGTTAATCCAATTGTTGTGTTTTAAGGGGTCTAAAAACCTAACAAGTGGTATCAGAGCGGGTAGCTCTCTTGTTGTAGATTTTTTGATCTCTGAGCTAATCCTTGACCCCTGTTGTCATGGAACACGGACGCTCTCTAGTTATTCCTCCTCATTTCGATGGGAATAACTATGCTTATTGGAAAGTAAGGATGAAAGCATTCCTGAAATCTATTGATGAGAGGGTTTGGAATTCCGTTGAGTACGGATGGGAGAAGCCCACTACTCCTGTGAGTGAGTGGCAAACTTCTCAAAAAGAAGCAGCTGGGTTCAATAGTAAAGCTGTGAATGTCATCTTTAATATTGTTTCTATGGAGGAATTTAAGAGAATCTCTAATGTTGAGGTTGCTCATACTGCTTGGAAAATCCTCCAGACTGTGCATGAAGGCACAAAGGCAGTTAAGATTAATAAATTGCAGCAATTAACTTCTAAATTTGAAAGCATTAGGATGTCTGATGATGAATCTTTTGATGAATTCTATGCTAAACTGAATGATATTGTTAATTCTGCTTTTAATCTGGCTGAAATCTATGATCAACCTAAAATTGTTAGGAAGATTTTTAGATCCTTGACTGAGGACTTTAGGCCCAAAGTGACTGTCATTACTGAGAGCAATGATGTGGACTCCATCCCTGTTGATGAGCTTGTAGGATCTCTTTAGTCCTATGAGCTAGACCTACCCAAAACTAGTAAATCCAAATCAATGGCTCTTAAGTCTGTTGATGATGTAGATGTTGATGGATTTGATGATGAGCTCTCTGCTACAGAGATTGCTTACCTTGCCAAGAATTTTAGAAACTTTCTTAGGAATAACAACAGAAAGGCAAGAGGTACAAACACTGCTGAACCTAGAAACTTTAGGAAGAATGATCCCACTAAGGTTAATAACTTTGAAAAATCTAGAGAAAAAGTTGGTCAATCTTCAAACAATTCTTTGGATCCTCAGTGTTTTGGATGTCAAGGGTATGGTCATGTTAAATCTGAATGTCCTACATTCTTGAGGTCTAAGGGTAAAGTTATGGCTATAACCCTTAGTGATAATGAGGTTTCTGATGATGAGTCTGGATGTGACGAGAATGGAAACTTCATTGCTTTCACTGCTACTGCTGTAGTCAATGAAAGCGTGTCTGTTGAAGAGAACCCTTCTGATGGGGAACTCTCTAAGGATGCAGATCTTCAAGAGGCCTATAATAAACTTTGCAAAGTTGCTGCAAAGGATGCTATGAATGTTGAACTTGGCCTGAAGAAAATTGAATCTCTTGAGCTTGAAAAGAAAATTTTGCTTGGCAAATTGTTTGATGCTAACGATTTTTTGAACAATGTGAAATCTGAGAATATGCTTTTGCTTGATAAAGTTAAAACTTTGGAACATGATTTATCTGTTGCTAGATCTGCTAGTTCTAAACTTCATCAAATGCTGAATGTTCAAAAGTATCATTCTGACAAATCTGGTTTAGGTTTTGTTGAGAGCATCTTTGTGTCTGCACCACGTTCCACAAACTTTGTTCCTTCATCTTCTTCTGAACCTTCTGTGAGTGAGGTTGTGAGTGAAATTGTCAAACCCCCTGTGAGTGAGGTTGTCAAACCTATAGAAGTTTCACCATCTAGGAAGATTAGGGTTGATTTGAAAGAGTCTAAACCTAAGGAGTCTACCATTTCTAAGGACAAGATGCATAGTAAACCTACTTGGGTTTGTCATTTTTTTGGAAAGTCTGGACACATTCGTCCTAACTGTTACAAGCTTCAAGCTGCTAAGAGATCAAACAAACCAATAGTGCCTGTGCCTCAAGTACAAGATCCTATGACACTCATTGGTGAATTGGTAAAGGCTTTAAACCTTTATTCCAATCCTGGAGTTGGAAATCACTCGAACGTGAATAGGAACTCCAATGCTCATAGTGCATCTAAAAGGTTTTGGATGCAAACGACTCGATCTAATTGAGTCTTTCTGACATGTTCCTTGTGCTTAATTGCTCTACTCATTTGTGACCATTGTTCTTTAGTTTTTGTGTTGTTTTGTTTCTAGGACTTGCATTGCATAACATTCATCCATTTCATTCTAGGATTTATTTGTGTTTTCTCTTTTAAATAATAATAATAAATAAATAAAAGAGAGGAGGAAAGCAAATTGTGTTTGGCTTTTGAAAACAAGGTTGGTCAATTTATTTACACATAACATGTCTTGTGTACCTTGTTTAGCTTTGATGAGCTTATTTATTGCACTTGACTAGTTGAAGCTTTGTAGTGCATGTTGTGTGGGAAAGATGTTTATGGTTCTTTATCACGTTGTCTTAATCTTGAAGTCACATGTTATTTGACTGTCGGACTTGATCCTTTTGAGAAAGGCATAAATAACCATCTCACCACTATTCACTAGCCAATCATGAACACCTTAGTGCATATCTTAAGATTCTATGCTCGAGAAAGTGTAGCACATGCACAAAAAGAACATAAGGTGAAGCCTCGGTTTAATTGCTTAATACTTAAAATTGGTGTGTACTATTAGGCTTGATGCCAAATCACATAATTAAAATTGGTGTGTACATTATCCCGACTATTTAATAAGTTTCTGAACAAGTAAAATTTGTGTGTATATTATGAGGCAAAATTCAAGAAACTTACATGATTGCAAGCTCTTGTTCTAGAAGATGTGAGAATTATATGATGTAACTCTTTTGGTGATAGTCTCTTTCAAATTCTATGTGATGAATTTTGTAGACTTTGTGTTTGATTTCTATTCACATATCACCTCACATGTATCTCAAGCTTTTGCTAGTTGCACACACTACACAAGTTACTCTTTGCTAAACACTGTACATGTTATTGTGTGTGTTTTTGGTCTGACCAACCAAGTTTGAAAATACCTTGAGTATTATGCAAAACATTTTTTTTTTGCTTGAGAATTTAAGGGGAGAAGGGTAGAAATTTTTTTAATAACTGGGCTTAAAACTTGGGTTTTTGAAAAAGCATTTCATCTCATACTCATGCATTTTGTTCATCAATTTTAATGCTTTGAGGAGTTTGTGGCCAAAATGTGTTTTTTTTTTCAAAACTGTGTTTTTTCTCAAAAATTTTGTGAGCCTCTGCCTGTTTCGATCGATCCATTCTGTTTTTCGATCGATCGAAAATGTGCTTAAAATTCTTTTAAGAGTCTCGGGTTGATTCGATTGACCGAATGTAATTTTCGATCAATCGAATATCGCGAATTAGGTTTTTAAAATATCAGACTTTGACTTGTTCAAGTCACTTTTCAAAAAAGTTTCAAACCTTTTTCACTCTCTCTCCGACTTGGCAAGGCTAGATCATCACTTTTTTGTCGTTTTCCTCTGAATCTTTTGCAAGGTTTTTGTCCTCTAAGGCCGGTAAGTCCATTATACCCCTCATTTTTCTTTTATTTACATGTTTCATGCATTTTTCATGCATTATTCATTGCAATTTTCGGACTTCTTTCTTTTTGGGATTTTTGTTGATTCAAGCCTTTTTAAGTGAAATTGATCATTGGGTTTTTGTTGGGAAATGATATAAACTTGATTTTGTTGGTTTAATTTGGTTAATTTTGTGATTTGTGAAAAATTGAAAATTCTAGGGCCTAAAATTGATCCGAATTGGGGATTTGTTCAAATTGGGTTCAATTGATGCAATTGGCTTGTTGAATTGATGTAATTGATCATTATATTATGTATTCTAGCTTGTGTGATGATCAATTAGTCAAATTTTTCCAAAATCTTAACAAGTGGTTTTCAATTTTGGGGTTTTTATTAGAAACTCCGTGCTCAAGCCAATTTTGTGAAATTGAACTTACTTTTACTGCATTAGAACATGCATCATGACATTGTAATTGTTTATGCGTCATATAGATTTTTGTTCCATATTTTTTTTGTGCTAACTTGCAGTATGCCCTTGGTTTGTGCTTTGTTTTTGTTCTTTTGGTTATTTTTTGTGTCTTTGTCCTTTCCTTAGCATCATGCCTAGGAAGACTAGAGCTCATAGGTCTGTTCCCCCACCTTCTCCTCCCCCATCTTCTTTTGATCGTGAGAAGTTTCCTAGTGAGAAAAACCAAGAGATTTTTGAGACACTGAACCTTAGGAGAAAGATATGGGCTGAGCGTTCTGTTGTGTTTGATGAGCTTGATCCTGCCATTAGGGCAAATTTTGAGCGTCGGGGCTGGTTACCTCTGTTGGATATTTCTGATCCTCCTCCTCCAGCTACCTTGATTAGAGAGTTCTTTTCGAACATCTCTATCCGCATCTATGATTCCAACACTTTCGTAAAGAGTTGGATATGAGGTGTAGAGTACACCATTACTCCTACTGTAGTGGCTAATGCTCTAGAGGTACTTTTGGTCCAGCACCTTTTCTACCCTCATGATGAGTCTCCTCTTTTGAATGATGTCATGTCATACATCACTGGGTCTTCTATCCAGTGGGGTTCTGATCCTCGGATCACCACTGCTGAGCTACCTAAGTTGCACTATCTCTTCTTTAGGATAGCATGTCATTCTTTATGGCCCATTTCTCATCTTCACACCATTCCTTTCGAGCGGTGTCTTTTTGTACGCTCTTGTTACTGATGCTCCTATTAGTTTTCCTCACTTGTTTCTTCGTTCTTTGAACGAAGTTTATAGGAGTTCATCTTCCTCTCATGCTCTTGTCCATCCCATTTTTATTCATAGGATTTTGTTATATCTTGGTCTAGATGATTTCCCTTCTTCTGCGCCCATACAGCAAATTGAATTTTCAGATTTACTCAAGAATTGTAAAATACTTGTATAAACTCCTCTATTCCTACTCATTCCCTAAGAGAGTCAAGCATCGTTTGATTTATATTTCAATTCAATATTGTGATATTCGATATGCTTTTATATTTGGAATAATTGTCAATGTTAAGAAAATCATTCTATTTTGTATAAACTTTGCTTTTGTGATATGTGACTCAAAATAAGTGTTTTTAAAATTGATCAGGTATATGTGTAAGCCCGCTCACAGGGTTGTATGTGAGAATAAGTGTTGATCCCTCACTAGCAGGGGTTAGATGTTGGTATCCGCTCACAGGATTGTATGTGAGAATATGTGATATGTGTATATGTGACACTGTGCTCTGATCAATTATCTATATGTGTTTTCAAATGATTTAAAATTTTATTACATATGTATTAAGTGGTTCATTATATGTTTTGGAATAATTATATTTGATATCATTGAATGAGTTTGTAAAAAATTAAAATACTCGTGTTGTGCTTGACTCTATTCTACTGTATATTGTGTATAATTGCTTACTAAATGTGTGGCTCACCCCATCAATTACAATTTTCAAATTAAAATTTAGTTGGGAAACAGAACCTTTGGATTACTTCATAAGGTGCAAGGTAGAGCGTGGGAGTTTTTAGACGACGTCAATAATACTTGAAGCTTTTAAGGATTTTTAGTTATTTTTATTTAGCTTAAGATTTTATAGTATTTGGAGATTATTTCTAAATTTTGGATTTTAGTTATTATAAGAGATTTATCAAGAGCATTGTTTATTTGGAGTTTGAATTATTTTGGAAATTAATTATGCTTATTGATTTATGTAAAATCAGCTAATTAGTCATGCATCAAAATTCTTAGTCCATGGATTTGGGTCATGACACCTTGCATCTATTTGCCACATTTATGGCATCTGAGGGACTTGCATCCACACTCAAAATGTCATTTTTCCCAAGCTGCAGATAACAAATGCCTTGATGTAACATAAAACTGAATTGAAGATAATCAAGACATACTAATCGTAAATTTCTCACCTTGGTAAAATATAGTCTGGCAAAGTAAAGTATTAACGACTCTTTCTGTGATTCTCACCATAGTAACCTCAAACCGAAAGGGGAAAAGAAGAAAGAGAAAACTTTAAAATAATTGAATGGCAAAAATCCAAAACTAACCCTCTAACTTTCGTCATTTGTCATTTCAGTCCTCTAACTTTCATTTTTGTCATTTCAATCCTCTAAGGTTCAATTTTTGTCAATTTAGTATTTGGTTAGACGTCAGTTAAGTGGTGCCATTAAGTGAGTCAAAACGACGTCGTTTTGCCTCTATTTTTTTTTTTTTTTAATTTGAAATTAAAAAAATAAAAAACTGTTATGAAAAAAAATAAAAAAACACTGAAAATTGGGGGAAAACCCAAACCCCTAACTGAGAAGTTTGGGTTGGCAGGGGATTTAGAGATATTTGAGAGAGATACCGATATGAACTTTAGCTATTTTTGACACCGAATCAGTCTCAACCTTCCCAGCCAGTTTCGACCCAGTCAACAAAACCTTCATATCACTCGTAACCTCAATGTCCTCCTTCGCCAAGAACCCATCCCCAAAATCCATCAAATTGAACACCATCGCCACGTTAGCCTTAATGGCCTCGCACGACAATGCCGCAACCACATCAGAAACTGTCGACAAAGTCGCTGATTCATGATCCAACAAAGCAGAAACTCCAAACGCCGATGAGAGTCTATCGAGTGTGGAGGAGTCGAGTCGTAGTGAAGCGAAGTCAGTGGCAATGGCGTAGAGTGTTGGATTAGGGACTTGGAATGTTGGTTTCACTTTTTTAAGATGATTTGTACCAGAATCCTCACTACGCAATGGAACTTCCTGGCGTTTAGATTTTCTTGGTCTCTCAAGTTTAACATCCACCTTCTTTTCTTCTTCATCTTCATAACTGGGTTTAAACATAACCTTTGGAAAAAAATGTTTAAGTTCTACACCTTCTAGTTTCCTCAAATAAAGAACATCCATCCCATTTTCATCAACAATCAATCCTTTCACATTTCCTCCAAGTTTCATTATCGGTCTTTCTCTCAAATATCTCTCAATCTGGGTCTCTCTCTCAATCCCCTACCGACCAAACTTTTCAGTTAAGGATTAGGGTTTTCCCCAATTTTCAGTGTTCTCTTTTTTTTTTTTTTTTTTTAATAACAGTTTTTTTTATTCCAAAAAAAAGAAGCCAAAATGGCGTTTTTTTTACTCACTTAATAGCACCACTTAACTGACGTCTAACGAAATACTAAATTGACAAAAATTGAAACTTAGAGTACTGAAATGACAAAAAAAAAAAGTTAGAGGACTGAAATGACAAAGGGTGAAAGTTAGAGGGTCAGTTTTGAATTTTTTCCTAAGTGAATAGATTTATACCCCAGTTTTCATATAAAAAAGGACTTAATTAAACAAATGTGCAGTGCTATTAAGCCAGAAATTGAGAGACATACATCCAGTCATATTCACACCTTGGACCTCATAAGCTCTTTTTCAATCAATAAACTGACTGAAGTTTGCAATATTTGTTCTATTATTGAGATCTAGTGTTACATCATGGGAGCATATCAGCACTCTGTCTTAACTACCGAGGATGTCTGTTTCTATGAAATCTGCCCCCTCTTCAATAGCTCTCACCTAGTGTTGCGTTCAAGTTTTAAAGGTCTAAAATGAATCATCAAATATACTGTTTTAGAAAGCCAAAGGTCTGAAGTTTTGAAACTCTCTTTGGAAGAGAGAGAGGTTGGCATTAGCAAGCTGAAGGGCTTAAGTGTTAAAATCTTGGAACACAGGTAGAGCAAAAGGAGGGGATATAGAAAGGGTTGGCGTTATAGAGTAAAGACTATTCGAAATGGGTTTGGGCGTTATGGTGGACAGCATTTTGATAGTCCTCCATTAGAATATGGGGAAGGGGAAGGAACACGGTTTGCATGAGAAATCTGCCGTTAGAAGGTGGAGAAGGGGAAGGAACACGTTTTGTGTGAGAAACAAAAGTGAAGGAAATCCAGGAAGTTGTAACCGTGATTTTCAAAGGGTTTTCAATTGAGAAGGCTTGGGTTTAGGCCTTATGTTAGAATTAAATTTAGAAGAAGTGAGCTGGTGGAATTAAATTTATAGGAAGTGGGTTTTATGGTAGAGATAAGCTGAAAATAATTTTAGTTTTATTAGTATTTTAAAATTGACTACCTTAATATTGTAGGATAAATTTAGGAAAGGGGATGGAAATGACATGGCTGCTAATGTGGCTCAACGTGAACGTAGCAACATTAAATGCTACGCTTCAACTTTTAGTAATATATAGCTTTTTAGATACATCAAATGTTTCAACTTCATGTATCGTTATGATTTTGGAACATATTGAATGCTTAAGTCTCCCTTGTAGTAGGTCAATAGAATTACTAGCTTGATTTACTCACTTTCAATCTACTCTACACCTTATTTAAGTATTTTATTGCTTTATCTTTTGATTAGACGAGTTGGCTCTCCACCCTGAGTTAAAAATAATCTTAGTTCTTACGATAAGATATTAGGTGGATCTTTGAAACCCTAGTGCTTTTCTCCATTAAATTCTCTCAAATTTATTTTTCTACTTTTAATTATCAATTCAATATTATTGTGCTCCATATTTGGGTGAAAAATTAGGGGTGACAATTCGTGTTCGCATGTCGGGTTCATGTCGTGTCAACTCATGAGTATCCGATTATGTGGGTTAACACTAACCCAACATATTTATTAAATGGGTCAAGATTCATTAACCCTAACACGACCCATTTATTAAAAGGGTCAGTTGTGTCGACCTATTTATCAGATTTTATCAAAATGAAAAAAAAAAATTATGAAAAATAAATAAATAATTATTTTTAACATAAAATTCAGAACTAATGAGTAACTTCATCACAAATAATCATTCAAAACTAAAGCATATCTCAATATTACAAATAATCAATCACATTATGTCAAAGAAAGTAAACCACAACAACTAATAAGTTTATATACCTAGGATTTGAAAGGTATATTAGTAAAATGTCATTTAATTAAACGAATTAGATGGGTCAAACGGGTTCCATAGGTTGAACACTAACCCAACCCGTTTATTAAACAGGTTAGTCGTGTCAACCTGAATATGACACGAACCCATTAACCCTCAACCCATAACTTGCTAATTTCATGTCCTGCCATGTCGAGTTCACGGGTCATGTCCAATTTTGTCACCCCTATGAAAAATACAACGAATAACTATTTTTGTTTTCTGCTTAATAATAGAAGTTTTTACATTAGTGTCAATCATTACTTATAAATCATCCTCGAGCTTACCAACATATTATAGATTCAGATCTTCTAGATTTTCTAGAGTACTTTACCAATAAATTTCTTTAAATCCTAACCACTTTTTTATGATTTAAGGATCTAGATTTTGTCATATCAGCATTCTACTAACAACACTCTTAATATAATAAAATAATGTTGCAAACAAAACAATTAAGATTATTGTTAGTGAAATGCTGACATGGTAAAATCTAAACCATTAAATTGTTAAAGAATAATTAAGATTTAAGGAAATCTATTTGGTAGAATACCCTAGAAAATCTAGAGGATCTGAATCCAAATATTATTACTTGCGATAATTTGCACTTAAGTTTGCATTAATTTTTTGAGAATCATGGAACAACCAACAATTCATGGAAAGCTCAATTGCTTCTTCTTTTTTAATGAGAAATTTGTTTTATTGTTTTGTGTGACCATACATATGCAAATGACATGCCATAAATGCAATTAACTAGTGACCTTGAATTTTCTACTACAATCATAATCAAATGTCTACAATTTAACCTCAAAGTAAATGACTTTTTCGTTTACTTTAAGTGCAATTACACTTAAATTGATCCAAGGACAGCCCTTGCACTGGATCTCAATCCTGTTAGCTAAATCCACCAATAACCATGAAATCCCATCGCAAATGACATATTATGTATTAGACCCATACAAAAGTCCCTGGACCTACTACACCTCAAGAATTCATAGACATCCACTACTTGCACTCTAGAGTTTGGATTAATGTATCAGTAATTGTAAAGGACTAATGCTAGAGTTATAAATTATTTTACACTAACTTGTAACTCCATGCTTATGCATGGATACCTTTAAAGATATGCAATAAGATGCATAATATAATTCCTATATATATATATATATATATATATATATATAACTTAAATACTATTGATAGTCATTTTTATATTTTGTTAACTCTTTAAAAAAATTTGTAAGGATATTATTAGGTATAAAATGTAAATTATCCATGTTTTTTTTTAAATTATTGTGAAGCACCTTTTTTTTTTATTTTTACTATTCATTTATTTTAGACTCTTTGATTTTTGTACTTAATAACTCACTTGGATGAATATTTATGATGTGGTCCCACATTTAATTATAAAATTAAGAAAAAAAACTCTTTAAGAATAAACAATTTATGACATATAGCGCAAAATTGGAACTCTAATTTGGAATTCTAATTAGAGTTTCTCTCAGCTTCATTTATTATTATATATAGACTCTTGTTATTTGAGCCCACCACAAACATTACTTTTCCCTTACCGATAACCACTAACCATATTAGTAATTTGTAAATAAATAAAAAAAAATTATAGCTCTAGCATTTTCCAATCATATAAAAAAAAAAGACATCTTTAGTCTTGACCTTTATAAGCCATACATAGTTCGTATATGTGATTGATAGGAGATAACCTATTACTTACACTTTTTATGATTGTTGACATGATTTATTCTTATTGGTCTAGTTTACTTAATAAATATGGTGTCAATATTATTCCAATCATAATATATCATCTCAAAATGTGTAAAAAAAAAATTTAAGTAAGTCAACTATTGTTCAAAAAAATGTGAAAAAGGTAAGTTTAAAAGACAAAAAATTTGAGGAGAAGAGACTTTGACCTCTTAAAAGGTAATTCATATTCAGAGTCCTACAAAAACACCCCTTTCCACGTACAAATCCACACCCCTTGTTAAGTGTCTATTTGTGATTGGATTTCAAAATTTCACTTGGGTCCACTACATGTACTTAAGTATGTTGTGTCAACTTATGCACCAAATACAAGTTGACACTTAAGTAAGGTATGAATTTGAGTGAAGAAAATGATGTATTCCTAGAATTATTCATGTGAAAGACACCAAACTTTCATTAAGAAGTTCTACTGAGGAAACTTCAAGGAATAAAAATCCTATGTCTCACCATTTATGTTCTACTCGGTATCTAACCAAAGTTAAAAATGAAATAAAATAATAATAATAATAACATATTATAATGGATGATACATAACGTAGAACACTATAAAAAAAAATGGAACAAAGTATTTTTATTCAAACCTTCAAGATCATATCCATCATGGTTCCTTTAACTAATTTAAGCAGAAGGATTTCAGTTTTTTCAAAAACTAGTGCTACCCAGATAATAATCCCGGCATTGAGCTTGTTATACTACCACGTTTTAGAGCATTCCTATATGAGCAATGGGTTACTTTCGAAATAATTTGCGGGTCGAAGCTCGAATCCACCATGAACACTTGGCATCACTGGGAAATCTTCTTGGTATGGAACGTGATGAAACCCAACTGTGTACCATAGAACTATATCTTTGTTGTCAATTGCTCTGTTCCTGCACATACAAATAGTTGTCCTCTTAGTTAACTTGATGAAAATTAACACTCCATACTGCAACTTTGTTAATTAGACTGTACCATATTTTATACTTATAAACTTAACATATCGATTTTATTTTTATTTTTTAAATTATGAAGGTGTAATTGAACTAGTGTCATTTGGTTGTATGAAATATGACGATGTTGTTTGAAAGAGTTCAATAACATGTTAATTTTCATAATACAATTTCACCAAGATTCACTATAGCTGAGCTAAATGAACCTTCATAGCAGAGGATCAAAATATGTGTGTGTGTATATATATATATGTGTGTGTGTGTTCAATAGAATTTAAACACATAACATTCATCTTATAGTGATATAATTTATAATTAGTTAAAACTTTTGTGGTCAAAACTCAAAAGTCTTTGTGATAGTGTTATTATAAGCTTCTCTCATGATTTCATATCAAAACTCCAAAAAAAAAATTTCAAATTTTATTTCATATCAAAATAGAGTAATTTTAGGGACACAATTTTTTTCACAACCACTAATATGACCTGTTATGATAAGAGTAATATTACTTTTATCTGAATCTACCATTGACATCATTATTACTATGTATCAATCATATAACAAGTCATGTCAACATTTGTAAAAAAAGAAAAACAAAATTATGAGAAATGTTATGTCTTTAAATTTATTATTGACAATCACAATTTACCTTTGACTCCAAATGGCCAAGCCATCATCTCCTCGACTCCCGTCGGCATAGAAACCTCCAGGCCACCTTTCCGATTTGTTATAGGCAGTCACCCATAGTTGATACTTTGTATAAGCAACCCTAATTTGGGGCCAATCATCATCAGATAAAAGAGAATTAACCTGTTGTCCAGTAATCAGCCGGTAACCTACATGATTCCCAAGCCTTGTCTTCTTGTTTGGATTCACTACTAAAAGTTCACTTGGCTCCAAGCCAAGCTGAATCCTAGCCTCTGCCTCAGTTTTGGCAGTTTGTTTAACTACTGTCCAATAACTTTTTCTTGGTGAAGTAGTGTTTGTGTTTTGGTTTGATACTCTTATCGTTTCTAACTTGGCTTTGACGAAGGAGTTGCCGATACCATCAACGTCAAGGTCAAGATAGTATGTGAGAAAGTGGTCGTGGTGTACAGCAACGGTGTTTTCTGCTACTAAGGGTCCGTACTCGTTTTCTGTTATTTGGTCGGTATTTGTGTATGTTGTAGCCTTCATCATTAGTATACCTGTCAAATCTACCTAGAAAAAAATTCCAAATATTTGTAAGTGTGCATTTATTGTAGGGTCATTCTATCGTTTGCTATGACTACGTGGTAAACTGTACACTTATAGATTATGTAAAATCCAATCTAAACTATAAAATGGAGAATATTTGCAATGGGAGAGAATCTTTTTCTCATTCTATAATATGTAAATTTTTTTGAAGATAAAAATAAAGTTCAAATTTAAACTACATCATTTGAGTTTGAGTAAATTATCATTTTTTTCATGAATTTATTTCATTTTTGTTATTCTAATCCTTAAATTTTAACATCTCTGTCAAGTTTGTCATACCATCCATTATTATCTATGGAACTGACATTTTTTACATATGTGATACAACACATTATACTAGACTTAAGAATAGTTTTATAGATGACAAACATATGGAATGGCCAATTTAATTGAAAATGTTAAAGTTCAATCAATAAAATGACAAAAGATAAATTTTAGATTAAAAAAAAAAAGGGATAATTCGCCAAGTTTAGAATTAGAGGGTATAGCTTTGATTTTCGCCTAAAAATAAATTGAGTTTGATTAAGCTATGCCAAATAAAAGTTAAACTTTATTGTGCCTAACAAGATAAGCTGACTTTAAAAACTGTATTTTTTAGAATTTTTCTTCTACAATAATAAAGTACTGTTTTTTTTTTTTTTTTCCCCGCCTTCGTCTACAAGTACTTGAGAAAAGCTATTACAATTAACGCTCAAATTGAAAATCAATGAGTCAGCCCAAGCTCAGTCTGATCCATTCTCTCTGACCACAAAAACTAGGCCTGGATTTCATATGAGAATTTGGGCTTTGGGCTGGGTAAATATGAGCTTGGATTGTTTTTCGAAGAACGAACATTTTTATAATGAGTGATAATAAAAAAATAATAATTTGGGTTTCTTTTCTTATACATTACCAACATTTATATCAGTTGCTAATTCACTTTACTCTTCACAATAGGCACCTCATGCTGTACTGAGGCTCAAGTGTTCTGGATATGCCTATAGATTATGAAATTGAAGTATTTTTCTTTAAAAACACAAAAGAAATGAATCTCACCCCAACTTTGATGGAGCCACTATGTTTGAATTCCCAATCAAGAATATAATCATAATTGCCCACATTAGCCACCATTCTAACCACTAAAGTAATTTCCGGCTCCCCGCTTCTTATCTGCAAGACATAACCACTTTATGTTGACATCACAATAACAAAATTAAAGGTTAAATTATGTATTTGGTCTCTAAAATTTAAAGCAAGTATGATTTTGATAGTTTAAATTTAAAAAGTTTGGACTTGGCCTTTGAGATTTTTAGAATTAGGAAAACTTCATCCCTAGAATGTTGGAAAAGTTTGATCTTGTCTCCTAAATACAGAGTTGGTTCAATTTTAATTTGTAAGGGTTAGCTCAATTATAGTCCTTTAAATATGTAGTTGGTTTGATTTGGTTGCTAAAATATGAGGTGCCATTACTCATGTAAGCAAAAAAAAATAGATGGAGGAACCAAAATATTTCTTATTTGAATTTTCAGTGACCAAATCCAAGCTTCTAAAATTTGAAAGAACAAAATCAAGGAAAATATTTAAGTATTCTCGAAATATAGTGAAATTGTGCTCTCTTTTCTCTTATTCATGATGGACCCACTATGAATGTAAAAGAGGGAGTACTATTTACCGTGCTTCAAAAATATTTGAGAATTACTCTAAAATCGAACATGCGCAAATTTCAATGATCAAAAAGTATAATTTACCCAAAATCCAAGGGAAATTTTTTTTTTCCCAAAACCAGAACCATAAATAACCATTAATGAACACAGCTAGACTTACCACTTTGCCAGGAACATTAATTTCTGTATGTCTCCAAGCTACATCACCAGCATACCGCTCAAAAATGCAAATAGCCCTTGGTACCATTTGTGCCTGTCCATCTGGCCCAACCATATATCCATCCATAAATGCAGCATTCCCTGGGCAATCAATCGATGGCTGTAAGGTATCAGCTGCACGACCAAACCCATATTCACCAATGTCCATGTATGTCCTATAATACCATTCACTTGTAGGATCCATATATGGAACAAATGTCTCAGATACATGTCCTCTATACAACACACGCCTAAACTTCTTTTCTCTGTCATCAAATATTGAAGCTGTGGATATGATAACACCTGCCCGAGCATTGAATCCCACATGGAAATCCCATTTACCCCATTTAACATTTTGGCCCTCAATGGTAAACCCACCATTTGTTATGTTACAAGTAGTAGAATTTTGCTTCCCTTTTGATGACTGAAAATCAGTACCCTCAGCTTTAGGCACAGGTGTTCTAAGTCTATCAGTGTACATTGTAATCTTCATTGAATCAACATCAACTAGTACAGTTATTCCTTGAATAGGCCTTGCAAACACATTAACCGAACCTCCACGATAAAAGCATGCAACTTTGAGAGTTCTTTTTGTAACACGTTCACCAAACCAACCTACTGTAAATGGTACACAAGAAACTTCAGACAAATTTAAGCCCCTTCTTTGAATTGAGTTGTTGAATTCTGGATACGTCAAAGGCAGTTTGCTAGCTCGGTAAAGTTCAATGAAAGTGAGAGGAGGATAGCCAGAACCATTGTAGACTTGGTTTGACGTGATTGAGCCAACGGTTAAGTCTATAATGAGTTCATAGGTCGTCTCACCCCTTGCTCGAACGACAACCTTGGCTTGACGATTAGGCTTGATTCCTTTATTAGAAAGCCAGTTGAGCACATCTTCTTTTTGTGGTTCTTCAACATCAACAAAATGATAGGTTAGGTTAGGAAGAGAGGCAAGGTGAGACTTTTGAATTATGTTCCTTATTTGGTCAATTTCAGTAGTGTTGAGAGGGTCTAAGGGGTGAAAAAGACTAGATGCGAAGTAACATTGTAGGAAAAAAGATAGAACCAAGAATGGAATTTTCATGGATGCTGCCTTATAATTCAAAGAAGAATTGCTTGAGCACTGGTACTAGTAGTCAACCCACTATTTTGAACTATATAGTAAGGTTGTGTATCACATTAAATGGTAAAGCCCTTACAATCACATAATTCTCTATGCATCTACAACCACACGTTTCCTTATAAAATAAAGGAAGATTCTTTGGTAAGATACTCTCTCTCTCTCTCTCTCTCTCTCCGTTACTAAGTATGGAACTAACTTCAGTATTGGAGTGCTTACCGTCATCTATTGCGGTATTGACTCTTCTTTATGCAGGACCTAAGTTGTGCCAAACTTCAACGGAGTTTCGTCTCCTACCAAACAAAGTTTACATGTTTGGTACTTGACTCCATACATTCAGGTGCCACCGTGCCAGTCTCATTCGCATTATAGTGGAAAAGTTTCTGTACAGGATTAGCTCCAATACCATACTCAACACATGCAATTCATGGTATTGTTACCAACTTGTATCCACTAAAAGTTTCTCCACCTACAGTAAGGCACATTATAATTTATTGTTCCACCTCTCTTACATGAAAGCTGCGTTAAACTTTGAATAAAGGCTACCGTAGCTTTGACGTTGCAATGTTTCATTTCTTAGACTTCAGCTGTAAGCACGAGATACAAGGACACTTGAATTTTCCAAGGCCTTTTCTTGCATTGAGAGCAAGAATAAATCATTTGCTTAGCTTTTGCTTTAATAGTGAAACTAGGGGCATGATTGTTAACATGCTCCTCTTCACAGCTAGCTCTCTTTGGGCTCTTTGGGAATAAATCACGTCATTGATGTCAACACTCAATACACCCGCAGAAATATTGAATTCGAATCAACCACCTTTATGAGTCATAAATTTAAAAATCAATATTCTCAGCTCTAACCCCAAGAAAGACAGAAAGTATCCATACATGTGATTGAACCAAATTTTTCATTTCAACAAATAAAAAACAAAAAAGTTAATGAATGCTGCAATATTATTTTATGATTTATTTTTAAAAAAAATTTATAGGAAAATAAAAAAGTAATTGATTTTTTTTTTTTTACAATTTTTCTATATTTTTGGTGAAAGTGGTATCAAGAAATTCTTAAAATGATCTATTAACAAATGCCTTAAGAACACCCATTAACCGGATCCAATAAAAAAACTGTGAGACCTGACTACTATTCCTTGAATACTCAAGGAAAGATAAAAGAAATAAATGAAAAGCATAGAGTATTAGCCACTCATATAAAAATAATATACATACATATATATATATATATCAAGAAAATTGTACTCAACTCCCCTAGTTTGGAATAAGACTTTTACCTCTTCTAAAATGCAAATTATTTACACTGACCTCTCATGTATAATTGAAAAAATGTTTTAAGAAATTGCCCAAAAAGAGATTTTAATAAATACCGAATTTCCTATAAAAGGAGGTGTGGATGATAGTTTAATTGGATGTAAAAGAGAAAATTCAAAAAAAGATTAAAACTTCTTTTTAGTCATTTAGAGGAGGTCAGTGCAAATGGTTTGCAGTTTAAGAAAGATGAGTGTCTTATTCCATACAAGAGGCAAGGTAAGTGTAATGGATTAGACTAGCAATCAATAGTTCGGAATAAGACTTTACCTTCCCTAAAATGCAAATTATTTACACCGACCTCTCACGTATAATTGAAAAAATACTTTAAAAAATCCCCAAAAAAATATTTTAATAAATACCGAATTTCTTATTAAAGGAGGTGTGGATGATAGGTTAATTGGATGGTAAAAGAGAAAATTCAAAAAAAATTAAAACTGAGGAAGTCAGTGTAAGAGCACTGAGTCCCAAAGACTGAGAAAATTGACTCAATAACACATTTCATTTTCATTAGGAGTTCCACTATGGAATTCAGGCCTAACCATTAATTGTGAAGCGATGATTCCAATATGTAAGGTCTCTGAGCGATCTTATAAAGGATAGTGTAATAAAGCATCAATACTAATTTGATTGATCTATAATTCGATGAATTTGTTCATAGAACAAAAAATTTAAGAAAGATGAGTTGCTTATTCCATACTAGAAGGAAGGTAAGTGTAATGGATTAGACAAAGCATATTAAATTTGTGAGTTGTTTTAAGCAGTCTAGTTTTTTTACAGTTTAATATTACTATACCACGTTAGATTTTTGTAAATATAAAAAATAAAACTAATAATGTGCACAAATGCACAATCACACTTTTATTAAAATTCTATAAAATCAATATAATCAACAATTAAACGTCATATAGTTAGAAAATTAAAACTCAAACTTGTCATACAAATTAAAAGTTAAAACCAAAACTTAAAGATGTTGCGAGAGACATTGATAATAGCTTAATTTTGCATATTTATATCATTATTAGAAAGCATTATTATATTTATTTTAAGTTAATTCATACATTTTATATTTGGTTTTGGAATAATGTTGAATAATTAATATTGTGCTTAATTGAATTTTAATGCGTGAATTTTTCTTTTGTAGGATAATAGAATTAAATAAGTTGATTTATGCAAAGAAGAAAGCTAATGGACTTTACTTTTACAAGGGCCATGATAAAGTTAAAGAAGATCAATCCAATTAAATTCGAGTCCAATTGGAGTATGGAATCAAAGAAAATTTGCACCAAATCTAAGTCTAATTCAGATTAGGATTCTAGCCTGCGCACCAGTTAGTATTTTGGGCATAACTTGCGGCTCAGATGTCCAATCGAGATGATTCAAGTTGGGCTGGAAGTTAACTTAAAGGGCTACAACTTTGTAGTTACCGCAAGTTTGAATTCTAACGTTAAATGGGCCGAAAATGTCGGTTAAGTGAAACCTGAAAACTTAGGATTTTTCTCAAACGGGAATTCAATTTGTAATAGGATTCCTTGACCTATTTAAAGGTTCTTTAGGGCAAAATTCAGAGAGGAGCTACTGTAAAACATAATTTAGATTTTCTTAAAGTTTCTTTATAGTTTTTAGAGTTTTATTTCTCTTATAACTAGAGGCTTTGCTAAAGCAATGGGTGAAACCCAATCGTTTATTGGTATATTCTTAATAATTATTTTATGGTTTTAATGCTTATGTTATTATGTTTTTAATTGATTCACTCATCTAGAAAAATGTTTAATTCTATATAATTCTTTGATTTATCGTAAACTCCAGGCACGTTAAATGCTTAGTATTCCCTACAAATTAATTCATTAGTTTTGTTTTGCCTAAAATCAATCAATTTCATGAAACTACCTTAGACAATTAATTCTTAAGTTCTTATTGTTAAATCATCCGACTAAGATCATCCTTCGTATGAATTTTAGTTGAGTTATAAAATAAATATTGTTAAGACTACCAATAGATGTGTTGTGTGGATCCCTAAACTTTAGCGCCTTAATATATTGTTATTTTATCTCAATTTAAATTACCTTTACAAAACCATCAAAATCTCTTCAATTAAAATTTATTATTTTAGTTTTATTCTCTTTTGGTTTGCTAATCAATTCCCTTTTTCATATGGATTCGACCTCAGACTTACCGAGATTATTATTTTACTACAATTCTGCATTTAGGAGCATTATTTAAGTCGCAATAGACACCACTAAAGTATCAAAGATTTTACCAATTGAGCTAACTAAAACCCATTATGTTTTATTTCTTTTGCTTATATAATTTTGCGCAATAATTGATTGTGAATGGAAATTTGTTATTAGTATGAATCTTGAATGTACTATTTCCTATTGCACAATATGACTTTAAAAATTTTAAAATAAATGAGAAGACAAAAGTTTTGGGGGTTTACTTATTTCCAATTGATTGTTCTAAGCATGTGAAATTTGGAAGTTGATTTGAGTAATCAATAATTGTGTGATGTTTAAATGAGAAAGCAGGGACAAAGTTCCCATATTAATTATTGGCATCATAACCCATGTTCGAGTTGCAGGAATGGAGATTGCCTAAGTGCACAGTTTCTCTGAAGTTTGTGATTTCACTCCATTTTCTATGCAAAAAATTTTTGTTTGTGGCTAAATATATGAACAATTTTATTAGAGAAGACAAAAGAGAACTGCAGCCTTGGGATCCTTCCATTGCCATTTGCCAATTGCCTTGCAAGGATAAGCAATAATTGCTGCAAAAGTGTTTATTACTGAGCATTCTTCAAATTGAATTGAGCCATAAGGGGTCCCATCCCAAGCAGCTTCATAATAAGGTTCTTCTTTTTCTTTTCTTTTTCTTTTTAAAGTGTTCTTCAACAATGAAGCATAATATTAAGTGCACTTCAAGCCTACGTAATCCAGTGATTTAGACCACTTTCAAAATGGAGCAATTAAGCCTCATGACATCTTGAGGTGGTTTTACCTTTAGCACCGGATTGCTCTCGAAGAAATTTGCTGGCCTCAGCTCAAAACCACTGCTCAGCGTAGGCATCAATGGAAAATCTTCTTGGTAAGGTGCATGATGAAACCCCAACGTGTACCATACCACAATGTCCTTATTTTCTATCTCCCTATTCCTGCATTGATAATGTATAACAATAAGGATTATTAGGATAAATAGAGGATGATTAACCAAAAAATCCCTACCATCAATATGATTAGTTGGCTATAGTTTCCAATTAACTCAAATGGTCATAATAAGATATTTGAATCTTACTTACACCAAAAATCAATTAGCATCTTGACCTAATGATAAAAAGCAAGCATCACAGAACGGATACTATAAATTCAAATCTTATTGTATCTATATATATATATATATATATATATATAAATGATCAGTGGAATGATCACGATTATAACTTATCGAAGGGTACCTTTGGCTCCACGTGGCTAAAGTGTCATCCCCTTGGCTTTGATCAACATAGAGTCCCCCAGCCCATTTTTCTGACTTATTATATGGAGTGACCCACACATTGTACTTAGTGAAGGCTGCTCTGGTTTGGGAATAATCATCGTCTGATAGAAGTGAACCTGCCCCTGATTTGGGGATCAGACGATAGCCAACATGATTGCCCATCTTAGTCATCTTGTTCGGATTCACAACTAGTAACTCAGTTGCCTTTGAGCCGAGTTTGATTTTTGCATCTGATTCAGTTTTAGCTGTCTCACTAACAACCCTCCAATAACTCTTCCTAGGTGAGCCGTGGTCAGGCACTTGGGTTGTTTTCAAATTGGACTTGACAAAAGAATTGGAATCACCATCCACATCAAGATCAAGGTGGTAAATTAGGAAGTGATCATGGTTTACACCTATGGTATTTTGTGCTAATAGTGTACCATAGACTTCCTCCTCTATTTGGTCTTTGTGAGTGTACTTTGATCCCCTCACTTCTAGCAAACCAGTTAGCCCAACCTGTAATAAAAGAGTATTGATTTTTAATAATGGAGTTTTAACCCTAAGATGTTACAAATTTCACAATCGAAGAAATTCTAATTAATACAATAAGACCATCATTGAATCATTGATATTACTTTCATTATACATTAATCCACATTTACCACCTTAGTAATTGTGAAATTTGTTATAGTATTAGACTTAATAAAAAAAGAATTGATGACTTCTAATTTATAAGGTGTGGTTCTCTGTTGGAAGAGTGTAAATTCCCTTCAACAATGCATTTTGGCTAGAGACTTAATTTGTTAGATGATTAAATAGCAAATTCTATTTCAAACTAAATATTCGAGTATGTTGTATTATAAGCCTGTGACTTTGGATATAATAAAATGACGGAAAAAATATATGTTACTAGTGTCGATTAATTTGTTGAGAATGAATCTAAAATTTTGGTATTAAGCTTAATTATTATTATATTGTAAAGATATAAAGGACCTTATATATTTCAATACAATATCACTTATACATGGGACCATCATTGATATTACTTTTATTATACATTAATCGACAAAGAATTATACGACCTTAGTAATTGTGAACTTCGTTATAGTATTAGACTTAATAAACAAAGAGTTAATGACCTCTAATTCATAAGGTGTGGTTCTCTGTTGGAAGAGTGTAAATTCCCTTCAACAATGCATTTTGGCTAGAGACTTTGTTAGATGATTGAATAGCAAAATCTATTTAAAACTAAATATTCAAGTGTGTTGGATTATAAGCATGTGACTTTGGATATAATAAAATGATGGAAAAATATATATTACTAGTGTCAATTAATTTGTTGAGAATAAATCTAAAATTTTGGGATTAAGCTTAATTATTGTTATATTGTAAAGATATAACAGACCTTATATAGTTCAATAACACTAATCGGGTTTTTCATGAAAGAGAACTTAATTGAATCAAGGGAATAAAAATGATGATTTACCGTAGCAATAATTGAGCCACTTTGCTTGAATTCCCAATCTATTATGTAGTCATAGTTGCCCACAGTTGACACCATCCTGACCACTAAGCTCACCTCTGGCCTAACCTCCCTTACCTGCAATCCATTTAGCCAAGCATGAGGTTTAAAATTTCTACTTTAATTACCCAACAAAGAACCTTAAAATAAAAATTGAAAAAACTGTATTTAGAAAAAAAATATATTATGTACTTTTTAAAAAGTGCGGTTCCAAAACGGGTACTTGTCATCAACCCAATCTCATTATCATATAAAGTATAAACTACTAGAAATATAATCGGCAAACCTTTAAAACCTATTAAAGTTATACGTACTCACTTTTTTTTTCTTTGAGAAACAAACAAAGCCACATAAGAGAGAGAGAGAATGAGATTCTAATACAAAATTTTACTTACTATTGTTCTTGGAATAGCAGTCTCTGTGTGACGCCACATTATATCTCCAGCATGTCGTTCAAATATGCAAAAAATTTGTGACATCTTTACTGGTTTCCCATTTTGGCCAACAACATAGGCATCCATGAACACTGCATTTTCTGGGCAATCTCTCATTGGTTCGAGTGATACTGCACACAGACCGAACCCATATTCACCAGCATCAAAAAATGTCCTATAGTACCATTCTTCATCTAGATCCATATACGGCACGAAGAGCTCTGACACAAACCCTTTATACAACACAGGTCGAAATTTTTGCTTCTCCAAGTCGTAAATTGATGCCAAAGAAATTATTGGACCTGCTCGCATGTCAAAACTTAAGTGAAAATCCCAGTTCGCCCACCTAATTTAAGAATGATAAATGTGAATTATTTGGTCATAAAAACTACATTAATTTAAGTTAAGCTATGGCTACAACGTAATGCATGTTATAAATTGATAGTATCTTATAGGGGAAAACAATAGCAACTGTATAAAATGTCCGATATATTTTTGGTAAAGTTTAATTGGTCCTTTAACTATTAGTTATATCAATTTGATCCATCAACTATTACTTGTATCATTTTAGTCCTTTAAATTTCAAAATAAAGTCAAATTCATCATTGGATTTCCTCTCCATTTAAATTTTAAATTTAACAAAGTTAGCTAACATGTCAAATGGAGCACACATTATAAGTTTATAATGGAAGTGTAAAGATTTTAAAATCAAATCAATTTCAATTATCAATTAAGCTAAAATTAATTTAAACGAAGAGGAAAATCATGAATTACATTGAACTTTGAAGGATCTAATTGACATAATTAATTAATAATTTAATATGTATTTTTCTTTCATTCCCATCGTACAAAATATTCATCTTTTGTTAATTATAAGTCTACATATCCATTTTAGATGTCTTTAAAATTTGTCCTCATTTAAAAATACAATAACAAATTTATTTTCTTCATGTTTTCGTGTAAGTTTACAAAATCTTTTCTTCTATATAAATAGATAGTAGGAGATGAGGACGTGGAGTTCATACCATAAATATAAAGCATCACAAAAGAGGTCATTACTCATTACCGCTTAGCTAGCTATCATTTAAAACCCAAACATCTAAAAAACTTACTAAATGGCTTTATTACATCTTCACAAGTTTGGAGCATTAAATAGCTAGGAGTTAATATTACTCCAACTACCATTACAATGTAATTAATATTTATGTTATTAAAAATAAATTTTGGTTCACTTTTCAACTTAAAACAAAAACTAGTGAGTTTCTTAAAGTTCTGTTTTTGGACAATGTTAAGCTACAACTTCTTCCTTTTTTTGTCAATTTATTAAGATTGTAATTAAGTTGGTAAATTATGATTGGTGTAGTGTCATTTCACATTAACCTATCAAAACTCAATTTTTATATTATACATTCACTACCAGATGTCACATTAACCTATCATAAGTCATAACTCTACTTTTATATTATGCATTAATTACAAGATGTCACATTAACAACTGTGCAATAAATTATATATTAAAAAAAAAAAAAAAGTTATACTAACGAGTGCCCTTAGGGCACTAATTAATAATCAATTTTAAGAAAGTTTTAATATCATTTTTATGGAAAATGAAAAAAGCTGTCAAAATATTAATCACTTTTTTTTCATTTCCCATAAAAATTTTCTTTAAATAGATTATTAACGAATGTCCTTAGGGCACTCGTTAGCATTTCCCAAAAAAAAATTGGGTCAGTAAAGTTATTCTTATCGTTAATGTTTAGGGGATAATCTTCTTATCTCACATGTTAATTACATTAAGTCATTAAAGGTGTTGGGGTTATCACTATTAGCCGGCCACTACAACGCACATTTCCAATTACAAAAGTAACACCTTTGCCAACAACCAGAGCTCAACATCTTTAAAAGGGAAAACATAAAGTAAGACATTTGTAAGCGAACCTAATCCATGTAGCCCCAAAAATTTTGTGGTTCATCACCCAAATCCTTTCTTTTATATATATATATATATATATATATATATATATATAATAGTATTTTCTATTTAGCGAAAAATCCGAAAAACAAAAACAAACAAACTTATAATAATTTCATTATTGTAATAACTTATTATACTTCATACTCGCGTGTCATTTTGGAATCCATACTTTTCATTATTGCACCGAACAAAATATGATCTCTCATAATTTCCAAATAATTAGTACAATAATATAAGTCTACAATAAGCTAGCTAGTCATTAAAGATACCAAAAAAAAAAAAAAAATCACAACTTTCAGCTATAAGATGTTATCAACAAGTAAATTGTGATTTAATAAGTAGACCAAATGAAAACCAATTATTAAAACTTTTTTTCTCAATTCATGTGAAAATTATCATGCATGTGATTTGACTCATCATAAAAGTGGGGATTGAAGTGAAATTTAACAAGATAAGAGTAAGTATTTTTCATGCCTCCCTTATTATGGATTATAGGACCCTTATTAACTAAATTCTTCAAGTGAGGATGAAGCATTACTATCGTGAAGCCAACAGATGCTCAAATACTCTAGTAAGGATGGGAGCCAATTCAAATCAAGAACTTTTGTTATTTGATAGTCCACCTATAAACCTTTTTGTGTTATTGTTTTATGACACTGCTGGCATGCATGTATTATGAGAGACCCCGGTCTCTCCGTATGTTGACTCTATTTAGTTTTCTTTAATTGAGTATTCTTTAATTGAGTAGGTGTTTTTCAGACTTTCCTCGTGTGTGTATTATTATTTTCAGCTATAACAAATAGAACTCATAAACGTTCTTACCTAACTTTGTGTCCATCTATCTTGAAGCTTGGTCCGTCCGGTTGCACAACAGTGATCTTCTTCAACGGCGGCAAAAATGGTGGTTTTTGCTCCGATTCTCTATAGTCCGTCCCCTCTGCTTTCGGCATCGGAACCGTCAATCTATCCCAAAACCCAATGATCTTCATCTCTTCAAGATCAACTGTCGCCGTTACTCCCTCCAACGGCCTCATGTACATATTAACAGTCCCATCTAAGTAAAAACACATAACCTTCACAACCCTTTTGTTGTTCCTAGTCTCTCCGTACCATCCCACAGTGAAACTACCACAGAGAACCTCGTTGATCTCCAAGCCTCTCTTACTAACTGAAGCAACAAAGGGAGCGTAGGCTAAGGTCAAAGCGTTTGCGGCTATTTGTTCATCGAAAGTGAGTAAAGGAAAGCCATGGCCTTTGTAAATTTGATTGGAAATGATGGAGGGGTTGGACAAATCTACGATAAGTTCGTGGGTTTGATGGTTTATACGGGCTATGATAAAGGCTCTGCGTTGTGGGATTTTTGTGGTGGAGTGGCTGCTGAGCCATGAGAGGAGGGTTGGTTTATCTGGGTCGTCTAGGCCTACGTATTGGAAGGTTAAGTTGTTGTTGGATTTGGGATAGGCGTGTGTGAGAATGGTTTGGACTAAGTTGAGCTCTGAGGGAGTTAAGGGGTCTAGAGGGTGTTGTTGCTGTTGTTGGGTTGGTCGGAGAATGGAGAATACGATAAGGAGAAAGAAGAACATCAATATCTGGATGTTGAAAATTGAAGCCATGGAATTACGGCCTATGAGTAGTTAGTAAGAGGGCTTTTGTGTCTGCTTCCATTGGGAGAAAATTAGGGTCTGGCTGTTGTCTATATATTAATTAAAAGAGTTCCTACTCTTTTTTTTCTTTTTCTTTTTTTGGCAAAACTGTTCCTACTCTTTTCTTTTCTTTTTTTGGAAAAATTTAAATACAGTCTTTTGGTTTTGTTCATTAAGTTCTCTTTTTAAAATTCAGTCATGTAGTAATATTTAACTAAAAATACACTTCCATTCATGAAAAAAAGAAACCATATATTGTACCTAAGGTTTGTTGTCCTTTTTTTTTATCTATTTTACTCGTGATTGTTGGGTGGGTCGTTTCGGTGGTTCTATGGTGGTCATGGGTTTAGGGTCGTGATTTTTAGTCATGGGATTGAATCGATGGATAAATTGGTAGTGCTAGGTTTAAATTGGTGGTGGCAGTGTGGGTTAGTTTCAATTTTGGTGGTTGTGGGTTGGTTTCGATGTTTCGGGGGTCGATGGTGCTGGCTTGGTTTTGGTGGTTGCATTGGGTTTGAATCGGTGGTTAGGGCTTGGGTTTCCTTGGTAGTGTTGGAGAGAGAAAGGGACAGAGAGAGGAGAGAAATTGGTGTTGTTTTATGTAATATTTTATCAGGTAATTTATAATATTGTAATGGGTTGTATGGTAAAATAAGAAATGGGATGTGTGGTGAGTTATAAAATAATTGTCTAAAATAGATAAAGTAACTTTTTAGAATGTAAAACGACAAATTTTTTCACAAATAAAATGCTAATGCTCTTATATAAACATATGTGATATTTATGTCTTTCATGTGCAATTTCTTGTGAAGTAAATTTTCTATGAATCAAGTTTTTTTTTTTTTGGCAACAATGTTTGAAACAAAAAGTAATCACATTCAAAACAAGAATAAAAACAATCGTGAGCTTATAATAAAAGTTTAAATTAAGCAATTCAAAATCAATTGTATTTTGCCAAGATAAGAGCACTCGCATCAGTGTTTGTATTAATAAAAACAAAGTACCACGTTTTAGCCAACTAAACCCAAAATTCACCCACACATTAGATCATGTAAAAGTGTGTATAAATATATAATTGCTATAGTAACTATGTAAATTTACTCTAGTACTATTCATTTTGCATTTAATTTTTTATATTTTCTTTACATATCTCGAGAATAAAAAAAGAGCACGGATGGTAATTGTTGTATATAAAAAAGAAAATTAAAAGATCAAGAAAATTTGATATTTTAATAAAATATAGAGTAAAATAAATAATCTAATGTAGAGTGTTTTGAAAATTGAGTATGCAAAATAAAAAAAGTAATTTCTTATGCTAAAATAGATAAGAAATTTTGCACGAGTTGATGCGAAGGTACTTAATTAAGACTTATGGCATGCTTAAAAACTGAATATGAAATTTGTTGGAAACATGCATAATGCGTTACTATAAAACAAAACAAAAGCTTAGCATAAAATTTTTAAACACTCACTTGTTCGCACAACCAATTGCAGTTTTTTCTAAGATTATAACATTTCCTATCACAATCGTGGCATCCACAGCCAGCTTCCCTCCTGCTAATAGAAACAAAACAGGGGGTATCAAAAGTTCCAAAGATACTACAAAACAAGTACCGGCCACTTAGCAAAAGAGTGAGCTGCTTAGGAACCCAACTAATAAAAGACAAATTAGGGAAATGAAATGCCAAACATTTTAGACTTTGAATGAAATTTTCTATTGTCCAAGGGGTATCCATGCCCTGATCTGTGATAACTTGGAAATTAAAGTTGCATGTGATTTGTGTAGTGTCATTAATTTTCACACACTAAACTATCAGAACTCTACTTTTATATTACTAAATTATAAGGTGTCACATTAACAATAGTGAAATAAATTAATATTTTCAAAAAATATGTCAATAAAGTTGTAGGAATGAAGGGTCCAGGAATGTATATTGGGCCGTGGGCCTTGTCCGAGGATGTTTAGCTATTTGAAGAAGGTTAGACCTCAACGAAGACGTACAAATGAGTAAATTATGGAAGGATTTTGGTCATAAAGGTTTGAGAAAGTAGTCCGAGGATAAATGCCTCCTCGGCTAAGCAGAGTAGAAGTGAAAGGTTCGACCTGCCATCAAGAACGACACACCGAACAATTTCAATGGTAAGGATAAGCATCAAGAGAGAATAGGATAAAGGGAAGCTGAGAAATATCTAGGAGAAAGCTGTTATCACCGCATTAAAATACTCTGCAACTAACCCCCTGACCTCACCAACAGCTTGATCTATACGTGAAAGGCTGAAATGAAGAAAAAGATGATAATATAAAGAAGAAAGACCCCATTACAAGGGGGGCATCTAAGAATCTGTAGAAAGAAAAAATATTGTAGCAATAAGAACTATAATCAAGTTCAAGAGAATTATATACACGAACTACTCTCCTCGCACTTTGCCGAGTAAGATTTTCCTTGCACAAAATTTTTTTATCTTTGTTTTCTTGTCATCTTTAACCTACTATGATTGTTATCCAACTCATTGAAATCTAGTTTCCAGTCCACTCTCTACAAATTATTTGTGTTGGACTCTTTAGACTTTAATCATTTTACCTTTTGGCCTAAGAACCAAAACGTGCCCCCACAAAAGTAATGCTAATCGTTCATGTTTAGGGAGTAATCTTCTTCTCCCGCACGTTAATTACATTAAAGAAGTCAGGGACTTTGGGGGTATCCCCATCAGCCCGCCACTGTCTCAACTAAGACAATTCCAATTAAAAAAGTTGTACCTCTACCAACAACCAGATCTCACCATCTTGAAAGAAAAACCCTGAAATATTATATAATTCCTCCCTAGACCTAAGCCCTAATGTGGGAAAATTTATCTTTTTATTCTCAGCAAAAAAAAATGTGGGAAAAATTATATCCCATGTCAGGAATACATAAGGATCCGGATTCTCTCCATTTCTATTTGAAATAGAGAGAGTCCAGTTAAGGGACCAGATTCGCTTAAAATAAATCAAAGGTTTAAACTGTGTCACGTCAATTAAAATTCAAATTACTTAACTCTTCAAGTTCAACCAGGGTTAAACTCTTCACTTAAACTCTTCAAGTTCACTGAATAGAAAATCTTATGTTTTACTTTGTGTTAACTCTATTGAAAAAGAAAAATGCACAACAGAGATGGACGCTAAGAACACAAACCAGATTTGATGGGGTTGCAAGGTAGACATGGGCGAACGGTGGCTTACTCCAAGTCGATGAGGTCGGGTTTGGTAGTGCTGTGCTTGCTGGGGCTGGTGGCGGTGGCAATGGTCATTGGCGGTGACTTGATGGGATCTGGTTTGGAAGATGAACTTGTGGATCTTTCCCCAGATTTGCTTAGATTTTTTATTTAGGTAGGTGATATTATAGTAAATCTGGGGATATTATAGCAATAGGCACGGGTTCTTTTAATGTACTTGGTATATCATGGTGATACAGAAATAAACTAAGGCACAAGATTAAAAAAATAAAATTTGAGAGAGACGGACGCTTGGCTTAAGACTTAAGAATTCAAACAGCACAGGAGTTCAATAAAAGCTCTTTCATTTTTCATTTGGCTTTCGAGTACCTGAACAAGAAACTCTTTCTTGTTGCTTTCTACAAAAATGGTGACAAGTTTAGTAATTAGCATAATAAGCCTATTGTTCCGATGGAGAGAAGAACTCTCTACCAAAACTAAGCTCTTCTCAAAACTAGGCTTCACAACCTCAGCCCCACGCCCTAAAAACCCAGCCTCTCTCATGCGTATTGCTTTGATTTTTTATTTAGGTAGTAGATATTATAGCAAATCTGGGAAAAGATCCACAAGTTCATCTTCCAAACCAGATCCCATCAAGTCACCACCAATGACCTTTGCCACCACCACCAGCCCCAGCGAGCACAGCACTGCCAGACCCGACCTCATCGACTTGGAGTGAACCACCGTTCGCCCATGTCTACCTTACAACCCCATCAAATCTGGTTTGTGTTCTTAGCGTCCATCTCTGTTGTGCATTTTTCTTTTTCAATAGAGTTAACACAAAGTAAAACATAAGCTTTTCTATTCAGTGAACTTGAAGAGTTTAAGTGAAGAGTTTAACCCTGGTTGAATTTGAAGAGTTAAGTTTGTTAACCCCTGTTGAACTTGAAGAGTTAAGTTTGTTAACCCCGGTTGAACTTGAAGAGTTAAGTGACTTGAATTTTAATTGACATGGCACAGTTTAAGCCTTTGATTTATTTTAAGCGAATCTGGTCCCTTAATTGGACATTCTCCATTTCAAATAGAAATGGAGAGGATTCGGATCCGAATACATAGCATCTCCTGCTCCCACACATTCATAGGACCCACCTACTATGATTCTATGAGAGAGATGTTATGTATACTTTGATACAGATGTGGGCCATTTATTCCATGTATGCCCCAAAACTTTGGTGCTCCCCACACACCTATATCACTTAATATTTTATGTTAAGAATAAAATTTTAACAAATTTATCATTAAAATATATTTTCAGCTAATATTTTTTGTGCTTACAAATTTTTAAAATAATCAAATATCAATAATTATGTTTTCAATTATATTTAAATTTCAAATTTTTGCAGTTTAAAATTATGCATAAAAATTTATTTTATAGATTAAATTATAGATAATATCTGATTGATACAAAATTTGAAATTTATATTAAGAACATATAAAATATCTAGTGTCCATTTAGAAACAGATTATCTAGTTTTTTACTCAAAATGTGTTAAAATATACTTATACCTTAAAAAAAAAATTAAAATGTGATAAAATATGAGAAAAAGTGAGGTTTTACAAAGCTTTAGATAAAAACTAAAAGTTAAAAGTTGAATCTAATATCAAACATGTTCCTATTCTAACGAAGGGATTTCAAAATATGAATTCAGTAAAACGTTATTAGGTAGTATAACATTACTTAAAATTACACCTAGTGTAACTTGAATTCATCCACGTGTATATATATATAAATTTTACTTTATTAATTTCCTCAAATTTATTATGCTACTAATTCATTTAATCATCTATAAGTATCATTTAAATAAGTTAAATAACACATTAAATAGATCATAATAGATAGTTTTATTAGTCGCCACTTATTTGGTAGAAGGGATTTTCCTCCTGACGGATTTAAAAATAAACTCTTTTTCATATTACTAATATTTAACCTAAATTCATCAGTAAAAAATAATTCAATAATTTTATCGATTGACAAATTAAACGTCATTCCTTCTAGCCAGTCATTTCAAAAGTCTGAACTTTAATTATTGTGTTTATCAAAAAAAACTTTAATTATTGTACTACAAAACAAAACCTTCTTATCATCTCAAAGTGTTTAATAATTTCGTAACTTTGAGCACAATAATTAAAAGTGTGGGCCGGGTTTGAACAATTGAGGCACATCTTTTCAATTTTTAAATAATACTACATATATTTATATAGATTTTTTCACTCATATAATTTTTTTGTAAACTGAATACCCACGTACTCAACCGACCCTGAAATTCCTTCTCAAAAAAAAAAAACCGACCCTGAAATTTTGAAGTCAGACATGACATATATTAGTAAAATAGAACTCATAAACGTTCTTACCGAACTTCGTGTCCGTCTATCTTGAAGCTTGGTCCGTCCGGTTGCTCAACAGTGATCTTCTTCAAAGGCAGCAAAAATGGTGGTTTCTGCTCCGATTCTCTATAGTCCGTCCCCTCTGCTTTCGGCATCGGAACCGTTAATCTATCCCAAAACCCAATGATCTTCATCTCTTCAAGATCAACTGTCACCGTTACTCCCTCCAACGGCCTCATGTACATATTAACAGTCCCATCTAAGTAAAAACTAGAGGCGGCCCAACATAATTTGGGGCCTAAGGCGAAAAATTTATGTGGGACCTTTAATATGTAAATATTTTTTTTTTGATAAATTTAATATGTAAATATTAATTAAACAAAATTATTTAATACTAATCAAATTAAGGTTAATTTAATACATTAAATACATAAATAATACCAACTAGACTAATGTTAATTTCATATAGAGAATTGAATATCATAGTTGAACTATAAATATTAATAAAAAGAAATAAAAATATATTGCGATTGAAAAAGAAACTTTATTTTGAACATAAGACGATGCATAGTTAAATAAAGTTGTAATCTAATTTTTAATTTTATATTTTGATTTTAAGAGAGAGAGATAGATATTATTTGGTGTATGGCTTTGTAGAAATTTTACAAAAATCAGTCTCAAACTATTAGGGGAGATTAATTTATAATTGATGATTTAACACATTTGCAACATCTTTTTGAAATATTTTAGGGTTTTAATTGAGTTAAGATTCTATTGGTCTTGTATTTTGAGAGTCTTAATAGAAATGAAAAAGAAAAATGCACTAATTAAAAGCACTATAAAATGTTCAAAATATAATGTGACATTGTCTCTCATTGATGAGTTTCATCAATTTAACTAATGAATGTTTATATCACTTTTTTGTGATTAATAACATGGCAATTTGTAAGCCAATAGTAAAATTTGTAATATTCTTAACATCACTAATAAAAAAAATGTACAATCTTTAGAAAATATATATAATTTTATATAAATTTGGGCCTTTAACTATAAAAAGTGGGCCGTTTTTTCCAAGGAAAATTTTGTTTTTTGGTGGGGCCTTAGGCCTAGGCCTAACTTGCCTAGGCCTTGAGCCGGCACTGGTAAAAACACATAACCTTCACAACCTTCTTGTTGTTCCTAGTCTCTCCGTACCATCCCACAGAAACTACCACAGACAACCTCATTGATCTTCAAGCCTCTCTTACTAACTGAAGCAACAAAGGGAGCGTAGGCTAAGGTCAAAGCTTTTGCGGCTATTTGTTCATCGAAAGTGAGTAAAGGGAAGCCATGGCCTTTGTAAATTTGGTTGGAAATGATGGAGTTGTTGGAGAAATCTACGATGAGTTCGTGGGTTTGATGATTTATACGGGCTATTGTAAAGGCTCTGCGCTGTGGGATTTTTGTGGTGGAGTGGTTGCTGAGCCATGAGATAAGGGTTGGTTGTCTGGGTCGTCTAAGCCAACGTATTGAAAGGTTAGGTTGTAGTTCGAGTTGGGATAGGCATGTGTGAGTATGGTTTGGACTAGGTTGAGCTCTGAGGGAGTTAAGGGGTCTAGAGGGTGTTGTTGTTGTTGTTGTTGTTAGGTTGGTTGGATTATGAAGAAAATGATAAGGACAAAGAAGAATAGCTATATGTTGAAAATGGAAGCCATGAAGCTATGGCCTATGAGTAGTTAAGTTAGAAAGACCACTTTTGTGTATGCTTCTGATAAGACAAAATATGCCACGAGACGCCCCTATTCAACCCGTCAGCCTGGAGCTTATAAAGGGCATTAAGATGGCTGACGGCCTTTCATGGCTGAAGGGTATGAAGAAGGTTGACGAGACTTCATGGCTGACGGGCGAAAAAAAGGCTGACGACCCTTCATAGCTGAAGGGTATGAAGAAGGCTGACGAGACTTCATGGCTGAAGGGCATAAGGAGCGCCGACGGGCCCAAGGCAAACGGTTCAACAAAACCGTGGCTTGGCCAGCACGCATAAAACTATAAAAGGATGACTTGTATTCCATGTTCAATATTAGAGTCCTATAAGGAAAGGATTCCGTAATCCACGCTCATAAGGATTCCTATAAGGAAAAGACTTCTACTCCAAGAAAGAAAGGTCCACCCTCTACTACTATAAAAGCTCCAATACCCTCATAAATCGAGGTACACATAATCAATCCCTCTCTAGCACTCTAGAGTTGAAACAAGTTCTAACTTGACCTTCGGAGGGTATTTGGCCGGCACCACACCGGTGCTTTCTGTTAGGTCTTCTTCTTTTTCGCTGTGCAGGTGTCGTTTCGGGCGTACAAGCATTGTGCAACTCACTGGTGAGATTTTTCGGCATCATCAGCTTCTATTGGGAGTAATAAAGGTCTGGCTGTTGTCTATACATGGCAAAAGTCTTGTATAGCGTGGGGCTTACCTGCAGCTAAAATATAGGTGCAAGTGATGCAAACTCAAAGAAAAGAAGATACCATTTGTGTGTGTATATATATTTGTCTATATATTTTAAATAAATAAAAAATTTAAGTTCTTTTATTCATCAATAGAATAAATTAAAAAGGCTCTATGGTATCGTAAGATATAAAAGATTGAAATAGGAAAAACAAAAATGGTCAAAATTCGCCTACAACAAATTAAATTATAAGAGACAAATTAATTCATTCTTGAAATCTGCTAAAATCAAAATTAATATCAAACAAATTCATTAATTATACAACATAAATATCTTTAAATATGCTAAAATAGAGATCATAAATTTCTAAAACAAAAAACAAAAGAAAAAATCTCTCCTCTCACTGTCTATCCATCTATATTCTCACCTTTCTTCATCTTGATATTTTTTTATAAGCTTTTTTTCATTCTTTGCAATAGCTTCACAGTGGTAGACGGTGTGCTGAGTGTGGGCATAGCAGCTTGAGGCTTGAGCTTCATTTGAGGTAACCCCTCCCTCTCTCTGTCTGAAATGGAAGACAGGAAGATGAGAGTACAGCACTTGTTTGTGAAAACTGTTGGACTTTTTATTACTCAATTTTCATTTTTTCTTTGTACACTGCACAACTGACAACATTGCACATGTTCACATTAGGTGCAATACTTAGGATATTGTACCTGGTGCAATACCTCCATTTTTTTCACAATTTTTTTAACTTTTTTAACTTTTTAATTTTAACATTTTAACCCTTTTTTATTATATTTTATTTAATGACTGAAATTGAAAGTTACTTTTTCAACTTTCAATCTCAACTATTGATTAGATGCAATACTCTAAATATTGCACCAGGTGCAATACTCTAAATATTGCACCTGATGTGAATTCCATGTTTCACTTCACTAAACACTGCATGCATAGCTGATAGCCAGTCAGCCACATGGCCCACGACCCCACACACAAACACTAAACATGCATGTTAACACTAACTTCCCTAAGACACTGAACCACCCACTGTACACGCATAAGCATGAATAGTCTCTTTTGCTCAATTACTATAAGTTATCACACAAATTTATAATTTGACGTATATTATATCAACTTATTTATATTATAATTATATTAATTTATTAAACTATGTAATAAATTAATTTTTATTTGTGTAGATTTAGACTTTAAAGTAGAAAGTGGTCACAGTGTTAGAAAAATTCTAATAACCAGGTTCTAATTCTATACTTTAAATTTTACTTTTAAGGTCTATTTGGATACAGTTTATTTTGCTGAAAACTGAAAATACTGTAGCAAAATAATTTTTAAATATATGAATAGTATCGTGGGACCTATTTTTAATATTTTTTCTGAATAAATGTGATTGTGGGTCCCATGAACAGTGCATAAACAGTACGTGAACAGTGTGTAAACAGTGCATGAATAGTGCACTTTGTCCCTAAAGCTGAAACGCGTGGAGAAAAAAAAAAGGCGTGAAACACTAGAAACGCAGACGCAAGAGAAAAACACTGAACCCAAACGCTCACTTAGTTTTTTTTTTTTTTTTTTTTTTTTTTTAAGAATACTTAACACACACACACGAGGAGAGGAGAAAATATCTTAATTATAAATTGTGTTTTATGTATTTATAAATATTTTATCATTATAAAATGCCTACTAAAAAATACTTGTTACAGTTGCATCTGTAGAAAGAAGTTCTTCAAAATTAAAATTAATAAAATCTTATTTAAGACCTACTATGTTATAAGAAAAATTAAGTGGATTAGTCATATTATCAATTGAAAAAAAAAATGTTAGAGGAACTTAAATACAAAAACTTAATTAGTAATTTTGCATCTCAAAAAGCAGGAAAAAATAAGTTTTAAATAAAAAAAATAAAAAAGGCCGTACTTTAAATTTTTGCCTTAGGCCTTCCAAGTTGTTGAGCCAGCCCTACGTCCGGCGTATGAGATACCATCTCCTATATATGAGAAGAGTTCCTACTTTTTAAATCTTCAACTTAAAAAGATTTCATTTATGACATATTTGGCCTATGATTAGAATCCTTTAAACTTGCTTGGGTTATGATATATTTATATCTTGAGAGTGTTTAAACATTAAACTCACTAAATTTAAAAGGGTTTTTAAGCATACCATTTATGTTATTTAATTAAGCATGTCTCAAACTTAGATTTATATTACATTATATACAACAGTACTATATAAATTATAAATTTTAATTGTTTAAAATAATCCTCTACATATTATTTTAGTAATATGTGTGCATCAGCATGTGCTTTCTTACCATCAACCAAACATTCAATGTGTGAAGCTTTATCTTAAAATTGTAAATTACTTTAGAAAAAGTTAACAGATACCCTAAGAGTATTGGGTTAGGAAAGTTTTTTAGCGGTCGAATAGGTCAACATTAGAGATTTGAAAAGTGGTGAAGATCTAGTGAGATAAAGATGAAAAATTGTGAAAGTCTGGTGAGATCTCACTAGATTCAGTGAAAATATATCCACTAAAATGTTGCCGGAAAATGCTTTGTTTGTCAGTCGGATCAATAATTTTGGTAGGTTTTGGGGGGGAGAAAAATCTCCACTCGACTCACCAAAGTAGGTATTAACAGTGAAGACTTGCCACCGACCACCACAACACTGATTCAAGTCTCAAGTGGGTCGAGTCTGGTGTGTTGATGGACAACCCTAACCTTACCTTTCATTTGATTATTAGAAACAATAAAAATTAGGATAAAATACTATTTTGCTCCCTAAATTTTACCAAGAGTTTATTTTTAGTCCCTAAACTTTAAAAAAAAATTTTCATTCTTAAACTTTGCAAAAAAAAAAATTTAATAGTTTAAAGACAAAAACAAGAATAAAAAAATAAAAAAATAAAAACTTTTTTCAATATTTTATGGGTTAAAATAAATTTAAGTTTAAAGATAGAAAGTAAAACATTTTCAATAATTTAGAAACCAAAGACAAACATTTCAATAGTTTAGAAATTAAAAAAATAAATTTTTAAAAATTGAGATAAAAAATAAATATTTAATAAAGTTTAAAGAACAAAAAAATATTTTATCCTAAAATCTATCATTCATTTTATTGAGAAAGTAAAAAATCAATCAAGCCCAATCCTTGGGCCCAAGACTGCTAGACCTCCTCCCATATAGTTCACAACTTCGTATTGGGCTGCTCAGGTCTTTAAACTTAAACCCATGCCCAGCCTTGCCTTACCCTTATGGCAATATGTGATCTGGGCTTTCTGAAAATCAGCTCGGTTACAATGAAATCCTGTGTCAGCACATAGTTTCTTCGCCAGTCCACGTACGTCCGTAGTTGTCTTGTGTGTTTTCTCTCGACGCTTCTCGCGAGCTCCGAACAAACTGTGCAAACCGTGTGCGCACATTTATCCTCATAATCACAACGTGCCAGACGTGTCTTGAATCAATTGGTTCTCAAGGCCTTTGAATTCAATCTTCTAATATTGGAAGTGACAAAAATGCATGTAGTATATTATATATGTGATCTGCGTCTGAGTGCTCACATTTTAAAGTTTCCACTTTCCACTACACAAAACAAAGAAAAGAAAAAGAACCAAAATCTTCCACTTTTCTCTCTCTCTCTCTCTCTCTCTCTCTAGGAAACTCTAGAACTTGAGCTTAAGAGTTAAGAGCACCTTTTGTATTGTTTATCAGCAAGCCAAAGCTCTGCCTTCTCAACACAAAAGTGGTGTCCTAACGTCTAATCCATTTCTCTATCTGCTCTGGTGATCTTCTCTAAGCAGTAAGTGCCTCATTTCCCACACTTTGTTTTTTCATTAAGGGTCTGCACTGCATGGCTTCTTCTTTTTTATCAACACTCTGTTTTATTGACGTACTTTTACTTCATTAGATATCATTTTCTAGTCTCCATGTTGCTATAGATTCGTTTGATACCCAACAAGGATATACCATCGTTTTAGGAAATGGGTCGGTTTTGTTTTAGTGCAATACTTTGTTGTGTGGTTGGGTTTTATGTCAACTTTTTAGGAACCAAAAGACCTTAAAGGTGTTTGTAGGAAGACCTGAAAGAACTGTGTTTTCAAAGTTCTTTACTTTGGATGCCTTTTAGAATTGGAGGTTTTAATAGTGTAGAAGGATTGTGGATTATGCTGAACTGGAAATTACCCTGAAGGCTAACTCATCTAACAATGTAAAAACAGCATCTTTATGTCCAAATATAAATAGTGATGCACATCATGTGCCTTTAGAATTCAGATTATAGCTCCACATTAGTAATTGAATTCATTCACATGGTTGTATTGACTAATGCAGCAAAAACAGTGTTAATTTTTTAAAGGACAATTAACTTCAACCATGTAATTAATTGGTCAATCCCACCACGTGATTCAATTTAGGAACAACAAGGTAGAGCTCTTTAAAAAATTAGTAAGATGATGCATGTTGAGTGCACTGGTCTAATTTAAGGAAGACACAACCAATGGTCCAATGGTATAACTGTATGTAGACTTTCTCACTCTCCCTAGGGTCATCTATTGCATTTCATTTTAATGTTTTTAAGTTTTGAAAATTCTTGTTAATTGACATCACTGAAAAATTAACCGGTTTCTTGAGGAGTTTGATCATCAATGCTTTAATGGCAGTTGGCTGATAGAGGAGTCAATTAGGGATTTTAGGCAACCAAACTATTTTATAAAAGCATCACCACTGTTTACTGAATTTGGATTGAGTTTGTATGCATTTAGTTAAGATTAAGAAAGACTTGGTTGTTCCTCATTTCATGATTTTATTTGAGATTGTTGTGGTGCAATGAGAAATAAGATGGATGGTTAGTGGTTCCCTAGACAAAAGGCAAAAGTCAATAATTCAACTAGTATTGGTTGCATTAATAATCAAACTAAAGTTTTATGAGCCTTTGCATCTAGAGAACCATACTTCATTAGAGAATTCATAATCTTGGATTAGAAAGCCTGGCAGCTTCAATTTGTCCATGTGTTTTGTCCTCCTGTCTAAACAAAATGTAAGGTCGACAAAGTTGTTTTTGTGAGTTGAAGTCATACATGATTCTTTTGTGCTTGTTACATCAGATGAATAATCTGATTTCTCTTGGTCTGGCATTTAGAGTCCTATATAACTATGTCTAATAAGGTTGTTTCCTGTGCCCTGCTTTGTATTATATATTGTAAATGGTTGCGAGCTACCTCTTGGATCGTTCAATGTTAAGAAAATTCTTCATCCTTCTTTTAATTTTTCTAAATTTAGGAATGGCTGAACCAGCATACACTGTCGCATCTGATAGTGAAACCACAGGAGAGGAGAAATCATCTTCTGCTTTTCCGGAAATTGCAATTGGAATTGATGTTGGCACTTCAAAATGCAGTGTTGCAGTTTGGAATGGCTCCGAAGTGGAGCTCCTTAAAAATACTAGAAACCAAAAGATGATGCGATCATATGTTACCTTCAAAGATGATATCCCTTCAGGGGGAGTCAGCAATCAACTCTCCCATGAGCATGAAATGTTGTCTGGCGCTGCAATCTTCAACATGAAACGCTTAATTGGTAGAGTTGACACTGATCCAGTTGTTCATTCAAGCAAAAGCCTTCCATTTTTGGTACAAACATTGGATATTGGCGTCCGCCCATTTATTGCAGCCTTGGTTAACAATGTCTGGAGATCCACCACTCCTGAAGAAGTCCTGGCAATATTTCTAGTGGAGTTAAAAGCAATGGCTGAAGTTCAGTTAAAGCGGGCCATAAGAAATGTTGTTCTGACCATTCCAGTTTCATTTAGCCGCTTCCAGGTGACGCGGATTGAACGAGCTTGTGCCATGGCTGGCCTTCATGTCCTAAGACTGATGCCTGAACCAACAGCTGTGGCACTGTTGTATGCACAGCAGCAGCAACAGGCTGTTCATGAGAATATAGGTGGTGGAAGCGAGAAGATTGCACTCATTTTTAATATGGGTGCTGGCTACTGTGATGTAGCTGTTACTGCTACAGCTGGAGGAGTTTCACAGATAAAAGCCTTGGCAGGAAGTGCCATAGGAGGAGAAGACATACTTCAGAATATGATGCGTCATCTGTTGCCTGATTCAGAGATTCTGTTCTCAAATCATGGAGTCAATGAGATCAAATCAATGGGATTGCTCCGAGTAGCAACTCAGGATGCAATCTACAAGCTCTCCTCCCAGACCAGTGTACAAATCGATGTTGACTTAGGAAATGAGTTAAAAATTTGTAAGGTTGTTGATCGGGAGGAATTCGAGGAAGTCAACAGGAAGGTGTTTGAGAAGTGTGAGAGCCTTATAATCCAGTGCTTGCATGATGCCAAGGTAGAAACTAAGGATGTCGCTGACATAATTGCCGTAGGTGGATGTTCATACATTCCGAAGATTAGGAATCTTGTTATGAGTATATGTAAAAGACAGGAGCTTTACAAAGGAATGAACCCATTGGAAGCTGCTGTTTGTGGAGCAGCACTGGAAGGAGCAGTGGCTTCAGGTATCAGTGATCCATTTGGGAGTTTGGACCTGTTAACCATTCAAGTCACACCTCTTGCCATTGGGATTCGAGTGGAAGAAAACAATTTTGTACCCATTATACCTAGAAACACTACGATGCCAACGCGGAAAGAGTTAGCTTTTACAACTGTTCGTGATAATCAAACTGAGGTGCTGATTGTTGTCTATGAAGGTGAAGGGGAGAAGGTGGGAAAGAATCATCTGCTGGGCTATTTCAAGATCATGGGTATTCCTCCAGCTCCCAAGGGAGTTCCAGAGATAAATGTGTGCATGGACATTGATGCTTCAAATGTGCTTAGAGTTCTGGCTGGTGTTGTACTGCCAGGATCTCGACATCCTGCAATCCCTGTCATGGAAGTTAGGATGCCAACAGTCGATGATGGGCATGGCTGGTGTGCTGAAGCTCTAGACAGAACTTATGGGTCTGCTCTGGACTTGGTTACAGTTCAGAAGAAAATATAGTGGTGAGATGTATATATATTTAGTCTCATTGTATGTTTGGTTACTGTGGTTTTTATGTTTTGTTGATCCTGGACAGAATCAATTTTCATGAAAGTTGTATGGTGATGCTTTATTATATACATCAATAAATGTGGACTTGGTGTAGATAAGTTGAAGCTTGTTTATGTTGTGATTTTCAGTGTCATTTTAAGTTGTGTAATATGATTGACAGACTCAGTGGTTGGCATTTTGTTCTTTCTTTATGATTTGGTTGCCATTTTTTCTTTCTTTATGATTTACTGCTCTGGTAGAGGAGGGGGATTTGAACTTTGGTTTTCCTCATCCTTTAAGACATGTTAAATTACCGATTTTCCTAAAAACTTAAGCCATTAAAAAATGGTGAATTTAATCACTTAATTATAATTCTAATAGAATTGAAGTTTATAGCATATTAAATAATTGGACATTATTAAATAATTGGACATTATCACTAATATGTTATCTCCAGTATACTTAAAAACACAAAGATGAATGTTTGATGACTAGAAATGCAATTAATGCAGAGATTTTGAGGATTAATATGTTATTAAAAAAATAATAACAAAGATTGGGCTTTAAAGTGGATCTCAATTTTTATGAAGTGCTATATTATAGTGATATAACTGCGACACATTTGATCAATACATGTCTCATTTTGTTTGCTTATCCAAGACCAAAAAAAAATCTCATTTAGTTTGCAAAGATCAAAGAAAATACACTTAAGGACACAATATTTTTTACATAATTATTGAATTGATATATTGTGATTAGCGTTAATAAAAGTGGTATTATTGACCGGTTTAATGAAAGTAATATTTCTGTCACAAATTATTACTCAACTATTATAGGACTTTACTTTCAAAAAATCAAGTATTAGGTAATTTTTTTTTTCACTCTTTTTTTTTTCTTTTGTGAATTTTATATTATTAAGTGGATTATAAATATTTAAGATAGTAATCAATATTTAGATTGTGGACTGTGGAGTGATTTATCTTCCTTTTTTTTCTTTTTGTATGGTACTTTACTTTTAAAAGATCAAATACTAGGTAAAAAAAAATTTCACTTTTTTTTTCTTTTGTAAAATTTATATTATTAAGTAGATTATAAATATTTAAGGTAGTAATTAGTATTTAGAATATGGAATGTGGAGTAATTTATCTTTATCCCTTTTTTTTTTCTTTTTGTATGGTACTTTAGTTTCTAGAAATCAAGTACTGGATAAATTTTTTTTTCTTTTTGTAAATTTTATATTATTAAATGGATTATAAATATTTAAGATAGTAATTAGTATTTAGATTGTGAATTGTGGAGTAATTTATATTTTTCTTTTTTTTATATGGTACTTTACTTTTCAAGAAATTAAGTACTGGGTAAAAAAAAAATTCACTTTATTTTTTTCTTTTGTAAATTTTATATTATTAAGTGGATTATAAATATTTAAGATAGTAATTAATATTTAGATTTTGGACTGTGTACTGTGGAGTGATTTATCTTTATCTTTTTATATGGTACTTTACTTTTAAGAAATCAAGTACTGGTTAAATTTTTTTTTCACTTTTTTTTTCTTTTGTAAATTTTATATTATTAAGTGAATTATAAATATTTAAGATAGTAATTAGTATTTAGAGTGTGGACTGCGAAGTAGTTTATCTTTTTTTTTTCTTTTTCTTTTTTTTTTCTTTTTCTTTTATATGGTACTTTATTTTCAAGAAATCAAGTACTGGATATTTTTTTCACTTTTTTTTTCGATTATAAATTTTATATTATTAAGTGGATCGATTATAAATATTTAAGATAGTAATTAATATTTAGATTGTGGACTGTAGAGTGATTTAACTACTGCAATCCCTATCATGGAAGTTAGGATGCCAACAGTCGATGATGGGCATGGCTGGTGTACTGAAGCTTTAGACAAAACTTATGGGTCTGCTCTGGACTTGGTTACAGTTCAGAAGAAAATATAGTGGTGAGATGTGTATATATTTAGTCTCATTGTATGTTTGGTTACTGTGGTTTTTTTGTTTTGATGATCCTGGACAGAATCAATTTTCATGAAAGTTGTATAGTGATGCTTTATTATATACTTCAATAAATGTGGACTTCGTGTAGATAAGTTGAAGCTTGTTCATGTTGTGATTTTCAGCGTCATTTTAAATTGTGTAATATGATTGACAGACTCCTGGTTGGCATTTTGTTCTTTCTTTATGATTTGGTTGCCATTTTGTTCTTTCTTTTACTGATCTGGTAGAGGAGGGGGATTTGAACTTTGGTTTTCCTCATCCTCTAAGCTACAGTTATCTTGAATAATTGAACATGTTAAACTCCCAAAAGTTTAAGCCGTTAAAAATTAGTAAATTTAATCACTTAATCATAATTCTAATTGAATTGAAGTTTATAACATATTAAATAATTGGACATCATCACTAGTATACTTAAAAACACAAAGATAAATGTTAATAGATGACTAGAAATGCAATTAATGTAGAGATTTTGAGGATTAATTTGTTATCTGCAGTATACTTAAAAACACAAAGATGAATGTTAATCGATGACTAGAAATGCAATTAATGTATAGATTTTGAGGATTACTTGCTAGCAAGAGCAGTGATAAGCTATAGTTTGTTAACGGCAGAAAATTTGCTTTATTCATGGTTTAAAAAAGAGTAAATATATTCAATGAGCTAAGATGGCAAAATAGTGAATCATTGTCCTCCAAACCTCCTTGGCTGTATATAAGAAATAGTACTACTGGTATTGAAAGCACTAAAGGAATCTTTAACAGTACAGGTTAGGAGCGGGGTTTCTCTCTCTTTGGTTCATTTTATTATCTATAATCTCACAATTCTTTTTCATCACTGTTTGTTCTTAGGTGTTAAACATAAAGATTAAGTAAAGATTAATAAGCTTCTCAAAAAAAAAGTAAAGATTAATGACCTCCATTCAAATACATTTTAGTAACTTGTAGTGGTCACAGGCCAAGGATGAGCAAACTTAGGTAATGTTACACAGTTGGTCTCCTAGCTTCTCCTAACCTTTTTTATGCTTGATCAAAACTTGCTTTGGTCTTATACTGTAGATGGAGATCAAATAGCCCATGGGTTTAGCCTGTTTTCAGGACTTACAGGCTGCAAAGCCCATGCCTCATGCAAAGTAACTATAGCCTATGTGCCACTACTAAACCTTTGTAATTTTTGGGTTTAGCAATGCAAATTTTTTATTAAAAAAATAATAACAAAGATTGGGCTTTAAAGTGGATCTCAATTTTTATGAAGTGCTATTATAGTGATATAACTATGACGCATGTGATCAATACAAGTCTCATTTTGTTCGCCTATCCAAGAGACACACATGAGCGCGCACGCACACATACACACACAAAATCTCATTTAGTTTGCAAAGATCAAAGAAAATACACCAGTTTAAGGACACAATATTTTTCACAATATTTTTTATACAATTATTGAATTGATATATCGTGATTGGTGTTAATAAAAGTGGTATTATTGACCGGTCTAATGAAAGTAATATTTTTCTAGTCACAACTTATTACTCAACCATTATGAAAAAGATGGTAAAAAAATTTGTGTACTGGATTTACTCGAGAAAAGAAAAGATGAAAGCCAAACTGTTTTTAGCATATATAGTTTATTTTTTAATTAGGATTTATAAGTTGCTAAGCTTCCACTCAATATAATAGCTGATATATCGACATTTTAGTGCGTTCAAACATAGTAAACATGATTTACCCATTACATTACCAAATTAAATCAAAACATAAATTTTCTCAAGAAAAAAATTAGAACTTAAATAGCGTGTGCGTTTGTGTAACTATTGCTTGGCATTTTTGTAATATTCAAATGCAGAAATCTACCTTAGAGTAATGTGATAAAAGAAATTGAAAATTTTTTTTTTTGAGAATGAAAAGAAATTTAAATTAAGAGAAGGTCTCAACCATTCTTTATAACTAGTTGATAATTTGCATTAATGTAATAATACATACATTATAACTAATAACATTTCTCTACTATCCAAAAGATTGGAAATTCAAAAAATGCTATGAATGAATACAAACAAGATCTATTATTACAAGTTAAAAATCCATTTATAACATGACAGTATGACACCAAATTTTCTCTAGAGCATTTTTTTTCAAATCCATACCACAGATCTCAAACCTATTCATAGAGTAAACTCAATGATTAGCTGTCAATGTGAGCATATTTGATGATTTCTAAAATCATTTTTTAGAAATCTAAAACTACTACTTGTCTCTACTATATTTTTCATTGCTTAAGAGTGTCAATTTTCTTGCTGTGAATGGTGAATCCATTCTTGGCAAAAGGTAATGTCTTAGACAGAGAATTGTTTATTAGGAAACGACCAAGTAGACCAAATGGATCAAAATAGACCAAAATAGACCGAATAAAACGAAATGGATCGAAGTTGACCGAATTGGCTCGAATTTAACCGAAATGTACCGAAGTGCTACATTGATGTAGAAACAATAAATACTACTTTTAGATATTATATAGGTGATCCTACTTAACTTTTAAAATATACCCAAAAAAAATGATACTACTCTCCTCCCCTACTTAGCTTCAAAAACATCTAAATAAAAGAAAAGACTAATGGGTAACTATTTCCTTTGATCATTTCCATTCGTACCCTTACTCACTTATCCCTTCAAACTTTCAAATTGGCTGTTAAACCATATAACTTATGATATAGCCATTTAATCTTCATAAGGTATCTGATATTTGACTGTTCAGGTTTTAACAACATTCATTTTTCTCCCAATTGGATTTTGTAAGATCTAAATGAACAAGATCTTGCCATCCATTGATTAGAATTTAGTCTACAATGATGTGCCATACATTGGATATGCATCATACTGTTCAAATAAAAACAATCAATTGCAAAGTTTATGGCGAATTCATAGTATTGCCATCACAACTTCTTGTCCATATTCATCAGAGGAACTCAAAAAACAAACGAAAGGGACACTCAACAACATAATAAATTCCAAACACTAACAGTAGCAGTACAAAACACAGTCCCTTGTCCACATTGAAACCCACTCGCAAGCTAAAATACAAAGCCAAATTAGGGAGAAGTGAAGGCACACTATTGTCCAAATGGAAAACCACCAAAATTTCTAACATCACTTCTTGAGTAATAGGAACCTTGATACCTCAAAGACACCAAGTTCACGACAAAACACCATACCCAAAAAGCAAAAAAATGTATAATTACTTACAATCCAGTACATACATTTGTCAATTTCAATTCCCAATGCTGCAATATTGCACATACTCTCTCTTTTCCGACACACCATTTATAATATACTCTCTGAGTTTCATTTTTATTATATATATATCTTATTATAAAAATATAAAATATAAGAAACTCCATTTTGACTTCTCAAACAATAAAACCCGACACATATTCCTACCATCTCTGCCTTAACATCGAAACCAACATATAAAAATATATGAACAGCAAACCAACTTGAGTAATACAAGAAGAACATTACAAGATGAAAGTTTTCAAATCTTGTCATTAAAATTTCCATTTTATTATAAACAAAGTCCAACCAAGTAGATCCAAAAGATTCTATCATCTCCAAATATAAAAACTCTCATCTTCACAAACAACAAAAAATAAAATTTATATATATCAACTTTGAATTGAAACATAGATTTTTTTTTTTTTTTTTTTTCAACGCTTAGAACAGTTCTATTTCCCACCATATGATTTCCAAAGCAAAATATTGTTCAATGTTCGCCGTTTCGACCACGCTACCTTCTTCCCATGCATGCTTTTTTTTGCCTTTCCTCCAAACCCCAAAACGTAGACTTTAAACTTTGTAAATTGTAGTAAATGCCACAAAGCTCAAAATTGGACATGGTGCACACCATCTCATACCCCACCTAGCACGTCATTGTATAATTTTTTCTTTCTTTTCTTCTTCTTGATGTTGATGATCAACGCACGAGGAAACTTGAAACTGAGAAATAATTAATCAATTATTAGCAGTAATGTCATCGATCTCTTTTTTGTTAATTCAATATGTACTACATCTCTTTTTTTTTTTTTAAGGATTGCCCAGTTCATTTACGACTACCAAATTTGTTACAACTTAATAACATGTGCAACTATGATTAGTGAACCATTATACACATGTTACCGTTGTAGTAAAAGTTGTGTTCTGACTCAAAACCGTTGCGATACGGACACGTGGCGGCGTCTAAGGTGGGGAGACACGATTGAGATTAGACCACCAAGTGGGGGCCTCATCTTTGACCTATAAATCATCTCATCATACGGCCTCCGGTAAAACTTCAAAAACGGAATGAACGATTCACGAGACTTGTCGGTCCTGCTGACGTGGCCCTCCTTGCGGAAAAACATGGCCGGTGATTGGAGGAACGAGGGGCGTGGGGTCCGCGGGTGAGAGATCCTGCTAGAGTCACTGCCCGTGGTACGCTGTGGCAATGGGGTTGAAGGAAAAAGTGATTTCCTTGTGTGCCTCGTACTGTTACCTCCACCGTTGATGCTTCCACGTGGCGTTCTGGCAGCCGGAGATGCGAATGAGAATGACCGAGCACTGAGTGGGGAAATCAGTGCGGGGCCCAGTGGAGATGGGCTGGTGGGCCCAACTTTTGATGCTGACGTGTCGGTTAAGCTGAGGTACCAAGGTTTGAGTGAGTCAAAATGGTGGGACACAGTGAAGGAAAAGCGGGAAGATGAGCATGATCCAATCTTGGCCGTTGATTTCAATGACGAAGGGTCAAATCGTAGGGACGAGGTTCGTGGGTAGTTTGAGAAATCGTTGAACTCCAATGATTCTTCGAAATCTAGTGATGATACCATCATCGTGACCGTTGATAGCTCAACGAACGGTCTCACACCCTGCAACCATAAAACAAAATTTACACACTCAAAATTTGATTTTCAATATACAAAAAGTTCAGCCATATTTTTCTGACATCTAGAAGCTCAAAACAAATCTGTCAGAAGTTCACGTTTCTATACTTGACTTTTGATTAAAGTACTTAGCTAGAACTTCAACTAGTTTCTAATATTTGTAAACTTTTTTTGACAAAATTAAACAAACAGGCAAAGAAGTCCAATTCACTAAGACTCAAAGAAAGTGATATATTTTACATTCTCCTATTGAATTTAATCACTTGATTAGCTTAAGCAATGAGTTACATAGTATAATGACAAATCTATATGAAAATAATGTTACACTTAGTGTCCTTATTTGTCACATGATTGACAAAACACAGCAATGGGATATTGAAGCAAGAACCAAGAATCCCCACCAAAAGAATAGAAATTTGGGAATGGTGTTTTTCTTGAATTCACTAGAGGTTGATGGCCTACCTAGAAAGGTCTAAGATTGGATATAAAGGTAGTCCATTATTGGTGGTCAAAACAGTATCAAAAACACACTGCAGCATCAAGATTCAACAGTATAATAAGACTAATTTTTTTTGTGTGTAGGCTAGGGACACTGTCAGTAAGTTATGCTTGGCAGTAGAGTACATACAAGTGATACTACCAAACAAGGCATGGTTTTGAATTTTTCTTACCTTCCACAGATAAGCGAACAGAGATGGAGGGTCTATCACAAAAGCCTTGTATAGCCTTCCTGGGTAGTACTCCGCTACAATTTTCAGTGTTGCCAGTAATAAATTCATAAAAGCCGAGGCTGACCTGAAAAAGCCTGCATTTCCCACGCATTTCATATTAGCTCCACAGTATTCATTTCTTTTTCATAAATTAGACTATCTTATTATAGTTACTTTTAATTATATCTAAACATTGGTTAATTAATTTAGTGAGTTCTAATTAACTCAACTTATAAGTTATTTATAATCAAATAAAAGATTGAGGATTCGATCCGATCTTATCTATTGACAAGTTATAAAACTAATATGTAACCAATTTTATACACGTGTTGCATTTGCATTTCTTTTTCATATATTAGAGTCTCCTATTATAATTACTCTTAATCAAATCAAAACATTAATTAATTTAATGAATTTTAGTCAATTTAACTAATAAGTCTTTTATAAATTGAAAAAAAAAAAATCTGAATTCAAATCCCGCCTAATCAAGAATAACAAGCTTGATATGTGATAAATTTTATTCATGTTTTGCTTTCAAGCCAAACCCTAGTAGGTGATCTACATGGACCCAACACAATAATTAATTTTTTAACACAAAATCAACATGTAATAATCAATTAATTAATGGAGGATTTGCTGGCTTTTGACAAAGCCGAGCTTTTTTGTAACAGACTTATTAGTACTTAATCTATTATAACGTTGGTTTACCCAAAAAAAAAAAAAAAATGGTGGTTGGAATGATAAAAAGCTGAGCAAAGGCTGCAAAGCGACTAATTAAGTAATTATGATTTATCTGTACTGGCAAAGCAAAAAGGAGAATCCTGGGTACTTCTGCTGAGGATCGAATATTTAAGGATGCCACAGGCTTTGAAATTGACTAATTCTAGGAGTATAAGCTTCAATTCCCGATAATACCCCTGAACAACCAGGCCATTAATTTGATTTTAGACCACGACAAATCAGGGGCACTCCGGACACTTTCTGAGAATACCTCAGACATTGCCGGTGCTCCTACAGAATTGGCGTGCCTCGGTCCCATTCATTAACTAGGCTGATACACAAGGGTACAGATTTAAGGTCAATAGTACAACATGACCAAACTAGACCCACACCCACACTAATTTCAAACCTATATATGAATATGTGAAAGGGTAATATAGTAAACTTACTTGCGTCGAAAAGAAGAACCAATTGCTCCACAGATTTTGGCATGGTTTGAATTGCCACCTCCAGTGTAAACACCAGCAAACGAGTAAACCTTCAATATTCAAAAAAATAAATAGAAGTAAATATTAGAATATAGTATTAATGAGTGTGACATTTGTGACAATTTTAATTAAAATATATATATGGTTTGTGTTTGGTTACTCACAGTTTCTGGGAATGGAATTTCTGGTAATCTTGCTTGATCCGGAAAATCTGTAACAAAGGTGAAATAATTTTCTTAGTTACTATACTCACTTTCATGCATTTTTGAAGAGAAACTTTGAGAGAAAATGGGGTTTACCAAAACGGGTCTGGATTCTTCATCGTGACCAGCCACAAAAGCAACACCTTCAACTAGCTCAGCTGAGAACTCATCAGCTATCAAATTATCTATATCCAAAAAGAAAAGAAAAACCAAAGACATAAAAATTTGATTTTTTTTTTTTTTTTTTCACTTTGTGGGGTATTGTGGAGTAGTGGCTTTAATCATTACTAGGATTTTCAACTTTAACGCTTAATTCAAAGTGAAAAAGCAAGATTCTTTGCATAGAGAAACAAAAAGATAAAGTCGGTATAGCAGCCAAAAGAAAAGTTGCACAGAACAAACAGGAAAAGCTTTTGAGAATTAGAAGAAGAAGAAGATCAAAGATGATGAAAAATATTGCAAACGTGTGTATATATGTATGAAATATATGTATCATGTACCAGTGCCAATACTCTCTCTCCAAGAAAGACAAGCTCTCAAGTGCTTCGCAGCCTTCTTCACATTATCCCCTTTTGCTTGTAGAAACCGTTCTACACAAGCTTTGTTGCAGAACTTCTCCTATATTCATGAACAAAAATGGCCCACAAAACAAGTTTATAACCCAAAGTTTCAGAAAAATGAGCTAACTTTACTGTACATGGTGCACCATAATAATGAAAGCAAAGAACAAAAATCAGACTATTTGGGTTACATAATAATATACTATACCATACTATACTATGCCATATTAAGAAGCTGAACAGAAACCAAGTGAGCTAAAAACCCACCTGTTTTACTGTAAGTGGGGCTTGTTTTCTGAGAAGTTCAAGAACAGCTTCAACTTTGGCATCATCATTCTGATCTCCCTGCAGATCTTTCTTCCCCATTTCAAGAAAACACTAATATACCAAACTTATGCTTCACGCAACCATTAAAAACTTGCAGTTTGCACTCAGAGAGTCTGCGAAAGAGAGAGTGTGTGCTGGAACTGAGATTTGGTTGAATGAATAAAAAGTGAGGGCTAAGTAGGTATATTTATAGCAAACGACGGCTAATAACGCCGTTATGTACACAAATACGCATGCAAGCTAGGCATCTAATAAACAAACAAAGCTTTTGAGTTTTAAAACGTCAACACTCACTGCATTGGTCAATGCCAAACTATTGTAGAATTTGTAGTGTCATCGTAATGATAGTTTTGAGAGTGATTAGTAACGGAAAACGTCAGTTGGCTTAACCCCACTGAGACTACCCGTTGGAACTCTCATTATTAGCTTCCACTTTTGCCCCTCTCCACTTTCATACTGTTCTTGTGCTTTTTAGTACTTGCAAATAATTTCACTCTTTTTTTGTTTTGGGAAACTAACAGAATTTCCTAGTTTAGCCAACCGAAGTTTCATGATAAAATTTAGGTTGGTGTAATGTTTATTAGGTTTTTCATTAAATTCAAATTTGTAGAATACGGTTAACGGGTGCCTTCAGAATAATTGTTAACAAATTATTTAAAAAAAAATTTGACATTATTTTTATAAAAATTTTAAAAAACTATCAAATTAGTAATTATTTTTTTACTTTTTCCGTAAAAGCTTTCCTAAGGATATTTGTTAACATTTCTCATAATTATATTGATATAATTTTTTGTATAATTGGATAGTTGGTAAAAGAAGAACTGAACTATGAATGTCTCCGTTACAAGACTTTAACATGATTATATAGAATTCAATTGTTCCTAACAAAAATAATATTATTTTTGTTTCATGAGTCAATAAGATTATGTATTTGGATTTAACTGAGAAACCTAATATACAACACATAAAGAACTTTACTAATTTCTACACAAGTTTCAAGTTTTTATATGTGGTCGAGGTTATAGCACAATTAATGTGTTATAAGTCGAGATAAACAACAATTTTTTTTTTTTTTTTGATTAACTATTGAATTGATAAGTTGTAATTAGTATACAACAAAAATGATAATAATAATAGTTACATATGAAAGTGATGTTACACAACTTAGAACCCCTTTCCCTCTCCCTTGTGTGTGTGTGTGTTTGTTTCTCAAAAAAAAAAAAAAAAGGGTAATTGTCCCACATTGCTTAAGAGAGTGTGTTGTGTTTGCCTCACCCTCCCTCAAAAGTTACCATGGCTTTTGAGTGGAGTTGTGGTGTGCTTTTGTGTTAGAACCCATTTCCCTCTCCCTTGTGTGTGTGTGTGTATTTGTTTCTCAAAAAAAAAAAGAATGGGTAATTGTCCCATATTGCTTAAGAGAGAGTGTTGTGTGTAGTATAACTTGCCCCACCCTCCCTCAAAAGTTACCATGGCTTTTGAGTGGAGTTATGGTGTGCCTTTGTATTAGAACCTCTTTCATTCTCCCTTGTGTGTGTGTGTGTTTGTTTCTCAAAAAAAAAAAAAAAAAAAAATTGTTGTACAGTACTAACTCATTTCTCGAAGGGAAAGTGAAAGTGAAAGTGAGGGCTATGTGAATGTAAGGGAAACGGCTGCAGTGGCATTTGGATGTAATTACAAAAAAAGAGTACGATTTGTCTTGGTAAATTTAATAGGGATTATAAAGATAATTTTGTAAGGACTACATGTGTGTGATGATGCATGAAGCCAAAAAAAAAAAAAACTTGAACACGTGAACGGATATCGCGGGATAATCAGATGTATGAGTGAAAGTCAAATAGTGTTTACACGCATAAAAAAAAAAATAGTGTTTACAGGTACTTCAGTTTGGCCAGAATTACTAGTCGTTAGGTACTACTTGTTGGCTTTTTTTTTTTTTTGAAAATACTTGTTGACTTTTATCATATCACATTTCCTTTGGTATCAATAAAATCGTTATGATGTTACATGACATGTTTTATTTGGATTATCACATAGACATAGATTCAGAAAATTTAGTACTACATTGACAAATTGTTTTGCTTTTCTTTGATGTAACAATTTAACACAAAGACATAAATTTAGAAATTTAGTACTACGTTGCAAGGTTTTTAGATCCGGATCGTTCATTGAACCGTAAAAGAGAGAGGTTCAAGATTTTTGAGGTCGAACCGAGGTTGAACCGTGATGACATCATAATTAATTTAACATTTAATTAAAGCCTAAATATAGATATTAAATTTACAAAACTAGCAAAATTGACAATATATCTATATATGTGAGGGAAATTTAATGATTTTCAAGCATATATTTAATAATTAAATAAGAAAGTTAATAAAATAAAATAATAACCATGAAAACATTAAAATTTATGATTAATTTTTGAAGTAAAGTTGAATATCTTTGAAAGATTTTAATTATAATTTTTTTTTTATTCCTTGTAAGAAATGAATAATTTAATTAAGTAAAATAAAATTGTGTTAAGTTGTTTTGAAAAAAAAAAATTGCTAAGAGGTTGGACCGCACGGTTCTGACCGGTTCATGCGGTCCAACCCCGGTTTTAGGGATTCACAGAATTAACAAAAAATCTGATTCTTTATGCTTAAAAAACCAGTTTTCATCCCGTTTCCCGGTTTTCACAGTCCGACCTCCCGGTCCAGTCCAGATCTAAAAACCTTGCTACGTTGAGACATTATTTTTCTTTTACTGATGCAACAATTTAACACATAGACATAGATTTAGAAATTTAGTAGTACATTGAGACATTGATTTTGCTTTTCAGACCCAAAAAGAGGGATTAACGTGTCCAATAAGTACTACTACTTAGGCATTAACTGTTGCATCACATGTTGGAAGATTAATGGGTGTGAAAACACAAGAGACATTGAACATTAAACACTTCACATAGTCCCATAAGTCAAAACATTGATATTTGTCGTCCATTGTTTTCTAAATTAATAGAGTCCAAGTCCGTCGTTGCTACGGCGGAGACCTTTAATTTTCTACACTCGGCAAAGTCCCACATAGTCCAGGACATTCTCCACGTGTCAGTACATTATTTAGCAATGTCTCATTGTCTCTCTCTCTCTTTCTCAAACCTTAATTTAACTTGAGCTATATTTGGATAATAAAAATATTAATTTATTGTCTAGAATTGGCCGCTTGCTCAATTTCGAAATCCTAAGTCAAAATAAAACCCCCAAATTAAAAGCAAATACTCGTCGCTTAACTAAATAAAGAGTGGTTTTGTGCCTTTTGTGGGGGCTTAGGATAAACAAGGTTTTAGCATAGCCAAAGCGTAGTTTAGGCTAAGTAAAGTTGGGCTTCCCAAAGCTAAAGCTTGTATAGCTTTATTGTGATAATTAAAATAATAACACAAAGGGTGGTATTTTGTGATAGATTTGTTTCGTTTGTCCCCATTCAAATGTGTGAGAGATTCTTCTCTTTACCTAAGCTTCTTACTTTTCTTGTTTTTGTATGAAAAAAAAACTCTCTCTCTCTCTCTCTCTCTCTTGGAATATACAAATATTTGACAACTATTTATGTACCAATTAGGTTGACAATATTGGACATAATAAGATGACTTTGGGGGATATGATGTTGTTGCTTCACAACCCTCTCACGTGGCCCAAGTGTACTCTAAAGTTTCTTCCTTATAGTCTCATTCACCAACCCTTAAAAACCCTTTTTTTATTGATTTCAAATTTTGAAACATAAACCCTCCCTCCTTTACTCTCTTCCCTCTTTTCCTTGATCATGTGCTTATCACACCCCACACATCACCCATATTCCAAACCTAAATCAATATCATGGTTGAATCATTACCATTTAAATTCAAAAATAACGTATTGCTTTCCTCTCTGGCTTCTATTCTCTCTCTCTTTCTCTCACTTTCACTGTCGCTATCCCCATTAAAAACAAATTAAGGTTAAAGGGAAAACAGTGATTAAAAAAAAAGTACTATATAAAACTAGCAATTTGCCGTGTTGATTTGGTAGCTTTCTGTCTGTTGCTACAACTTTATTTGGATGGAATACAAGCAATAGGGGATCTTGTTAATTCAGGACTTCTGGCCACAATATGGTATTTTCTTTCATTGACTAGGGTTATGGACTATGGATTATAATATATGAAAAATTAAAAATTATGGTTCCTCGTGTTTCGCTTTTAGAAATTTCTGTGAAACTTCTAGGAAAAATTTTAGGAAATACCACTTCCAAGACAATATGATGAATTCTTGGCATTTATTACCATGAAATTATTAGGCCCTGTTTTCTGTTTAATTGTCAACTAAAATGGCCTTATGAAAAATTAAAATATTAAAAACTTTGATGAGGAAAAGTACAAATTTTTTAAACCCTCTGAGTTTTAAATCTTTTGTGATTTTATACAAGAAACCCTTTTCAATATTGGGCAAAACTTAGATGCTGTAATTTTTATGCTATATATTAAGTTTTGGGATTAAATTCAAAAACATATTGCGTTTAACTTAATTGTCCAAAAAAAAATCCATATTATTCGTAATGCAAATTATACATTTGAATTTAATTAGCAAACCTAATGTACAATATCTAAGGAGCATATTCAAAAATCTTCCCTTTTAAATTTTTTTCTGAATTAAGAAAACCAACTCTAATTTTTTTTTTAATTTAGCAAAAATTAGGTATAATTTTTTAGATGCAATATATTAAATTCTCTAATTAGATTGAAACATATTATTGTATAGATCAATAAAGCACACATAATTTTATTTTTTTAATAATGATTAAATTCAATATAACTATATATATATATAAAAATACAATTATATGTGAATTGCAATTAACTTAACTAGTAAAGTATTTTACGGTTGAATAAGAAATTTGAGGTTTAATTCCCACCCACCTCAAAAATCAATTGATGTCTTAATCTAATGATAAAAAACCATTATCAGAAGCAGACGTCATAGGTTGAAACTCTCTAAAAAAAAAAAAAAAAGATACAATTACATGTTTGAATGTCTTGAATTTAATGGACACCATAATGTACTATACTCAAGGAATTTACCAAAGTTTTACCCTTTTTTTTTTGCATGTGCAGATTTTAAATAGATCAGCCTTAAGGAAATTATCATACCTGCAGTGACCTAAATTCATAATGACACTTATTTTTTCAGGTTGAAACAGATTGTAAACCAAATGTTACGACAAATCTTAAATCATTTTCACGCACAAAGCTGCTAAGGCCCACTTTGCCACTCTCGTCCTGAGTCCTGGACCAAATGTAACCATATGATTATGTTTTCAGACTTCACTCTTCAGAACCTCATTGCCATTTGGAGTTTTCTATAATGTCTCCACATGTTCACCTCTATTGGATTTGGATGGTATTTTATGTTTTTTTTTTTTGGTGCCTCATTTCCCTTCTCAAAACGTGAGTGCATATTATCCACTAGTAAAATCTCAAAATAATATCTTCACGAAGAATATTGAAAAACTTCTCAAATTTTCAAACCATATTATAATTATAAAATATGATCTATTTTTCTCATAATATTGCCATTTTTTATAATTATTTTACAATATGTTCATCAAAACCAAAGAAGAAAACTGCGACCATATTGATATTATCCCTGATTTTAGGTTAACTTAATTTTAGATTGATTTTGAACTCTCTTTTTAATAGAAGGAAGCATTTTCAAAAGTATGATCATCGTATATTTTAATTACAAGTGGTTCGATGCTTTACTTCAAACTTTGAAATTGTGCTTCAATGGAGAATTTGACTGAGTGGATTACGTATGGGGTTCAAAAACACCTCACTGAAGAAGACTTTTTGTAGAAAGTGCAAGTAACAATAAAAAATGAAAACAAGTAAATAAATATTCTAAGTTATCAACTACCAAGATTAAATTCTAAGTAAATTAGTTGGATTGCAAATAAGTCAAATTAAAGCCGAATTCAACTAACATATATAAGATGTGAGCTCTACTATGAGACTCACACCTCATGTGAGAGAAGGAGTGCTTCCTCACCAACGGTGTCTTGGTCTAGTGGTGCCAGGGGCTAGACTTGGTAGGGAGAACTACGGTTCGATCCCCCGCAAGCCCGTTGGGAGGAGTTTAAAACCTTAACCCCGGGACCCGCTCCGAAACCGGATTAGTCGGCCCAGTGGGTTCGGATACCGGTTGGGAAACCAAAAAAAAAAAGAAGGAGTGCTTCCTCTTATATAGAAGTGAATAAATTATTATGGTGTCTTTCTCATTAAACCAAATCTCTTATTTATATTTGAGGCTTAAGCGTTTATTGTTAGTTACTTCTTTCAAATATTTATTTCCCGTCGGGGTTAAAGTACACTTGCTGAATTAATAATAAGTGTTTGTAATTTTACCTAATTGCTTTGAAATTTTTTGTGTTAACACCATTTTTCTTCATTCTTGGTTTTAAAATCTTTCACAAGAGCTGTTACATCAGTTTTGCACTTGGCAAGACACTCTCAAAAGTCTAAACGATAGAATTAATGAGATATTACTATATGATTAAAGAAAATCTTAAAACACGTGATTTAATTCCAACACTTGATGGATTTTGAGTCAAAGAATGCTTCTTTTTTTTCTTTTTCTTTTTGGGAAGTTTTGGGCTCAACCTCGTATGCAGGTTGGTCAGAGCTATAGAAGATATGTTACATTGATTTCTAGGTTAAGTTAACAAAAAACAAGATTTTTGTATCACAGTTTGACTTTAATTTTTTCTGTAATACATTATCCATCCATAAGAGGATAAATTATACGGTTCTCTAGTGGATCACGTCACTTGTCTACCGTTCTACTAAAAAACTCTCACTTGTTTAAAATTATTGAATCAGTAATCAGTTTCTATTTAAAAAAAAAAAATTAACTCAGTAATTTTAAACAAGTGAGAGTCTTTTAGTAGAATGGTGGACCACGTCACTTGTCTACCATGAGTACCTTATTATTTTTTCCATCATATAATATTTTTTATGAAAAATTAAAAAAACTGTCAAATCAGTTAATTTTTTTTGCATTTTTTTATAAAAAAATTTTAAAATTGTTTATTAACACATACCCTAGGGCATACGATAGCAAAACCCATCAAAATATTAGTATTTTCATTGTAATTAAAGGAGTCTGGTTTGTTCAACTTTAACCCTTTTCTCGTTGGAAAAGAAGGGATCTGACGTAGGCCTGTATCCGTTGTGAAAAGGTGGCTAACGTGTTTAGTTGTGAATGGAACAAACAATCATTTCAGATTTGGACTTTGGTGTCGGTACAGCTGAACAACTTTTTTTAACCTTTAAGGTACCGTTACAAACACAAATATATAATATCAGGCCACTGCCTTCGTGAATTCTGATCACATCATGCCAATTGCTAGCTAGAGGACCCATTGCCTTTGTGGCTGCAACCATGGCCCCGCCATTGAAGAAAAAATGTTTAGTGCTCCGACAACCCCTCACTCACCTCTTTTTTAATTCATAATTCATATTACATAACTTTGGGGTGCCAAGTTGCTACCTACTTTGTACTTAATCTCATTTTTCTAATTAAAGAAAGCTATCTAGAAGAACAATATGTTTATCCAATGAATTAGGGCTAAGCAAATAAGAGAGTTGTGTTTTCAAAACTGGTTTTTTTTTTTTTTTTTTTTTTTTAAAGATATTATCAACTTATGGCGTCCGTTCTTAATAATAGCTCTTTATCATCAGATTAAGACACCAACTAATTTTTGATGTAGACAAAAATTGAACCCCAAACTTCTTATTCAACTATTAGAGACTTTACCAGTTGAGAAATTACACTTAAAACTAGTTTATATGTTGTTATTAGCTATTATTAATGAGAAAAATGTAGTTTTAGTTGCGAGTTTACATTAGAACTAATAACAATGTACTATTTAAGATTTGTTTTTGAAAATGTTGTAAATATAGCATTTCTCAATGTTTTATAAATCTAAAAATATGTTTGGTACTTGTTTTCTATTTCTAGCCCCACTTGTCAATCATGATTCACCACCATGACCTACCCAAGCAAATCAGAGACCTACTCACAGTTGAAATTCAGTCAAGAAGAGAGAGAGAGAGAGATGGGGTCTGAGATTTGGGTGAATAACGGTAATAATTGTTCTCAAATATTACAAAAATGTTTTCAAATTATGCGTAAGTAACACCCAAAGTATATATCTAAGAAAAAAGATGTGAAAAAAGGTCTCAGTTGTTTTCAAAAAACTGTTCTCCATAGTGAAAATTAGAACATTTTTCTGAAAACAATTTTCAAAGAATAACTGACCAAACAAATGTAAAATTAGTGGAACCCACACTTGTTGTTTTTCAAAAAAACTGTTTTATTATCTACGTTAGTTGTTATTGAAAATATAACAATTTCAAACTTTTCATGATAAAAGGGGAGAAAGAGAGATGTGATGCTACAATTTTCTTTCCTACAATAAGTAGAGTTGAGCGTGACAATGTCATTCAGGGCCTGTTTGAATAAACTATTTCAAAATTTATGTTTTATAAACTAACGTTTTTAAAATGTGTGTTTAGAAAACACCATTTTAAGAGTCATGACCAATTGACAAAGGCCAACCTGCTCTCCCAACTTTCAATTTGAAATTATGTGACAAACCAAATGGCTATTGTAGTTATAAGCATGTGTTGCATAAGTTGAGCCTAGCAATAAAAAAATAGATGGTCATGTTCCAGTTTGACATGTGGGTGAATTTTATTGTTTAGAACCTTAGGTTAGGTTAGGTATTTAATTGACACTCCACCTCATCAACACTCTCTCTCCTATAACAGGAATAAATTTATTTATTTTTGTCTTCTTCATGATTTTGTAATAGGAATATAAAAGTTAATTCCATAAAGGTGAAAATTAAGTGACAAACAATTTGTATGACCATTACCACATATCTGATTTAATTTCAAGCTATTATAAATTGGTCATTATCGCAGGGAATGCTAATTAATAAACGCAAAATATATATATTCCCTACTTCCTAGGCAGCTTTGAAAAAATCAATACCACTAAAGGCCACTTGAGTCTTTGATTTTGACACAAATTCTATCCTAGAGTTTATTAGGTGGCAAACTTCTTCAATTCTGTTAATATAATTTTTTCTGTGACATGTTTGAATAAGCTTGTTTTATATGGATAATAAACGTGGAGATTAATTTAAGAATCTTTGCTAAGTCTGCTTTTAAGTTTAAACCAAGATTCTTGTCTCTCAAAAACAAAAAACAAAAAGAGATTAAAGTATAAAAAAACAAAGAGTGATAGAGAAAATCAGAGAGGAATTTTTTTTTCTTTTGACAGAATAGTGGAACTTACCTGGCCATCAAATAGAAAAATGCACTAGTTTTCTTTTCTTTTCTTTGCTAAGCTAGTTCCAAGTAAAAGTATAGCTTATATTTGAATTTCTCTTTAGGCTAAATCATTTATGTGATGGGAATTGACAGCATGATTAGACAAAAAGTAATTGAACATAACATGTCTCCTTTTTTTTTCTTTTTTTTTCTCTCTCAGAAAAGCATAATCACAAAATCTCACTTGCTACAAACAGTAAAAATAAGATCAAGCATATGACTACGAGTACCTCTCTAGTCTCTCTAACAAGAAAGTTACGAGTTTTCTCCTGCATTATTTTGTAGATAAGACGTATCGGATTAATAACTTTACTTGACAGACATGTTTGATAGAATAGGTAGCCTGTCTTTGGAGTTATAGGACATGAATGGGAAGTTCTTTTATTTGTATTGGATCAACATGATTGACATGATTCATCAAAAAAACATGACTGACATGATAGATCAAGTGTCAATTAGTCTTTCCTGTTAATCTTTCATGAAAAATAGGTCGAAATAGGGAAGGATTATTGGTGTCTTGTTTTTGTCTCATATTCTCGTCTCATTTTCAGGATAGGAAAAAATCTACGCGTGGAAAGAGTGAGATAGGGCGGGAATAGTGGGGTTGTGTATATGTAGATACTGAAAAGATTTGAATCTATAATGTCCACTACAAGATGATTCCTTTTACCATCATAACAAGAAACTAATAAATTTTGTTTTGGTGTAAACAATATTCAATCTAATATCTTAAGATTTTACTAGTTAAACTAATTAAGATCTACAAGTACAGTTTTAAAAAAATAAAGAATTAATTAAACAAACAATTTAGGAACTTGGAATTATTTAATTTTATTGTCAATCATTTGGTAAAGTATACAAGTTGTTAGTTATAAATAAAAAAAGAAGAGAAGAGTACAAGTTGTTTATTATGAACTACTCCATTTTATTAAGAAAAACAAGCTAGTTTGCTACCATTCTACCAACAAGGGGGTATCTCATGAGATGGTCTCTTGAGAGTTAAGTCCACCTCTCGAAACATTTGGAATTCACACATCTTCTAAGAGCCTTATTATTTAGTGACACTAATGAATCTACTGATCATAGGTGCTCCCATGGAGAAAAACCTAAATTCAAATTGCGCTCCCGCTTGTTGTAACTTGTAAGCACACAAAAAAGAAGAAGAAAGATAGTTTGTTGATTATGAGTATCGTTAACCTTTATTACATTTTTAAAAACTAATTAATTATAAAAACCTACTTAAAAATGCAAGTGATTTTTAAACAAATATATTATCAATACAATTTAACTAAAGTTTATATTAACGCTATGTTTGTTTTGATGAAAAACATTTTTTGCATTTTCTGGTGTTTGGTACAATAAAAAAATGCAAGTTAATGGAAAATATTATCAATGGTCAACAAAAAATGAGCCCAATATATATAGAGAGACACACACATACAAATTGGTTGTTAGCCAACTATTGATTGACATGGTTCATCAAAAACAAGACTAAAATGATAGATCAAGTGTCAATTAGTCTTCTTGTTAAACTTTCATGTGAAGATACCGGTTAGAATCGGGTAGGATAATCATTGGTGTCTTGTTTTTGTCTCATGCTCTCATTTCATTTTCAGGGTAGGAAACAAATCTATGCAGGGAAAGAGTGGGATGGGGCAGGAATAGTAGGGTGGGGCTAGTTGTGTATATGTATATACATTAGCTGCAAGATGATTCCTCTTGCCATGATCATACTAAGATACCAATAAATTTTGTTTTGGTGTAGGTGAGAATCGAGAATCAATATAGTTTCTTAAGACTTTATTAGTTAATCTAACTAAGATCTACAAATATGATTTTTTTTTTAAATCAAGGATTAAGTAAATAAACAATTTAGGAACTGGGAACTAATTAATTTTGTTGTCAATCATTTGGTAAAGCATAAAAGTTGTTAGTTATAAATAATAATAATAAAAAGTATTAAGTTGTTTATTATGAATTACTCCATTTTATTAAGAAAAAGAAGCTAATTTGCTACCATTCTACAAATAAGGGGGTATCTCATGAGATAGTCTCTTGTCTTGAGACCATCCTCTCGAAACATTTGGAACTCACACATTTTCTGAGAGCTTATAGTTTAGTGGTATTAATGAATCTACTTATCATAAGTTCTCCCATGGAAGAAAACCTAAATTCAAATTGCCCTCCCACTTGTTGTATCTTGTAAGCACACACAAAAAAGAAGATAGGTAGTTTTTTTTTTTTTTTTTTTTGAGAAGGAAGATAGGTAGTTTGTTGATCAAAAAATTTATTACATTTAAAAAAAAAACTAATATATTGATTATAAAAACCTACTTAAAAACACAAGTGATTTTTAAAAAATATACTATCAATAAAATTTTAATTGAAGCTTATATCAACGCTATGTTTGTTTCAATGAAAATCTTTTTCTTCATTTTTTTGTGTTTTGTATGACAAAAAACGCAAGTTAATGGAAAATATTTTCTATGGTCAACAAAAGAATGAGCTCAATCTAGTGAAAAATGGTTTTTAAATTTTAAAGAGCATAAAATGTTTTTAAAAATGTTACCCACTCAAAAAACCACTTCAGGTAACTTAACACCATTAAAAAAATCTCTCTCTCTCTCTCTCTCCAAATTGGTTGTTAGCCAACTATTGATCAAATGTTTACTTTTTCCCAACTGATTTTTTTTCCAAGCCAAGTGCTCTGCCACTTAATTTTTCTTGTAAATTTCGAAATGAGGGTTTGTTTTTCAATTTGAAACTCTTAAATATTATAGAAATAGAAGAAGAAAAAATCCTCTTTAAGCCCTATTTTTGTGAATCAAAGTTAAACATTCATGATTTTCTATGCAAGCCGAGTAAAAATAAATTCTAGCTCATTTTCAAGATCACAACCAACATAAGAAAATGAGTTATTTTCAATTGAAACAAACACATTGTTAATGATAATTGAATTTCAGAATTATAAGAGAATTTATTATAGGTTTGCATGGATTGCAAACAATTCTAAGTGCATGAAGATTAATTCAAATGGATTGAAAGTAGTTTTTAATTTCATTGGACACTGGGTACAATATTAAAATAAATTTGAAGTTTAATTTGACTGACATGAAATTATAGTGGATTAACTTTTTTTTTTTTTTTTTTTTAGTATAAACAATTCCCATGACTGAATAAGTTATACAATATTAATAACAAGGTTATTGTTAGTTCAATTCAAAAATGTTATCATATACTATGGCTCTCTCTTGACTACTTGAGTGGCAAATTGAAACAATACTCTTGACTACTTGAAAGGTAATTATTTGTTATTTAAAGTATAAATTAGATAATAAAAAAATACAAACACATCTTAAAAACATAATTTTTATTTTAGCTGAAAATTTAACATAAAATAGGTAACATGATAGCATGAATAAAATGACAAAAATACGTAACATGATACCATAAACAGTAGAGGCGTCAACTTTGGGACAAGGGAGTGTCTTTGCTTCCGGACATCTGGATTTGGAGGCATTATGTGATGTAAAATGCTCTACACCTCACTGCAGGCTCAGGTTCCATTGGACTTGTTTTTGTCTGGGACATGTTGTTGGCCCAGGCTCCAATCCAAAGCTATGGTCTCATTTCATGGGCCATCCTATATTACTACTATTAAAGCCTTCTGCCCTACCGTACTGTTCGTCCTAGTCACCAACATCAAATACAATTAGCAAATTTTAAAAAATAATTTAATTATTAGGAAACGTGAATTTGAACCCAAATACCTTCGTTCGAAATATCATAAAATATCAATTAAGTTGCAAGACTCTTTTCACATTTGATCATTATAGAGGGTTATTCATTGTGATTTCTAAATTAGGTTTAGCTTATATTCAGTACTTTAGAATATTGGATGGAACTTAGGGATGGCAAGTTTTACCCATATCCATGAACTCACCCATTACTCACCTTATTTGGATAAGTCTTAACCCAACCCATTTAATATTTGGGTTAAATGGATAAAGACCCATTTAGTTATTTAATTAGATGGGGTCTAAATGGATAAATCCACTAATACCCACTAAACCCATCTAAAATTTAAATAAACAACAAAAAATCTAAATTTCTAAAAAATGACCAAAATACCCCTGAAACCTAATAAAAGACCAAAATACTCCCAAAATCCAAAAAATTACCAAAATACCCCCTGAAACCCAAAAAACGACCAAAATACCCCCAAAACCCAACAAATGACTCATGGAATGCACTATATGTGTCAAAATGACCACATGTCAAGATCGTGTCTCATATAGTGCTCTAGCTTCTAGTACATTGAACAGAAGCATTGTCCTTCTAAATTCTAAGTTGTCAAATAATAATGTTTTGAGGGAAAATTTTTCACCAAGAGTTTTATAACTTAATTGGTTGGTACTTATGTTTCCAACATACACATCCATGATTTCAAATCCCCCCACCCCCACCAAAAAAAAATTATAACTTTCAAATATTTTTCTCTTCTTTTAAAAGGTTTTTGGAAGTTTATTAATTAAAATTATTTGAGGTCAGCTTGGAAAAAAAATTAGATGAATGAGGAACAATAGTGAATTAGTATTTTGAAGAGCCAACTTCAAGTTGAATTCAAAAACCCCAATAGCTAAATTCAATGCATATATAGCACTTGAATTATAACGTTGGAATTCGGCTTTTGAAAACCGAATTTCATTTGAACTAATATGAAATGAAACTCGAATTCGAATTATTATTGTTGTTATTATTACAGCTATTTTTAGGTTGTATAATTGAAAATTCATAGAATATAGAGTTGGAAATGGAAATTTTCACTTGAAGATAGAGATGTCTCTTATTAATGAAAAGATTGGGAAAGTCATTTGAGATGGTTTGGACATATTTGGTCATTTGAGATTATCTGATTGTATTTAGAGAGCGATTAATGCATCGGTAAGAAAGAGAGAATATTTCAAGTAGATAGAGTAAAAAAAATAATGAAAGATAAAAAATAACATCAGTAAAGGTAGTTAAAAATGACATATCAATTAAGTAAGTAACATCGACTAGATTAGAATAGATTGGAGGAAAATAGATTAGAGGTTGAATTGTGGGCATGAGAGATGGTTTGAAGATTCGCATTGCAAAGAATTTCCAAGCTGTAGAAGTAGAGTCGGATGCTATAGTGGTTAATAGTGGCTGGTGGGGCAATACAGCATGAACGCTACTCACTTTCTCTTCACATCCGATTGCAGGTACCTTTTGGGTTTAATTCCAATGGTGAAGGTTAATCACGGTTTCCTAAAAGCTAACCAGTGTGCAAACAAATAAGCTAAGAATGAGGCAAATAAACAAGAAGATTTTACTAGCTTTGATTGTCCGCCTTCGGACATTGTTATGCTTTTGTATTTTGAATCTTTGATGCCATTAGCATGTACTTTGAGAGGCTCTACCCAAACTTTATTTCTTTAAATTAATATAATCTTAGTTTACCAAAAAAGAAAAAGGATTGGAGGAAAATAATAAATGTGGCCAATCTTGACTAATTTATTAAGAATTCATAGCCAATTTCAAAAAATTTAGTACTAAGATTTTGTCATTGTTGTTATGTTAAAAGCATTTACTTTCCCATAAATAAATAAAAAAATTATTTACACATATTATTATTCTTATCCGTACCAAATGAGGACATTAAATCCACAAGAACAAATGCATTATCCACGAAATTTTTATAATTTATTAATTAACAACCAAAATCACTTCCTAAAAAAATAAATAAACCAAAATCAGGAAAAAAAAAAGTTATTATTTTTTCTCTTCTTAATAATTATTTTGCTATTCCAATAAACACGAATAATTCAAGCAAATATAGCTAATAATACTGGAGGAAAATAAAATTACTTAAACAATGGTATGGAAATTAAATATATATAAAAAAAATTCATATATTTGTTAACTTCAGCGATTTGCTAAGAACATCACTACTATTTGTAGACCTTTTACATGGCTATCATTCCCTCATTGGCTTTTAACGGACATATTCAAAAAGAAGAGGTTGAAAGTGTGATATAATGTTAGGGACAAAATTCCAAAAATTAAAAATAAAATGATCCAAACTTTAGAATGTGTAACATGCATTTATAATCTTGTTTGGGCTCCGCTTTATTTAGTTTCACAATATATAAACTTCATTATGTGTTGGGCCTACCCATTCAATTGGGCTCACTTATACTAATCTGAGAAAGGTGGGCGGGACCGGCTGGTTGTAGGTGGGCTGGGCTAGACCTTGTTCTAATAAGTGGGTTGATCGCTTGACCCAATTCACCTGCCCAAAACCACATGAATCTTGGACCAATTCTTGTTTTGCAGAACCACATTGTCGCCCAAAACAAATCCACCAATCAAAAGGAGTTTAATAAGTTTTTTTTTTTTTTTTTTCCAATAAGAGATTTGGTATTAGAACCCATTTATACTAAAAATTAAATAATGTCTTGATCAGACAATAAAGAGTAATTATCATATAGTAAACATCTTAAATTGAAATCATATCGTATTTAAAATAAATAAAATTACTTTTAAAACCTTAGAGATTTAGGTATGGTTAATTGAAATCTTAAATTTTCAAAATGTTTCATTTTCAAAGAGTTATATTTTTTCAAAATGTTTCATTTAAAACTCAAGTTTTTAAAATTATTTTGTTTGAACCGTATAGTTTCATATAGTTATATTCAATCCATATAAATAAAATATTTTGAAAGTTCATGGTTTAAATGAAAAATTCCTTAAGGTTTAGAAATTAATTTAACCCAAAAAAAAAAAAAAAACACTTTTGCCTGGTTGATTGCTAATGAAGCGTTAGCATTCACATCAGCAGTAGTTTCAAGAAAATTTTAGTCAAATCTTGCCTAAAAATCACACTTTAACTACTTTAGCTAAGGGACTATTCACAGAGAATTACATCAATCTCAATACTCTATCATTGTTTTATTTAATTATTAATTTTTGAGGAGAGAGCTCTACAAGAATGAAAGAAAGAGAGTTGCGGAGGGAGAGAAAAATTAATATTAAAATTTTTGTAGCCGTACAGTGGCTCAATATTTGTATTGAGACTACTGTACATAAATTAGTTTGGTGGGGGGTTTATTTAGGCTAATGCAATAGTGTGATTTTGTGAGTTTAGTTATTTTTTTGGCTAAACATTTGATGTATTGAGTTTAATATGAGTGCTCTTACCCACGAAAAATGCCTTGTATAAGTGGTGGGACTAGAGATACATCATAATCACGTGTCAGCATACTAGCATAGAAAATACATGACTCACTCTCATATAAAATTTTAACCAAGATATTACTTGATAGTACTATAAAATTAAAAAAAAACAAAGTTTCAGCTGGTCAACAGATAGTGGTAGATTTGTGAATGGGATGGATAGTTTGATCTAACCATCTTTGATTGGGATGTTAAAGGTTTAATCTTATAAAATCCTCTTAAGTTTATGCTTCGCTAAAGGCATAGATTTTCCATATACAATTTGCCCCTTTCATGAAATTTTCTGTGATATAATTCAAATTTTCATGACCTAGTATTACATTTTGATTTTTTTGTTAAAAAAATGGGAAAAGTACTGAGATTAATTAGTTAATTAATCATGGAATATTTGTGCAAAATATTGACAATAATACTATAAATTCCTCGATGAATTAAAGTGGTCACAGAAGATTTTCCTAGATTTTTCTTGTGGAACCTACTTCCAAAAACTTATATTCATAATTCATTCTAGCATCAAGTAGTTTCCAGTATTTAAACAAATCTACTTGTTTTGCAAGACCCACCATTGTCTTTAAAATCACACAAATGTTTAGAAGTGATGAAAAATAATGGAAGAATAAAAACATAATTAATATAAAATTAATAGAATTGCATTTGAAGCAGCAAAGGGAATAACTGATAACAATCTTTAGGTTTGCCAAGTTTTTTTTTCGTTTGTTTTAATTTGTAGTATAGTATGAGGGCTAATATATGCTCCGTTCAATATAAATATATAAAACACTTTATTTATGTGTAATGCCCACCAAAAGAAAAAAGAAAAATAATATATAAGACATAATTCTTCAGGGAAAATTCTATATTTTGGTGTTGTTATATTAGTTCACCAACATTTCTCCGCACTTTTTCAATTTTGAAATCATGACAAATGCTCCAATTTGTTCAAGAAAACAGGCAATACCTTGCAATTCGTTACTTTAAAAAAAAGGTAGCAAAAAAAATAGAATTCACTTCCGAGCTCACAAACTTAAATAAAAAATTGATAAGAAAAGACATGACACGCCAATTCATGCGTGAACAAATGCTTGAGTCAGCAAGCTAAATCTGACAGTAACACTTTTAAGGCACACAAATGGGACAGGTGGACTAAGAGGAATGAGAAACTTGTAGGAGACTCCTATATCCTACTGGAGACCCAAAACATAAAAAAGAAAGAACCCCATGAGTGCTGCCTGTCCAAAAACATATATTAATAATGGTAAAAATCACCAAAATGTGGCTTGAGAAATAAGGTATTGAAGTGAAAAAATGGGATACTATTACTATAAAACAAGGGCATTGCCGCATTGTAGTGTAGAAGTGTAAAAAGTACTGCTGATTGGTGGGGTGGCTTCTTCTGCTACAAGGCAAAAAGGGCTTGACAAAGACATTGCACCAAAGACCAAAATGTGATAGGCATGATAGGTTTGTAAGGGAATGTAAAATGTCTTTAATAGGAAACTGTGACCTATAAACTTCAACCTTGTCTAAGCAAAACCTGAAGTTACCCCATGTCTTAAATTCCCCCCATTACTTCACCTACATGAGAGTGAGGCACCCATTTCTCCTAAATGGGTTGGCTACAATCCCTCATCTCTCCGTTGAAGAAGCTGTGGTTTCGCATGCACTCAGCTCAAAGAAAGAGTAAGTCATACTAATTTCTTTTCATTTGAATTCATGCTTATATTTACAAGTCTATTTTCCTGTCCATGGCTTGAAAGTTCAAACCATCACAGGGTTTCAATGCTGTTCTCATCTATGCATTCATTAGCCATTTGCACCCACTTCAAACTGCTTCTTTATATACATTAGTTGCCATTGAATTTCCTAGAACACATGAACTACATCTTTCATCTCTCTATTTCTTCCTCTCTAATGCACAAAGCACACACAGGTACTAAGCTTTCTGTAGTTTACTTGATCTTTTTGTGAAACATTTACCTGTTTGGTAATGTGGTTTCAAACCATACTCTCTCAAACTACAGTTTGTTTAATCTTCACTTTTTCTTAGTTATAGCCTTTTTAAACAATCCCATTTTTGGATATTTTTCCCACATTTCTTCATTTATTCCCCCCTAGATTTAACATTATTTCGTTTTCGGTTTTCAGGAAGAGGTATATACATTTTGTATGAGGATGTCAAATCCTGCCCCTATGAAGATGTGCATGTCTTATGGTCAATACTAGTGGAGTCAAATACTTCTTTGCCATCAAAAAATGGTGCTCATATGCAACCAGTTGACAGAATATGAGAAAGTTCCAGTTATTTACATTTTCCTTTTCTGTCAAGTCCAGCTATGTACATACACGTATTTGATATTTATGAGGTTTATACTCGTATCAAAGATTTGTCTTGTCTTTTTTGTTCTTCTGGGTTTCTTCAATTTCTCTCCTGTCATCTGAGGTACACATTAGTATATTATGGTACTCTCAAGTTTCAATATTTATAGAAACGTTTTATTTGGCTCTTAATTTGAAAGAGCCTTTTCTTTTACATGTTCTACATACCTAACTCTAATTCTAGATGCATTTGGCAAAAGGGGGTAGTTTGTTTCTACTTCTACATGGTTTCTTATTGTTGCTTCGTCTGTTTCCAGTGGTTGTGGTGGCAGTTTGCTTCTTTTAATAGATTATAGGAGACTTTCTTGAAGATGACATGTGAAAACTACAAAAATGGATGGGACAACTAACAAGATTTTCTCTTTTAAAAAAATAATTTCATGTCGTTTTATGTTAGTGAGTTTTCAACATTTTCATCGCAGAAAGTAGAAAGCAATAAAGAACTTTGTGTAATATAACACATAATCTTTAGATAAATATAAAATACAAATAAAAGACCAAAAAAAAAAAAAAAAAAGAGCAAATTTAATTTTGTTTTTTCTACTAGAGTACTACTGAAAAAATTTAGTAAGATTAACTAGCTGACAATTCCAGGTGTTTTCAATGAAAAAATCCGAGATTCAAATCCCCTCTTCCCCAATGTAACTATCAAATTATCAAAAAAATGGAAATACAAAATCCTCTCTTAATCAAATTTTGATCTATACTTGAAGAAATATTAGGTCTTGATAACGTTATGAAATCCCTGGCTATAAGAGGAAGAATATACCATTTAATAATGCTATAATGTATGAACTTACAAATTACAATATCCTGTAGCAATAGTGTAACATATGAAATTATAAAGATTTAAAAGATATATTTGACCTTAAAAACGTCGGTGATGCTGATGTTGGTCTAGCTACAAGTTTTCAAACTTGTATAAATAATAAAACCCCACAAGTAATGCCTGCTCGGGCCACTTACTGACAAAAGGAACCGAATACGTTTTTATTGTTTTATGCTTTATGAAAATCCATGCCATTCTCACTCACTTCAAAATGCTTTGCAAAATGTTCTACTCTTGATGGTCTATTATTGTAAGGGCCAGTTTAGTAACTCACATTTTATTAAAGTGTTTTTCTTTAAACCATTTCTTTGTGCTATAAGCAAATTCAACCTACAAGCCCTCAAAAGTCATTACGTGCCATTCTAGAAATTGTATTCTCGTATAACTAAATTTCATATAGTTGATGACAGATTCTATTTTTGACTCTTGGCAATTCCAATCTTTCATTATGTGGTCAAGCTGGGTTAGGTAAAAGTCAGTCATGCTCACAATCTCATGTGCTCATCTTATGGCATAGAGAATTAAACACAGAACTGTATTACCTTGGCAAACCCTATCCTGAACTAGCAGAGAGATCGTTTTTATATTCTAGCATAACGTATTCGGGTTCCTCCTAAACCTTAACCTGCCACAACCACACGTACACAAATTCTCCAATTTTTCCTACGTCAATAAATTTCGCACTACAAACACCAATCTCAAAGATATGCCGCACTTATAACCTTTTTTTTTTATAGGACCGCACTCATAACTTTATATCACTATCAAGCAGATATCATAGCTATATCACAATCAAATTGTCATCCACGTCTCTAGGAAATTTAAATAAATCAAAGTTAAGACCAAAGTTGCTATCAAACTAATCAATAGGAAAATAATAGCGTACAGAAGAGCTTTTGCCACTTAATCATACAAAGCTGGGTTCAAAAAAACTTTCAGAGGTATCTTTGGGGAGAAGAATCCAAAGGAATTATTTGAGCAGTAATTTTACCTCGCCCTTTCAAAATTCTGCATTTTTATCCAAAGAAAGAAAGATATTAGCAGATGTCCGTTGCCCTCTAGATAATTCGTCATTTTTGGCCTATTATTGTTAAAAACTAATCAGTGCATGTCTTAACATTTGGTAACTCAGCAAAATATTAGCAAACAGCTATACTGTATTAGCTATGGAGTATTATCTTAACATTTCAAGTGCTATCACAGCTTCCTGATAGCCATATACGGTTTTAATCAGCACAAAGTGATTGAGCTGAATGGGACAAGTGTGTCTGGGTGCTGCTATCAATATGTTGTAAATTAAGCTATCAAATAAATAGCAAACATGAAACCTACATAACCATACAATGACTGAAGTGTTATGGAGTTTGACAAGCAAACAAGTACTTGTGTTAATGTGATAATGCTGTTCACTCAATTTTAAGGAAAATTTAAAGAGGCTGTGGTGAATTACTACAAGGCAGACCTTAATGGCATCACAAGGATGATGTAGAAGCATGTTCAGCCACACCCGGTAGCCAATTTTGAAAGAAGGCATAGGAATCACTGTCTGCACGTGACAAGGCAGCAAGAGGAGTGACAGTAATCTGAAATAAAATCATGATAACAAGTTAGTGATGGCCCGCATAGAGATTTTAATCAAGCAAAATAATGTGGGGGAGATAAAATCACACAAATAAATTTCATAAATCAAATCTACGCACATATCCTTCTTTAACATATCGGTAGTCTGTATCAACCTCCTCATCAATGTGGGCGCCCTTTACCTACAACAATTGAAAAGTAGAGTCATCCATTTAAAATTTAAATAGAAAAAAAGTGAATAATCAAGTTTCCTGCATGTTTATAATTAGTATGTTACAATCAAGTTTTATTCTCTAATTTGTTACAATTAAGAGTTTCAATCATATTGTACTCAAAAGCATCAGTCATTAGATGAAATGATTATGGATCATCTATTTTACTATAAACAAGGTGTCCAATTTGGGTAGGCTTTTGCTTTCCCAGTACACCCCCTGTGTACCAAGGAAGTTGTTTTCTCCTTCTTGTATTTTTTTTTTTTTTTTTTTCAATAAAGTTTTTATTTACTGATCAAAAAAAAAGGTATGCAATATCTATTATGGCATCCAACATAATCTCATTCACTTCTTTCAAAGAAATCAAATCCTCTGGAATATAATGGATCGGAGGCATCTTAAGGGTTCTATTTCTGAAGTGGCTTTCTCCTTTCTTTGTGGTGCCCCGTATCTGTGGTTTGACTCCCACATTCCCACATTCCCACCTCCCCAACTATCTATCTATTAAAAAATAGGCAAAACTACAATGTTGGTCCCTAAAAATTACCTATTAAGCGTTTTTGGTCCCTCAAGTTTCAAATGAGCTCTATTAGTCCCTAAAGTTTAAAAAATGAGCTCTATTAGTCCTTCTATTAACTTCTGTTAGTTTTATTGTCCATGTGTCTAACAGAACAATGATGTGGCATTTTTTTAATGACATAGCAAATACAATATTAGTTATCAAAAAAACAAAATTTCCACATCATATTTATTTATATTAATTCATTTTTGTTTTGAAAACTAAAAATTAAATATAATTAAAAAGAAAAAGATTAAAACCTAAACAACCAATTCTCAAAAATCCCTATTCTCATCGTCCATTCCAGATTTCTTTCACACTGCTAACCTTAATCTTGAATCGCACTGTTAATCTCATCGATGTGCCATTATACTTTTTTAAAGTGTTTAGACGATATAAGTACCTAAAGGCATAAAGATGACAAAGGGAAGAAACCAAGAAAATCAAGGATAGATGCTAATTATATAGTGTGCCATCCATTTTGCTTTCTCATTAACAAGTTCTACTCATCTTCCTTTTGAGTAGACATAATATGCGAACAAAAACCAACATGGATGCTGCTCGAAAATCGATTTTGGTTCTAAGATCATGACTTACTATCGTTTTGGGGACTATTATTCTTGACAATTGGGAAGTAGCTAAAGGAGATAACGATGCCCAATCCCTAATCTGGGCGTACTTCAAGATTGGTACCGCAATGAGGAGGAAATCTAGAACTGAATGATGAGATTGAGAATTTTTGAAGATAGTTATTTTATTTTATTTTAATTTTTGATCTTTTTTCTGTTTAGTTTTTAAATTAAGATGAATTAATATATAAATTTGATTTGGCAATTTAGTTTTTTAAAAACTGATGTGTCATCTCTAGTATTTACCACCTCATTAATCTGTTAGACACATAGACAATGAAACTAACGGAAGTTAACAGATGGACCAATAGTGCTCATTTTTTAAATTTTAGGGACCAGTAGAACTCATTTGAAACCTAAGGGACCAAAAGTGCCTAATAGGTAAACTTCAGGGACTAACAACGTAGTTTCGCCTAAAAAATATAAATATATAAATAATTTGCTAAACAATAAGAATCTATCGAAACGGAATCAAATGTGAAATAACACAATTCAACACCAATTAAAGAAAAAAACATAAGATGCTTATAAGTTTTTGTCATCCTTTATAAAGCAGGTAAGAAGATATAATTTAGAAAGTTGGAAGGCCTCAGGGGAAGGAGGACTTTGGGCAGGATCTATTAGCAGCAAATTCCCTGTAAGATCCACTTTAAGAACTGCTCTGGAACATAGAATATGAATTTAAGATCATTTAAGCTTAAACAAATTTTAAAAGCAGTAACCCTCATAAAAAAAACTTGGTTACAAACTCAATTGTTTACTAAAAGTTTCCAATTTTAGACTATAAAATTATATTTTAAATTATTTACAAATCATATATTTTACAACATTGACATCTAAGAACCTAAGGAGAAACTTTTGTGCATATCATGCATAATTATTTATTGCTCACAAAACCTCTACAAAATAGAACCTTGAGCACTGTTGTCTATAGGGTTAAATTGGAAGCTAAGAACTTTAGACTTTAAAGTGTCTTTAACCCCCAAAAACATACTCACTAAAACGATCACATAACTATATTAAACAAAGGCTAAAAACCATAACAGTTACAGCATAACTGTCAAATTTTGCTTAAAAGTTAACACCCTTAAGGATGAGGAAGATTCATGATTTTCTCCAAAGTTTAAATTCAACATGTGAACTTAACATAGCCAAAATTAAATGAAAAAATTCAAATCATTTAGAATAATCAATGTAAGATCCTGATCAATTCATTTAGGGAAAGTGGTAAATACTAGAAATATCCAGATGAAGTCAACCTTTGCAGGTCTATAAGGCTCAGTCTATTGAGGTAGGCTATGTTGGTGAAATAGGTAACCATCTTGATTAATTTTTGTTTTAAGTAAAACGGGTTCGGACATTGAGGCTAAATTGGGATTAATTTATTATAGCATGGGTTGCTTGCTTTTTGTACCTTGAATTTGGTTCAGGATGTTAATAACGAAGTGATTCTGAGCAACATGGAAATGGGAAAAGCTATACATGTTTGCCTTCAAGCAGTAAATGGCAAGCAAATGCAAATGCAAAAGAGTTCAGTGAATATTGTGACTATCAGAGTATTATCAACTTAGAAAAATAATTAAACAATGAGTCACAACATAAAGAGCGATGGATAAAGCGAGGGACATACTTCCCTCTTGAACAGAAGATTGTCTGGCAATGTAGCTGACGTTTCAGTTTCTGCTGATGCTTCTGAGTTAGCCTCCATGGCCATAGTTGATAACATTTTGCCTCCTTGCATGTCAGAAGTAACTTGCTTCCATCCCATTCTAAATATACTTTTACCCTGCTTAGTCAGCCTGTACCCCTTTTTGAGGCACGTGAGACAAACATTACAACCACACATTGCATAACTGAGATAATAGCATTCTTATCATGAAACAAGAAATTGCAGTTGAATCAGTTCCAAATTGACCACACAAAGCCAAATGACTTAAACCACAAGCATATCTTCAGGCCAAATGACTTAACCACGAGCATAACTTCATTTGGAAGTTGCATCAGGAAATTAAAAGTAGGGTGATCACCTTATAAAGAATTTCAACTCATTTAAAATAATCAGACTGACTGAAGACATTCCAGGAGAGTGAATAATAAGATTACTCTTTTCTTCAACATTCTTGATATGCTACTATCTTGCATAATGTAAAAACTGACCTATCAGAAGGACAATGGCAATGAAAATGTTCTCCTAAACTTATCATTCAATAGTGAAACCTTCAAAAGTAGTTTGAGTTTACCTTATTATTCAATAGTGAAGCCTTCAAAAATTCTCTTAATTTTTTTTTTTTGATAAGTAAAAGTTCTCTTAAACTTATCATTCAATAGTGAAACCTTCAAAAGTAGTTTTGGGTTTACCTTATTATTAGCAACATCTGTTGGCAGATCTATGTTCAAAAAACATTTTTGAGGATAAGCCTGATTCCTGATCTCAGCCAGAATTGCACTTATGATTGGTAAACAAGCCTCAGCGGCAAGCGTATAGTCATCTACACTACTCTTACCCCCAACCCTGAAAATCAAGAACGCAAATCACTTGTAGGAGAAAAGGAACCTTGTTATGATGGCAAGATAAATTTAAGGATGAAATGTAAAATAGCTGAAACAGTTCTTGGCCGAAACATAACATGACATTGTTGTCACATTCATTATATTCTGCCTCAACCACGGTAATATGCTATGACAAATTGTATAAAAATTTGACTTTGAACAAAATCTTTATTATATGTTAGACTGTTGCCATACATATATGTTAACATACCAATCATATGATATAGAGACAGAAGGTAAATCATTGAAAAAGGCCTCTCGAGCACCTGCTACTGTGCCAGAGTAAATGCTGCAATTCCAAACCAATCAAAAAAGAAATGAACATTAGCTGCCCAAAGAAAGAAAATTACAATGTATTGAAAGAACTCCAGCAGGGATACTAACAATGTAAACAAGAAAGTGTCCCATAATGGGTGTACTAGTGATCTCATATTCTCATGAGACTAAAATCACTAAATTTCCTTAAATCAGTTTAGAAGGACATGTTTCCTTGTGATTTTTTTTATTCCCAAGGGGATTGATTGCACAGACACACACTGTTTGAAAGAACCTTTTTTTTTAACGTTTAGAAGTCATTGTTTGTAAGAACCTTGAAATAACTGTATGAGGTTCTAACAATTTTTTTTTGATAAGTAAGCATGTGGTTCTAACAATATAAACCAACTTCTGTCACAAATCCTTTAAAAGTCCAAAGCAGAAAATATTAAGAAAAAGAAAGGGCTGATTTTATTTTTAGATCCTTTTTGTTTCGCTTTTTGGCCCTTTAAAGTAAGTGGAAGCTTCTTGTCCTCTCCTTTTCTTTCAATTTCTCTTCTTGACAAGGTATCCATTTTGAACAATAGAAAGGGGCATTAACACAGTCAGAATTTTGAAGAGAAGGCACAAAGGAAGACTAACATGTGATAACCACAGTTGCTACCCATGTTGATGCCACTAACTACCTGCATGCAGAGATGGGAAAAACATTAGCAAAAATAGCAAAGATCAAACTTTAATAACTACAACTTCTAGTCAAATGCAACCTGCTCAAGTGATTGCACAAGACATTTGTTCAACTCAAACGAGTTAGACAACAAAATGAAGTCAAATAAACTTTAAAGCAAAATATCTGAATTGAGAGCAGTAATTGCAGTGTCATTATAAGTCATAACGGCTCCGTATTGAGGTGTTCACAAAATTAGAGAGAGAGGCCCACTATACAAAGAAATTAGCCAAATGGAATTTTTTTTTTTTTTTTTATTGGTAAGCTGCACATGCGGGCCCAATGGTTTTTAAAACCAACGACCTCACCCTCCACATAACACTTACAAGGGGAGGAGGTGCCAGTTGAGTTAGAGCTCATTGGCATTCAAAGAATTAGCCAGATGGAACATCACAATACAATTTAACAGTATCAGTTAGTCCTCTCTAGCAGTGCAACCAATGAAACTTCCATAACCATGCATTATAACCAGAGATCTACCAGATCAGCAATTGAAGGAAAGAGTGCTTTGGAAATTCCCAAAGAAGTACAGTCAGCTGGAGTTCCTGCAAATCATATGCAAAACTTCAATCTTGCATTAAAAAATAAAATAAATACCAGGAACTATCAGAGGAACGCAGTAATAATATAAATTGAAGATATTAATTAATGATTAGCACTGTGAAGGGGTGGATCATCCTTCAGATATCAAAATTGCATCTAAATAGAAAATTTATGGCTACACTCTAAGGATGTATATGGTTATTAACTGAAACATACTTAAAAAGCACAAGGATCTCCACAAGTTTGGTCATTTTTTAGAAAATGGCTTTTAAGTGTGTCACACCCTACTAATCAATTAAAAAATGGGTATCCATGGGAGCAAATTCATAAGCACACTTCTCTAGCCTCTAAGCATATGGTGGTCATTACGGTAAAACCAAAGTTGTTTTATATACACACACACATTGTGTTGTGTGTATTCCTTAATTCACTCCTACCTTCATTATGAGTTACAACAACCTGGATTTCCCTTTTTCTCTTGCTATAAACATAAGAAGATTTTTAAAAGAATGAAAAGAAAAAAAAAAATAGTGTTTAGGAAGAACTCAGTAAGCTCCTATTGAGAGAATTTCAACAAATATCTTAACGACTACAAAGAAATACTTTCCAGCTTACACATATGATCACATAGCTGTACTCCTTTACAGCAATATTATATCAGAAAATTACTACTCTATATAAAGAGTCACAATATCCAATATGTTCTTCTAAATACTGTATGGAGAATGCAGACTCCACTAGCTATAAAGAGAATTAATAAAAGCTCAAACTTCAAAATTCTGGAAGTTGTAAATGAATTTGAATTAACAGAAAATACCACATACCAGAAGCTGCAAAGGCTGTTGCTCCATCAATATGTACTTGTTTCACAGTAAGCGGGTGGAGCCAAGTAATACAATGACTAACAGCTGACTTTTCCCTGAAAATAGCAAAATAAGGCTGTAAGACACCACGCATAACTCTATATTGACGACCAATATCATGCAAACGGACTTTGATATCGATAGATAACAAATTTCAGCTATTTGCCATAAAAAAACAGACATGCATCTGTATGAGAAATTTAAATCAAGCCATCAATGAGCTATAGCTCAACCAATACTTCCTCCTCGCATAATAATGGGATGAGGGTGAGGTTGCGGGGGTACAAGACCGCCCGAATATCTTAACCAATCATAAAAATGATACTCAAATCAACATGTACTACCTGCGGGTGACATCCGCGGATTCAAGACCCATTGGGTGCGTGTGTAACTTACCAATTAAAAAAGATATTCAAATGAAGTGAAAACCACGGAAACTACAAAAAAATAGCTTAGCAGCCATGATCAAAAGAAATTAAAAGTCCTACTCGTACCCAGTGCACAAGGCTCTCACTTTGTGGATCTCATGATAAATGATTGCTAGACTTCTTTGCCATAGTCGAAACCATTAAATCATATAATAAAAACCGCTTTCACATTAACTTCTTTTTTTTTTTTTCTTTTTGAAAGTTATTTTCGCTATGATAAAAAAAAAAATACTTAGAACTCTTTAAAAAAAAAAAGTCTCAACCACAAAAATAACACTATGCTACTGTAATACACAACGACTTGCACATCAAAATTCCGATCTAAAGTGAACAGAATTAAATTACACAGGGACGTTTACAAAATAGCAAAACCGGACACACAAGCCTCGTTAATTACAACATTTACCATAGTTTACCAAGTACATATTTTTTTTTCTAATTAAAAAATTAATATGACCGTTGAAAATCAAATCAAAACCAGAATTAAAGTACTCAAAAGTGCTCAGACAAAAATATATATACACAATAACCAAACAGTCTCAGACACACATATATATAGACACATACAAAGAGAAAGAGAGATTAATAGTTATAGTAAACGCACGAATCAGGAGCGCAGACTTGGACATTGTAGCGTTGCGTGGAGACGAGGGCTCGAACCAGAGCTCGAAGTCCCGGCGCGTCGATGCCATCGTCGTTCGTAACAAGGATCGTTGGCCGGTTTTCCATTTTTTTTTTCGTTAGAGAAATGATAACTGATTGGGTTCAATTTGAATTGAATTTGGTTTCAGAGAGAGGTTTAAACTTTAAATCTTAATTAAAGGTTTGGGAGTATTATTATAGATGCACTGAACTGTAAGAATAGTAAATAGTAAGTAGGGGTTCGCTGGGTTTGGAACCAATGGGCGCGTTTTGCGTACGCAGACCAGTCTTTGTTTATGTTTTATACGTGGAAAACTTTATAAAGTAGTTTTTTTGCCATTTAAAAAGTTTTATTTTATTTGTAGGGTCCCACACTCTCCCACTATTTCTATACACCCTAATCATTATTTTTGGATTATTTCAAGCGGCGGGCGAATTTAGTAAAGGTGAAGGTTAAAATTCATGTTTTGTATTATCTAATAACATGTCGTCACGTCAGTATTTTATTTAAAATTTAATACATCTTACCATACTTAATAATATTTCAATAGACTTTTAATTTGGTTAGATTTATATGTAAGTGTTAGAATTGATTGGGTATAGTTGTACTTATTCTTAAATATGTAATAAGATGATGTGTCATATTAAGATTGAAGGGATAAAACATGAAATTTACACCACATTCTTACTGAATTTAATCTTTATGCCAAAGAAGACTTATACGAAGGTTGAGGTTTTTTTTTTTTTTTTTTTTTCTAGTATTAGATTCTCTGAACAAAAAAATAATTCTTATATTATATGCTCACTGATGAGTGATAATGCTGAGATGATGAGTAAAAATTCTTATATTATGCTTGCTGATGAGTGATGATGCTTACTTATTAGTAGCCACTACACATCCAACTCATATTTAAGGCAATTTGAAAAATGAAAGATTGGATAGCTCTGGCATGATATTGACCAAAACATCTTTGATATATATATTATGGAAAAATCGAGATCTTTTATTATAACGAGGAGAAATACAGTTCATCTTGAGTCACACCCGACTCAATCAATGGAGGATTTTCCACTATCTAAATTACAAAATTATCCAAAACATTTACGTTCTTGGCATATTGTGCCAGGATACCTCTTTGATATTTAAGTTAATAAACATAGAATTTTGTGATAAAAAATACAGTATATTTTGGCAAGGTCTTCCAAGTTCTTAAGTTTTTGAGAATGGTCATATGTGTATTGGTTAACTTTGTGCCGATGCATTGGACACAAACTGTGTCCTAAGGCTTTCAAAGATTTAACCCCATGATGTTCCAAGATTTACACCTTTTTTTTGTTTAGAAAATTAGCCTAATAACATATGTAATCAACATCTGATAACATACAATGAGATTTTTCCAAAGAACTTAATCAACTATGTTTTTTTTGGGTTTCAGTTAACTCAAATAATAAAGTCTTTTATGATTGAATAAGAGATATGAGATTTAATCCACGTCTACACCAAAAAACTAATTGGTGTTTTGATCTGATAATAAAGACACCATAAGTTAAAACTCTCTTAAAAAAAATAAATATATGTTTTTTTTCAAAACAAACAAAAGAAAAAGAAAAAGCAAAATGTACATGATTTATACCATTTCAAAACTTTTATTTAAGTATATACTTTTGGTGACAATGACAGATATGCTTTTTGGAGAAATTATGCTTGTGCAACATAAAATGGCACAACTTGTGCCACATAAAATGACGCAACTTATGATATAATTTGTCCGCGTAGCAAATTGTGAGTGATACGAGGTGATGATGGGTCTATATAGAAACACTTCTCTATCATTCACAACTCACCACGTAGGTGAATTATAGCACAAATTATGCCACTTTGTGTGGCACAAATTGTGCCACTTTCCGTGGCAGTAGCATAACTCTTTTTGAGAGGAAATTGCAATACACACAGTACATGCATGCATGATTCATGTTGCAGGGCATATGCCATGTCTTGATTGGCATCTCGTCCGGAATATTAATGGCACTTTATGCAGTTTTGCCGGCACACGTGCTCTTTGCCTATGAGAAAGTGCTAAGAATTTCATTCTTGGGCTACTGGTGCTGGTTTTTTGTTTGTGGGCTAAATAGGGTCCATTAATCTAACATGTAACAAACAAGACACTGGATATATGGAGAATTACTTGGTGTAGTTGGGCCCATTTGGGTGTGAGTCTGAATATTCCTACAAACTGTACCTTGGGCTTTTGGGTTCATATTCTCACTCAAAAAAGGCCCAAAAAAGAAAGGAGCTTGGACTCGGCTGCTCAAAAATCAGGCCACACTTACTCCTCCTCATATTGTGTCCCTGCCTTTTGTTAACTTTTTTTTTTGGGCATATTATAAGCTGTATTTTTTCTTTTAACACAAAACTTAACTACAATTCTTTATGGGTTATATCTTTCGTTTATCAATTAAATTCAACTATTTGATTACATTGGTCAAAGAGTCATATGATTGAATTTGAAGATAACATTGTTTATGCTATATTACCAATGCTATCACATGGTTGAATTTATTGAAAAACTTAAATATACATAAGAACAGAAAGTATTTGGGTTTAGATCAAGAGAAAGAATGCATTAAGATCTAAATCGACTAGCTTCTAGTATATTGACATTTAAATACTCAGACATTGGTGTTTGGATTGAACTCAAAATTAAAATTCTAATTAATTTCACTTGAGTGAGAGTCAAGTGAGCGACTTGCAAAGTCTCTGACTATTTTAATGTTTTGCTCAAACGGCCTTGAACTTTGCTTGAGCAAACACGGTAATCTTCAAACTCTTTCAATAACATTTTGACAGAATTTCTTACTCATAACCCTAGCCTGAAATTGGTTGAAATTCTTCTTCTTTTTATATAAATAATTCCAGCTTTTTTAAGAAAAAAAGATCTGACCTACAAGCCTCTTGGATAGGAGCAGGCAAAACATGCATATTACAACAAAAATGAAATGTAACAATAGTATAACTAATTTGGATAGTAGTCTAAACCCAACAGAAATCACTTAACAAAGGAAATACTAGGTTCAACAATATTACTGAAAATGATGTTTACAAAGACTAAGTTTAACCAACAAATACGTTGAAATGCAACCCTTGATTTTTTGTCACATGAAATATGCATGCCAACCTGAAAGTTAACAAATTGGGAATGCAAAATGTTAATGGAGTATTTTATCTCTGAACACTTCAGTAAAGATATGTCAAGAGATTCCAGATGCCCGACAAGGCGACAACCTTGACCGTTGTGGATAAACTAAACTAATATATATAAATATATATATATATAAATTCTTTTAGTCAAGTTTGTTTGTTATTTATTTTGAGATTTCCTAGGTTGATGATTGTCATTAATTACTCATTATTATAGCCTTGAAGATATATATTAGATGTCACGTGGAACTTATCCCTATCATCCTCTCAAATCTTCCATTTTCTCGATTTTAAGGGCTTTTGTGTTGCATTCACAAAAAAGAAAAGGGATTCTGTGTGTTCGTCTTTTTATAGATCTTCTTGATCGTGATGGTCTTGAGATAATGGAAACTGTTCATGTCTTCATGATCAAGACTTTAATCCAATGAAGCTAGAGCAGTAGGTGGAATTGTGCAAAAAACACAATAAGAAAAATTTATATAAGGCCATTTATTTTTAAATTAGAATTTGAGTGAAAGATGATACAAAATCATCCCCTCTTATTAAATTCTTTAATTCCTTTATATTTTTTATTAAATATAAAACATATGACATTTTTGTTTTTATGTGGTTTAAATATATAAAGCCATTAGATTTAAGGATTTAAATGGTAGGAGATTAGTTTCCAAAAAAATAGAACACGAAGGAAATGTGTTACTTATCTTTTAATGAATTACTAGTATTATGACTGTGCGATGCACAGCTTAATAAAAGAATTATATATAAATTTATATATATATATATATATATATATTTTGATAATAAAATTAAATTTACTAACAAATAAAATAGTAAAAATATTTTAAAGATTACGGCAAGTTTTAAATTTCTAAAAGCTTTTAGTAGTAAACGGGTTGGGCTTCGCACGGTTTTGGTCATAAACTTATAACATGAATAATTTTATTGTGAAACACTAATTAATGATTGAAGAGAAATGCTATACCCAATCGGACTAAGAGATAACTTTTACTTATTCAAATACCAATTAAGGTGAAATAGGGTGAGGAACAACAAATAATAATTATAATATACCGGCATAATAACATTTATATTTAATTATAATGAAGCGCTTGCATCTCAAAGTGTCAAATTAATATCAACATTAAACATGCTAAGATGTTTATGTTAATTAATGTAAATAAGCATAAAATTAATATCAACATCTAACACCCTACTATTGCATGAATTATGATTAAAATTGACCTAATATTTTTACTTTAACTCCAAGCAATCATCCCGAATTTACAAATTAAAACTACACAAATTTATAAGATTAAAAAAAAAATTGAAAGAAAAATTCACAATAACACACACATAAATATATAGACACACAAAAAAAAACTCTGAATTCAATAATTACAAACAATATTAATTTCTAAACATTAAAAAAATCTGGAATTAGAGTTAAAGTAAAGATACTCACATGAAAATTGAATTAACTTTGACAGCAAAGGGGGGGCAGCGAAGTCATGGAGATTTCACATTTCCTTAAATATCCATTGTTTTTACATCACCCTTTTTATATTTAATCAATTTTTTGTCTCCATTCTTTGTGGAGTGATGTTCGTTATCATAGTTTTGGATGCTCAAATCTTGGTCTCATGGCTACCTATGGGATCTAAACATATTGGAAAACAGATCTTTCAAAAAGTGAATAAGATTTTTGTTAAAATTAATTTGTTAGTTTTCATGGAAGATATATAATTGATTCTGAAGACCATAATAAGCATATAAATTAGATCAAAGTTAACAAAAATAACTTAAACAAAAGGCCACCCGCACACAAAACATATTCAATTTGATGAGAAAAAAATAAAGAAGGGAATTTTATGAAAAAACAAAAGAAGAAGGCAAATACATACATGCAAGTTTCATAGGTAATGCAAGTATGAGAAAGAAAGAATACATCAAGAAATCGTACGGTAGGAAAAGGGAAAAATATACCAAACAATATATATACCCCCACTTTTATATTAGATAATTTTAAGTTGTGAAGAAATTGATAACTTGATAAAAACAGCAAGAAAAATGAGTTTACGTAATTAAGAAGTCTATGTTATTTACATATTATTATTATTATTATTTTTTTTTTTTCACTTTATCCAAAAAAAATAGTTAATGTTATTAGATTGTTATTAGATTTTTTTTTTTTTTTTTTAGTTTACGTTAAAGTTAATAAATATTAGCTATTTTTTTGTTATTTATTCCAAAAGAAAAAAAATTTGAGAAGAAAAAATAATACTTTTAAATTTGTTACTTTATTATTAGGAAATAGATGATGTAGGATAAATGTTTATTCCAAAAATAAATAAAAAATAAATACTAACGTAAGCCAGTAAAATTGTTACTTTATAATTTTATTTTATTTTTTTTAAAGAAGAAGTTCATTAGAACATTTATTGTTACTTTATCCAAAAAAGTCGATAAAGATCAAAAACTTTTTGTTTTTATCTAAAAACTTAAGTGAATGAATTTATTGAAAAATCTAAAAATATTTCTGCAATTTGATGAAATCACTTGGCATAATCACGGCTTTTAAGCTCAACTTTTATTATATAGTATATGATTTTTCTCTGTAAATTAGGTGAAGTGGGAGGTAGGGTTCCAAGTTCCAACCTCTAATACCACCTAACAATACCAAGGGTATCGCTGTCACTGACTCAATAACTTGAACACAAAGAACTGTAAAGATATATAGTTTATATATATATATATATATATATATATATAATTAAATCATTATTATTAGTAATATTTATCTTCGTCAACAAATATAACAATATTATATTATTACAATCCAAATCCTATCCATTACTTGCAAAGTCGCCTAAAATATATATATATATATATATATATATATATAAATAGAGGGTGAATCTTTAACATAGAAACTACCTCTAGGCTTTTAGATATTTTCAAGAGTTTTATGTGCAATTTTTTACTTTCAAAAGTTGGGAGTTCAAGTTTCCAAGTTAATTAACATAAGGTTAGGTTTATGTCAAAAATTAAGTATACTAAATCAATATGAATTCTTATGCACGTACAAGCAGATTGTCACATTTTCAACTAGACTAGTAGTTGCAAGAAAAAAGTGAGGGATCAAAAAAATTCAACAGTGCTTCATGACAGAATCATTACAAAATGTCTAAAACAGTGAAAAGCTTTGAATGAGTGGAAAGAAATTACGTGCAATAAAAGTTTGAATGGCACCAAATTCTACGAGTCTATGAGTTTGATATGATGAGATAAACGCTTCCAGAATTCATTTGTCGTGCGTGTTATAATTGGATTTTGGTTCATGTCTTAGTCTTCAACACCAAAGGGACCGACCATATGCATATATGTGTGGATCCAGCTAGCCTAAAAAAAAGGCACTCCTCAACCAAACCATATAGATTTATGTGAATCAGAAGCATATACCAAACAAAAGGTAGTTCTTGATGAATAGCCTATTGGAAGATATTCTTATAAAGAAACATTATCTGATGAGCAAAATTTGGGACCTCAAAGAGATAGGCCAATAGTTTTTGAGTGGATGCCCTCAATTCATGGGTGGACATGTATTCTTTATGTGTGTTTCTTTGTACGGCTTGCCTTGCACCAAGTTTGATTGTGTTTTCATTTTTTTTTTTTTTTTTTTTTTTTGGGGAAAATGACTCTGTTATATATATTTGTTAGAATTAACATTTCCTAAGATTATCAACGACAACAAAAATTAACATTTGGTGCCACTTAAACATTGTCAACGTCAAGAACTTTATAACTCGATTGACATTTTAGAATGTTTTTAATGCCAGTGTCCAATGCTAAAATCTCATCCTCTAATCTAAATATCAAATTGAGTAGTGATAGCTATAATGTTATACAACGTGTGTATGAAACGAGAATGTATTTGATATCAAATGATATCATGACAGCGGTACCAAAATTTAATAAATATGAGACGTGTTAGTAAAAAATAACTACCTTACTAACAAATGAAAGACATAATAACATGATATCATTTTATACAAAATACTTTTTTGTATGAAACACATAATGCCACGTCATTTAAAATCATGTTTTAAAAACATGGTTTCATCGTTTTATAATTATAATTGAGATAGTATTTTTAAAATACAATATCATAAAAAGTGCGTACAAAAGTGTGCAATAAGAAATATATAACAACGTAAACTAACACGCTAACGCAGTCACACATAAGTGGAGCAATTCTTAGATAGACCTGAAGTATTGCTCTAAAATTTTTGGCGAAGCGGTGTTTTAAAAAAAAGTATGGAATGCTCTCTCTCTCGCGAGGAGAAGGAGGAACTTGTGCGTAGCACAAAAAAAGTCAAGAATGTGAGTCATGCTGGCTTCGGAGAAGGCCATAGCTCTGGCCCTACTTCACCAAACCGAGATGGTGTACCGTGGAAACTAAATACGTCGTTCAGAGATAAACTTTTGGGAGAGATTCCTGGGGCGTTCGCACAAGCCTTTAGTTTCGAGGATGGAATGGATGATGATACTGAGTCGGATGGGGAGGTGGAAACGCTTCGGCAAGGTCTTTTAGCTGTCAAAATCCCCAGGGAACTCAAACAAAGAATCCGTAAGCCTTGGGCAAACGCTTTTATCGTGAAAGTTTACGGTCGGAGTGTGGGGCTAAATTTCATTCAAGCTAGGCTACTGGCTTTATGGAAACTGGCAGGGAGGTTAGATTGTGTGGATTTGGGTCATGGTTTCTTCCTCATAAGGTTGTCTTTAGGCGAAGATTATGAAAATGTTTTGAGGAAAGGACCGTGGTTTATCGGGGACCATTTTCTTTCTATTAGACCATGGGAAACGGATTTTAAGCCTGCTCTAGCAAGTGTATCTTCCATTGCTGTTTGGATTAGACTAAATGAGCTACCCATTGAATACTACAATGCAGAGGCGCTGCAACTCATTGGGAAAGCCATTGGAAATGTCCTGCGAGTAGACACTTTTACAGCGTCGGAAACTAGAGGACGATTTGCAAGGTTGTGTGTGCAAGTGGATGTGGAGGAACCTCTAGCAACTGCGATCATGATAGGGAAGCTTGAGCAACATATTTGTTATGAGGGAATTCAAAAAATGTGCTTTGAGTGTGGCCGTTTAGGACATAGAAAGGAGCATTGCCCTCATGTTATCCAGCAAGGTCCGTCGAACTTGGAGGCCAGATTGAAGGTGGCGGGTGAGACGTGTGTTAATTCACGATCTACGCATGTCCCTGATAGAGCAAGGTGCGAGGAGGGGACCAGTGGTGTGATACGTGATGCTGAACAAGGTACTGGGCAGGTGGAGGTGCATGAGGATGTGTACGGGCCTTGGATTGTAGTAGAGCGCAGAAAAAATGGTACTAAGCCGTTAAGGAGTGGTGGGACATCGCCTCGGCAAAGTAGTGGTATGAATACTAGAACTAAAGAATACGTGGAAAAGGGAATTTTGGATCGGGCTGCTGTGTTGGATGGTTTTAATAGAGAGGCTAAAAGAAAGTTGTCTCCTCAAAGATTTGTGGATAAAGCCCAGTTTGCCTCAGTGGTCCAAAGCATTAGGCATGAGGGTAAGTCCCAGGCCCAACAAAGCCCAACTTTGATGTTGAATAGAAGTGATTCAAGTCATACACTAGATCGGTCCAATTTTTCACAAAACTCTCAGAGACTTACATCAGTTAAAGGAAAGAAAGGGGCAGCTCGTAAAAAAACCAACAATGACGATCAAGGCAGCGCCATTGGGGTGCAGAGCTCAAAACGCACAGGCTTCAATCAAACTCAGGTGAGTACCGGTTTGGTTGGGGATGATGGGCAACGTGGAAGTGGTGATGGGAATTTTCGATTCGGTGATGTGGGTGGCGATGAGGTTGTTTGCTTCGCTGCCGGCGTGGGGTCCTCGAGGGGTGTCTCGAAAGAGATGGATTATTGTTCTGGCCAAGGTACGAGTAAGGCTGATCAAAATCTTGGGGTTTTATCAGCTCCTAAAACTCAAGGAAGTATGGTGGGTAAGCAGATCGGAGTGGGAGCAAGCGCTGAATGCAGGGAGGTGCCTCCTGACGAAGATACCAAAGTCAAGGAAGACATACAAGCGGTTGGGGGAGTTTCTGCCCTAGATATTTCAAGCCACTGTGCTATGGAAGATTGTGAGATGGAGGGGATGGAGTTTGAAGCAAGAGGCGCTATTGAGAAGTCTCAATGTTAATTTGCTCCTTTCTTTATCAATAGTTTTTTATTATGAATGTTATCATCTGGAATTGCAGAGGTGCTTTGAAGCCCTCTTTTAAGAAGCGTGTGGGTGAGCTGGTGCAGAGCCATAATCCAGCTATTTTGGTTGTCATGGAAACTCGTGTTGGGGGAGCTAGAGCTAGGGAGATCACAGATGCGTTGCCTTTTGATGGAGCCTTCCATACCGAAACTATTGGTTATGCAGGGGGTTTGTGGATTTTGTGGAATGCTGATAGGGTTGATTTGGCTGTGCTCTCAAGTACTGAACAGGAAATTCATGCGGAAGTAAAGGTACGTTTCGCAAACGATAGCTGGTTATTATCTGCTGTGTATGCTAGTCCTAGATGTGCCGAAAGGCAAATTTTGTGGAAAAATCTTATGGGTGTTGCTGAATTGCACAATTTGCCCTGGGTGATAGCAGGAGATTTTAACGAACCCCTTCTTGGCGGGGATAAATTTGGGGGCAGGTCTGTGAGTGTCAATAGGTCTTTACTTTTTAAGGAGTGTTTGGATAGGTGCAATATGATGGATATTGGTTTTGTGGGACCGCGGTTCACGTGGACTAATAGAAGAGAAATCCAAGCTTTGATTCAAGAAAGAATCGATAGATTTTTTGTGAACCCGAGTTGGTGTGTGGTTTACCCTAATGCTAGAGTTACCCATTTGACTCGGTGCTACTCGGACCATTGTCCAGTGCTCTTGGAGATGCAGCCGAGAGTGCATAATGGAAGGATTAGACCTTTTCGGTTTCAGACGGGTTGGTTGTTGGATCCTTCTTTTTTTCCTATTGTGCGTCATGCGTGGGAGACAAATAATAGGCTGGGTGATGCTATTAATGTTTTTACTCAGAAAGCGAAGGAGTGGAACAAAAATCAATTTGGGAATATTTTCACTAAAAAAAAGAATTTGATGTCGAGGTTGAATGGTATTCAAAAAACTCTTGCCCTTAGGCCATCGAAATTTCTTGTTAAGTTGGAAAATGAACTTCTAAGGGAGTTGGATCTTGTGCTGAATCAGGAGGAGAAGTTGTGGGCATTGAAGTCGAGGGTGAATTGGATGATTCAGGGTGACCGCAATACAAATTTTTACCATGTTTCGACTTTGATTAGAAGGAAGAGGAACCAAATCTTGGCCATAAAAAATACAGTGGGGGAGTGGATTCATGAGGAGGGGGAGATAAAGAATTTTATTAGGTGTGGTTTTGATTGGGTATTCTTGTCTTCTCTTTCTTGTGTGCCTAGAGCGGATTCCACTTGTTCTCAGTGGCAATCTAGACTCTCGGATTCGGAAAAGGAAAGTATTAGTGGGGGAGCTTCTGAAGTAGAGATTAAGGCAGCCTTGTGGTCTTTGAAGCCTTTTAAAGCCCCGGGGCCGGATGGGCTTCATGCGGGTTTCTTCCAAAAGTTTTGGCACACTGTGGGGAATTCCGTGATTGAAGAGGTTCAAAAGATTTTTGTAGATAGAAGAATGCCGGAGGATCTAAATTATACTCACATTGCCTTGATTCCAAAAATTCAGGGTCCTGAAACTTTGGGTAATTATAGACCCATTAGTTTGTGTAATACGGTGTATAAGGTGGTTACAAAAATTATTGTGGCAAGATTAAGGCCTTACTTGGACAAACTCATCTCTCCAATGCAAACGGCTTTTGTCCCGGGAAGGAAAGGGATTGATAATATTATTATTGCTCAAGAGATTATTCATGGCCTTGGAAAGAAGAAGGGGAGAACCGGATATATGGCTCTAAAGATAGATTTGGAGAAAGCTTATGATAAGCTAGAGTGGAGTTTCATTAGAAGTATGCTTATTCGGGTGAATCTTCCAATGGATATTATTGATCTCATAATGAGTTGTGTGTCAACAGTGTCGACCTCTATTTTATTTAATGGAGAAGCCCTTGATCCGATATTCCCCTCTAGAGGTATAAGGCAAGGAAACCCGATCTCTCCGTACTTGTTCATCCTTTGTATGGACTATCTTGGTCAGCTTATTGAAGAGAAGTGTAGTGGGAAACTTTGGCATCCAGTGAAGGCTTCTCAGAGTGGGCCTGCTTTCTCGCATTTGTTTTTTGCAGATGATTTAATCCTTTTTGCAAAAGCTGATGGGGTGAACAGTGCAGCCATTAGAGATGTTTTGGATACTTTCTGTAGCATTTTTGGGCAAACGGTGAGTGAAGCAAAGTCGAGGGTGTATTTTTCTCCCAATGTGGATTGGGATACTAGAGAGGCGCTTTGTGATATATTGGGTTTTGCTTCAACTCCTTTCATTGGGAAGTACCTTGGGTTTTCGCTAAAACAGCCCGGTTCCTCCTCTCATGCTTATGACTTTATTTTGGATAGAGTGAAGCAGAAATTATCCGGGTGGAAGGCGAATAGCTTATCATTGGCTAGCCGTAGGGTGCTCATACAATCTTCTTTGGCTGCGATTCTTTCGTACATCATGCAGTGCTTTTACCTTCCAGGAAGGGTTTTGGATGGGCTAGATAGAGTTAATAGAAATTTCCTTTGGGGATCTACAGATTCAGCCAAGAAGATTCATTGGGTTGGTTGGGAGAAGGTGACTAAGCCTAAGGAGGAAGGGGGTTTGGGGTTACAAACAGCCAAAGGGAGGAATGTGGCTCTTCTTTCCAAACTTAATTGGAGGTTTCACACGGAAGGGGAGGCTCCGTGGGTGAGAGTTTTGAAAATGAAATATTGCAGCCAAAGAAGAAGAGAAGCAGCAAATGCGGATATTCTTCCTTGTTCGTCAGTTTGGACAGCAATGAAGAAAGGGATGGGAATTTTTAACAAGGGAAGTAGATGGTTGGTGACAAAAAATAGTAACTTGAATATTTGGCACAACAATTGGACGAATGGGGGTCCCCTTAGGAAGTTGATTCAAGGGCCTATCTCCCAAGAAGTCAATAGGTTGGAAGTTAAGGATATTATGCTTGATGTGGGCTGGGATTGAGAGAAGCTTACTTTTGATTTAACTGATGAAGTCAAGGGGATGATTAGTGCAATTCCTATGTCAACTTTAGGTGGTGGTTCGGACAAGCTGATTTGGGCCGGATCTCCTAAGGGGGTTTTTGATGTCAAAAGTGCGTATGGGTTTGTTATGGAGTCTACTAATACTAATACCTTTTCGGCTAGTTGGATTTGGAAGGCAGATTTGCTTCCAAAGATTAAAATGTTTCTTTGGTTGTGTGCTCATAATAGTATTGGTGTCAAATATTGTCTAGGGAAAAGAGGAGTGGTTTAGGATGAGGTTTGCCCTCTTTGTGGCAATGGTGTTGAATCCATTCTTCATGCCTTGAGAGATTGCATCCACCTGAAGCAAGTGTGGTACCAGCTAGGAGTAAATGCTTCTAATTTTGATTTTTGGCACTATAACTTGATTGATTGGTTGTCACTTATTACAAGATCCAATGTTAAGATGCATGATTCGGATCTTCCTTGGAAGGTTGTCTTTCCTTTTGCTATTTGGAATATTTGGAAGAGTAGGAATGCTTTTATTTTTAATGGGAAAGCTAGGAGTCCAAATTTGGTTGTGGATATTGTGTACCAAGCAAGGGAATTTATTCACTGTGTGGTGCTTGCTCACTCCCAAGTGCAGGAGATCGTAACAATATAATTCTCGGAGTACCGAGGTCGAACCACAAGGAGCAGGGTAAATTCAAAGACAATATAATTAAATAAAAATTTGGGTGAAGAAGAAAAATACTTTTGCTTGGTGAGTGTTAACAAGAATAATAATAAAAACTGATTTAAATCAATAATGTAAATACTAGGGCATCAGGGTGTTTCCCTATATCGATATAAAATTCTTTGTGATCTAAGAAAATATCTATTTCATAATTGATTGTTCTTATACAATTAAAAACTTATGATTCGGTTGAACTGAGACAATTCAAGAACGCATGATAACCTCGATTAATAATGCGGTTAGAAAAGTTTTCAGAAAAACCCATTCACTTTAAAACCTGATTTCTATTTGAAACTATTAGAAATTCCTCTAAACAATAAGAAAAACATGATTGAACTTATTGAAAGCATGGAAGAACTAATACATCAAAAGAATTCTAATTGAACAATCAAATATGTTATTGATAAAATCTTAAAAAGAATCACATTGAATATTCATACCGCATAGATGAAACATACCCCTAGCCCTAGCAAAGAGTTTAGGCTGCCATTAGAGAAAGGAAAATACAAGTTTTTCTCTCCAAAATTCGTTCTCACAGCCTCCCTTCTAAAACCCTAATGTCTAAGTCCTAAGAAAATAAAACTTTTCCTATTTTAATTTCCGTCCAGGTTTACAGCGGTAACTTGTGAGTTAATTTCGGCCTTCCAAAGTTGAGAATTTGGAAAAAATCAAAACTGAAAAGTTGTAGATATTTAAGTCACGGTTCCAACCCATCTGGCCTTGTGTCAATTGGATTTTTGAGGAGAGAGATACGCCCAAAATACTGATCAGTGCTCAAATCAAATTTTTCCTTTTCAGATTCTGCCTCTTTGATTTCTTTCCTTATTTGAAGCTTCCAATCATGTTAGATGATCCAAGCACTCCAGCTGCACCTCCTTAGACATTTAGGCATGGTCCTTTAGCTCCACTTTAATTCTAGTTTGGCCTCCATTCTCTCACAAATTCCTGTAAACTCATCTTTCTCACATGATTTCCTGAAAATAGAAAATTACACACAATGAATAGCATCTTATTCAAGAAATTATGTAAAGATAAATAATAGGGACTAATACAAATCATGGCTTAATTATACAAATTAAGCAAAGTAATAAGGAGATAACGCCCACATAAATATATAACAAGTACACATTTTAAGGCGTTATCATGTGGCAACTCCAAGGTTGGGAAACCGCAGAATTACTAGATGTATTCGATGGGAGAGACCTGAACAAGGCTGGAAGAAATTGAACACGGATGGGGCTTGCATGGGGCTCCACGGGCTGGCTGGTTGTGGGGGTGTGGTAAGGAGTGCAAATGGGCAATGGGTTGTTGGGTTCAGCAAACGGATTGGGGTCACTTCTAATTTTTGCAGTTGAGTTGTGGGGGCTGCATGAAGGCCTTCAGCTTTGTTGTAACTTAAATATTAGTTGTCTTGAAGTTGAGATGGATGCCAAGTCTATTGTTGATGTTGTAGGGAATCCAGATTATGTTAATAACATTATCTCCCCTATCTTGGATGACTGCAGACTTTTGATAGCTAAATTCCACCATGTCCGAATCAAGCATTGCTTCCGACAAGCAAATCAGTGTGCTGATGGTTTAGCCAAAAAGAGCTTAAGGATGGCTACTGATTTTCTTATTTATGATAGTTCTCCTGTGGACATTTTAGATGTTTTTGAGGGAGACCTCAATGGGATATATTCCTTTAGGATATGTACTGATCTTTCCTCTGTTGTTTAGTTCCTTTTAATGTAATCGTCTTTCACCAAAAAAAAAAAAAAAAAAGTATTGCTCTAATAAAGTGAGTGAACCTCACACGAGTACCACCATCGAACCCACACCTTTTATGAGAGTCCAAAGCATGCTGTGCATCTACCTAAATTTTTTTCTGCAACTAAAAAAAACTCCATCATGTTTCTGAAACATGTTACCTCTCTCTCACAAGGGGATGAACCCCACATCCACCACCTTGTCAGAGAGAGGTAACATGCACTGAAACATGATAACCTCTCTCCGCAACTAGAGCCAGCCACCTAGCAACAACCAGCGTTTGATATGGGACCACTGTGCTTTGTTACAAAAAGTACGACTAGAAGTAATTTCCATTCATGTAACTTAACTTCCGTACATGCTGATGCAGCCAATCGCTTTGTTGAAGTCAACGAACGAATGTTCAACATACTGTCGATCCCTTGGTCGACATTTAAAGAAGATCAACAATTCAACATAATTAGACACGTCGGTCTATGTTAGGCTATCATTTTTTTGTTGACTGAACCTTTTTTTTTTTCTTTCTTTTTTTGATTAGTGATTTAGGCAATGACAATGTATTAGTTATTATTAATTTATTATATGAAAATATAAGACCATTCATTTTGAACTGTTATTAGCCCCCATCAGTTGGGTATAATACTATAATTATTTTAAATACGATAATATGATGTTCAGTGTATGGGGTTTGTAACACAAGTCTAATCTTATTTTTAGTTTTTACACGCATAAATAGTTTTTTTTAATATATTTTTTTGTAAAATAAAAAGAGACAAAAGTAGTTTTGTAGCTTGAGCATAAGATAATTCAATTATCATTAAGTTAATTTTGACTCAAAATATATTGAATTTATCTTTATCTTAATAAAGTTATTAGTCTTTTCATAAAAAAAAAAAAAAAAAAAAAAAAAAGCCGATGCTAATTATCAAGATGTAGAAACTACAAGAAACGTACTACCTTATTTATGGGCCTCCTTAAAAATGGTTTTATTTTATTTGGGGTAAATTTCATTAATTATCTCTAAGATTTGGGTAAATACCAAATAAGTCCAAAACTTTTTAAAACTAACAAATTTGGCCCCTTAGCACAGTTTGGTCCCAAACGGTGTCAACAAGGACGGTACTGTCTAACTCTCTTTTCTCTCTCCTCTCTTATCTGTCGTGTCATCCCTCCTCTCTCATGGATCTCAGACCAGAAGTTAAAACCGACAAAATCAATTCTTGAAGGCGATTAAGTGGAGCTTGAGGGCGATGCTCTCTGCGAGGTCTCCGCAATGGACGTCTGGAGCTTGAGGGCAATGCTCTCTGCGACCTTGATTTGGTATTTCTCTATGGGTTGGTTTTCTTTTTTTTTTTATTTTTGAAATGGTGGTGGTAGTCTTCTGTTTGGGGGTCTTGTTGATGATGGGTTTAGGTTTGAGAAGATTTGCGTTTTGATTAAATTTTTGGTGTTTCTGGGTGTGTGTGTTGTTTGGGTGCTGTGTATTTCCTGTTTATGTGGACAATTTTTTTGTGGGTATGAATTCAAACTTGGACTCTCTTTTGCTTGGTTTCTGTTTGTGTTTGAATTTGGTGGGTGTCCTTTCAGATCTGCATGGCTGGAATTGGTTTAGTGTGGTTTGGTTTGGCCGTGGATTTTGAGATTGGTTTGATTTGGGCTGTGGGTTTTTTTTTTTTTTTTTTTTGTCTGATGAGATAGAATGAGAAAGGGGCAAGAGAAGCAACAAAGGAGAGAGAGTCAAGAAAAGTTAACGTTCTTGACACCGTTTAGGACCAAATAGTAGCCAGGGACCAAGTTGGTTAGTTTTAAAAGGTTTTAGACTTGTTAGATATTTGCCCAAACCTCAGGGCTAGTTAATGAAATTTACCCTTTTATTTTTATAGCCAAAATGGGGATGAAAATTTTGAAGAAACAGTTGAAAATAATAGGAAGTGTCATACTATCAATAGGCTTGACTCTTTAAAAATACTTAATTTAGAGGTAATAATCGTTGTCTATCAATATTGAAAGATGCCTAAATAAGGCTCAAACTTTGTCAAAGTATTGAATATTTAAGTTTGACTTAATAATAAAAATAAAATGTTCTTAACTTACGCTATTTATGAACACAGCCCTAGCCTAGAGTGAACTACTTGTTTAGAGGGGGAAAGTACCGTAGGCCCGCGGACAAGCCTAGGGGCTAAGCCTGGACCCAACTAGGTCTAAACCAGGATTACAATTTACAACTATTAGACTGACAACCTTGGGAGTTGTGACGCCTAACCATGCCCAAGGCCTGTAGCCCCTGTTGGATTTTTCCCACAACGTTATTTTTCATTTTAGAATAATTAAAATAATAAGTAAAACTTCGTACAGCCTACTGTAAGCTTGTTATATAATCCGATTAGATTGATCTTATTGTTGCTGAAATTGAAAATTGAAAATACTATAGTAAAATAATTTTTAAATGTGTAAATAGTGTTGTGAGACTCGTGAACAGTGCATGAACAGTACATGACAGTATGTGAACAGTACATAAACAGTATTTTTTGTTATGATTTTACTGTTTACGTGCAGGAAAAAAAAAAACTAAAAATGCAAAACGTGGACGCCACTTTCAGCTGAAACCAAACGGGTACATTATATATTGTGAATTGTTGAAATATTTTATCATTTTTTTTTTTTTGCTGAATAAATATTTTATCATTTTTAAACCACAAAACAAGCTAATTTTTTATTAATGATTGAAAGAAAAAAGGGGTGGGAAACTAAACCAAAAATGCTTAAGCTAATTAGAGTGTTCTTTAGTTTTTTTCCATACTAAAAAAGATGAGGTAATTTTGTAACTTATAATTTAGTAGACAGGTTAGAAGATATTTTATCTCATCTTAATGTTGTAATCTTATTCGATTTGACTATCTTTTCATAATAATATTTATGGTGTTCCAAAAAAAAAATGTAATTTTGTAACTTACAATCTAGTAGACATGTTAGAGGATATTCTATCTCATCTTAATGTTGTAATCTTATCCGATTTGACTATCTTTTCTTAATAATATTTACGGTGTTCTAAAAAAGATAGGTAATTTTGTAACTTATAATCTAGTAGACATGCTCGAGGATATTCTATCTTATCTTAATGCTGTAATCTTCTCTGATTTAACTATCTTTTCTTAATAATATTTACAGTGTTATCCAAAAAAAAAAAGGAAAAAAAATTTGAATGTGTGTTTTTAAGGTGAACTTTGTAACAACTTAAGGAAAACCATAATTCCCATTTATGTCACAAACCACATATAATATTGTAAAATATATTATTAAGTATTGGATGGTCCATGTCATGCTACATGCTTTGCAGGCCACGAGAGTGAGACTATATGTTTGGTTTTACATACAGCTCGTGAATACTGATGAGATAGAAAGTAAGAGGAAAAAAGAGTGAGAGGACGAGGGTGTTTTGTCAGGTTTTGTCTTTGGGGTCACTTTCTAGTCCCTAACCCTTGTGAAAATCTTTGCCTAGTTGTCTCTGAGTAGTTGGCAATTAAGAACTTCTTGACCTTGGCCTATTGATGGACTCTCCAAGGTCCACTACTCTTGGTCTTACATATTGCTCTTCTTCAATCTTCCTTCACTCATAAAAATAAAAATAGAAATAATTTTTTTTTTTTTTTATTTAATACTGTATGACTCATCTCTCATCATTTCTCTCTCACTCACACGCGTACAAAGTACAAACACCAGGAAAAAGAAAACATTGTATAGAGTAAAAGAAGAAGCTTGTTAACAAAAGAGAATAGCTAAGAATAGAAACTTAGGAATGAATGGTGTTACAGCTATTGAACCAGATTACACTGAGTTTGTTGAAGTTGATCCCACTGGGAGATATGGAAGAGTATGTTAATATAACCTTTGTTGCTCACTTTTGGTTCTTGCTTTCTCTCTGTGTTTTTCATTGCCTGTTGGTGTTTTATGCTCTTATTAACATGGTCTGATTTTTGAGCTCCCCATATTTGCTATTTTTTGCAGTACAATGAAATTCTTGGCAAAGGAGCTTCAAAGACAGTGTATGAGGCTCTCTTCTCTCCATATTTTGCATACCCTGTTCAAATTCCTGCATGTTACCTACTCTTTTGGCATTCTATTTGTTATTCTGTTAATATAATGGTTTTGCAAATGAATGGGTGGTTGGGTTGTATTGGAATTGTTGCAGTTATAGAGCCTTTGATAAACATACCCTTTTGAAATTCTGCAAGTTAACTACCTTTTTGGCATTCTATATGTTATTCTGTTAATTGGACTTGTTGCAGTTATAGAGCTTTTGATGAACATATCCTTTTCAAATTCTGCAAGTTATCTACTTTTTTTTTTGGCATTCTATCTGTTAATATACTGGTTTTTGCAAATGAATGGGCTTGTTGCAGCTATAGAGCCTTTGATGAGTATGAAGGGATTGAAGTGGCATGGAATCAGGTAAAGCTCTGTAACTTCCTGAAAAGTCCTGAAGATCTTGAGAGGCTGTACTGTGAAATTCATTTGCTCAAGACCTTGAAACACAACAACATCATGAAGTTCTACACTTCCTGGGTTGATATTGCTAACAGGAACATTAACTTTGTCACTGAGATGTTCACCTCTGGTACTCTCAGACAGTAAGCATCATAAAGTTCAAAACTTTATTGTTTCTCACCAATTTTTTTTTCTTATTTTTCTGATCTGGGATTTTGAAATTTATTGGATTTTCAATGCTGGAATTGTTTTGTAGGTATAGGCTAAAGCACCGGAGAGTCAACATTAGAGCAGTGAAGCATTGGTGTAGACAGATTTTGAAAGGCCTTCTATATCTCCACAGCCATGACCCTCCTGTTATCCATAGGGACCTCAAGTGTGACAACATTTTTATCAATGGGAACCAAGGGGAAGTCAAGATTGGTGATCTTGGCCTTGCTGCAATCCTGCGTAAATCTCATGCTGCTCGCTGTGTTGGTAAGCTGAAGTGTTTTAAGTTTCCCTCAAAGCTAGAAACTTGCTTACAATTTCAGAATAGTTCACTTAGAATACAAGTATTTCTGTATATGTAACCACCATCAGTTTGGCATGCTATTCTTAGACAATGAATCAATCTGGGAAGAGTTCTAGTAGTTTGTGATTATATCCATTGGTTTTCTTTTCTTTATCAGGAACGCCAGAGTTCATGGCACCAGAGGTTTATGAAGAGGAATACAATGAATTAGTAGACATATATTCTTTTGGAATGTGCATCTTGGAGATGGTAACCTTTGAATATCCATACAGTGAATGCACCCACCCTGCTCAGATATACAAGAAAGTTATCTCTGTAGGAACTCAAAACTTTAAATTTTCTTTCCAGATTGAATTTTGACTCCACCAACTAATTACTTATTGCATCTTGTATGTAGGGGAAAAAACCAGAGGCTCTTTATAAAGTAGAAGATCCTGAGGTGCGACTGTTTGTTGAAAAATGCTTAGCAACTGTGTCTCGTAGGCTCACTGCTAAGGAGCTTTTGAAGGACCCTTTTCTCCAAATTGATGATTATGGATATAATTTAAGTCCAATAGGGTACCAAGGAGATTTTGATGAACTAGGCCCTCTCTTGAGAGAACCCCACTACAGAATTTATCATAGTAACTGCTCTTTGATCAATGATTATGGCAATTATCTTGGTTATATACCTGAAAATGATTTTGAAACAAGTGAACTTGATCTCTTCACTTGTCAAGGGGATGAGCATTTGGCAGATGTTGACATCACAATCAAAGGGAAAAGAGAAGATGATGGCGTCTTTTTAAGGCTCAGAATTGTAGATAAAGAAGGTTAGAGTTATGACATAATTTGTTTTATTATTCCAAAATGCCACTTTTCTTCTTTCCTTAAATGATAAAAGTAAGCACTGGAACCAAATTGAGCATTACTTTCCTCTGTGCAGGCCGTATTCGAAACATCTACTTCCCATTTGACACTGAGACTGACACAGCATTGAGCGTTGCGGCAGAAATGGTGGCAGAGCTTGATATCACTGACCAAGATGTGACAAAAATAGCAAATATGATTGATGGTGAAATTTCTACCTTGGTGCCTGAGTGGAAGAGGGGGCTTGGCATAGAGGGAAGTCCACATAACACAAGTGCAAGTTTCTGTCACGATTGTGTTTCAAATGGTTCTCTATTGGATTATGTGTCATCAAATAATCCAGGTGCCAAGAATCTGCAAGTTCTTCAGTGTTCTAAGCAAGGAGATGCTGCTGTCCATGGCCGTTTCGAAGAAATTACTTATCAGGTAGAAGAGTCTGAACAATGTGTCACTGAAGGTGCACCAAAAACATCAAGCCAGTCTGGTGGTGGCATCCATTTCACTGACATCTGGGCTCAGCTAGACGGGCTGGAATTGAGTTCACAGAGGTCAAGAGAGATCCACTGGGATGAAGGAAGTAAAACATTGGACCAAACACCCTTTGGATCAGATGAGAGAATTATAAATGTGGATGATCGATGTATATCCAATGCAAGAAACTCTCTCTCCACAACCACTTCAGTTGACTATGCCCTCTTGGATGATTATGAGAATGAAATTAGGCAAGAATTAAGATGGCTCAAAGCAAAGTATCAAATGCAGTTGAGGGAGCTTAGAGACCAACAATTAGGAGCAAAATGGAAATCTTCAAGCATGTCTCCAAAATCGCCATCATTGGATTCTCCCTCACAAAAGAGAGAGAGCAATGAAACTATCCTGGAATCGTTGTCCTCTGGGAAGCATTTCACTTCAGATTTTCCCATTGCTGCTGATAAGAAATGCTCCAGTGTGGCAAACCAAAGTGGAAATTCTGAGGGAATCAATGAGTCTTTTAGTCCTGAGAAGATGTTTACTGCCAAGAATTTCTATTCAGGAGTTTTGCTTCCACACTCTCTTCACAGGGCAACTTCTCTTCCAGTTGATGCTGTAGATGTTTAAAGCCTGCCAAATATTCAGTTTCTCCCAATGCTGACACCACAATCTCCAAGTTTTACAATCAGAGATGTAACTTCCAAAGATTGTAGGTCTGTTCCCAGGTGAGATCGTTTCACTTGGTTTTTTTGGAATTAATGTACATTACTCACTAACTTTGAAGTAAACAAGGTTTTCAAAACTTTATGTTCATCTCCCAAAAGAAGGGAGATCCATTAATGACACTCTGATACTTTCATTGAATCCAATGACATAATGAATTAATGTAATTTGAAAGAATGGCCTATTGCCTGTGATGGGGTTACTTGTTTTATTACTTATAGAAGGTGAGAATCTGGTTTATTTTGGCCAAAATGTGAGATTATACCAGTCTTTGCATTTGCTTGTTTGATGATTTAGTGAATAATTGACACATGTCAGCTCTGGTTGGCTTACAGAATGATTTTGGAGAAGCACATATATGGATTATGGACCTCTACATGACTTTTCCTATATATGGACTTATTGGGAAATTAGATGTATCTCATAGTAGATGGAACCCATGGGACATCACAACATCATGTCCAAACACCACCACAGGCACCCCTCTCAAGGCCATGTTCCACTTTTGTCTTCTGTATTGGCTGCACACCTTCTTGATGTGTGATCATAATGCCAACCTCCCAACCTCCCAATCCTAGAGACAGAAAAATCTCCATTTTTTTCACAATCCTAAAGACCTGTATCAATGTGACATGCAGTATCATTTTCAATTTTATACTGACACCACTTTTATTATTATACCAATTACAAAATGTTGCAAAACATTTTTGTCACTATACTTAGTGTATGTTTGATTTGTGCGTTTACTGTGAGTGTTTCACGTTTTGCGTTTTCATTTTTTTTTTTTTCAAAAACCGTGATTGTTGACTTCGGGGTGTGAACTGTTCAGCCACTTTTCAGTAATTTTGAGCAACTTTTCAGTCATGGGACCCACAAATTTCACTTTTCAACAATTTTTTCTTTAAAAATGGGTCCCACGGTACTATTCACAATTTTAAAAATTATTTTGCTACAGTGTTTTTCAGTTTTCAGACCCTTACTGTATCAATGGACAATGGACAAACGGCACCACATAGTGCCACACTTTTCAATGGCCTCTACCTCTTTTCTTTTTCATCTTTTTCCTCTGTTTTTTTGTTCTGTGGGGACTGGGCTGGGGGGTTTAAGTCTTCTATTTTATACTTTTCAATGGTAAATCCTAAGAAAAGCATCACCTCAGGACAATTATAGGGCGGCTTAGCTGGAGAGTAAAAGTAGAATGGTTCAATGGTTTCAGTATTTGAATAACTACATATCATGTACCTAACTGCTGGACCCATGTGATTCTGCTTGCCCAAGTTGCCAACTTGGGTTAGATATTCTGAAGGGCTTTTTTTTTTTTTTTTTTTTTTTTTTTTTTTTGCTAAATAAAAAAATGGGTAAAAGGGGCAACTTAAGTAGACGTTTTTTACCTGGGTGTGACCATAGTGACACTCAACCTGCTAGACTTGAGCTTGCGGGAGCAAGAAAGAAGGGTGTTGGAGCTTGGAGCATAGAATATAGAAAAGCCATATGCCTACCATACTTGATGACTCTTCCTAGTAGATGCCACATATTATGTTTTTCCTCGTAATGTCACTGGCCAATGATCAATCCCATTAATGAGGTAAAAGGTGTGGAGAAATTTCCATGCAATGCAAGGAGATGTAGATGAAGTATGGCAATTGATTTAGTCAAGTACCACGTAAAAGAGCTAGTCTCAAATTTTAATTAATGTATTATAATGTTAATGGTGGATATAAAAAGTAGGATATGATTGATTACTAGCTCTAAATTATTAGATTCCCATATTCAGTCTTATGCTTTTTACTATCTCCCACACTATTAATATTGTTGTTGAAGTGGAACTTTCACTTTTAACAACTAATTAGGTTTGCTTCCATGACTGTCTATGAAACTTTATAAAGTTGGGTCACGGAAAAGTGATTAATATAATAACACGTAGACAGATTCCATTATGACTCTCTTTTAAAGAGGTCTTTACTAACCAGGCTTCCCATGTTGTATTTTTTTTTTTTTTTGATAAGAAATCCCATGTTGAATTTGGTAATAGAAAAGCACAAGAATAAAGATACCGTACAACTATAACAAGTGCATTATCACCTGGACTCAATTATTATTGTTGTTTATAATGTCTAGTTTCTGTCATCCTCGGCCCCCCAACCTCCACTTTGTGACTCAAACCCCCCAACTTTTTTTCATGTCAATTTAGGTGTGTTTTTTTCGTATGAAAATTGAATAGTCTCTATGTGTTGTAACATCATTCAAAGTTTAGAAACTACAATCTACAATCACCTAAACAGAAATTTAACACGGTATTGTGACCGTTTTAATATGTGCTATGATAATATGATGTTGTACGATCAACTCGAAACCATTTTAATATGTGCTATGATGACATGATGTTGTACATTAAATGATTAATCCATTTTGAAGGAATTCAACGATTAATCCATTTTGAAGGAATCGATCATTGTGTTATAAGAAATAAATAGTCCAAGGTGTTTGATTCTCATTAGAAGCTTAAACTTGCATGCACTACTTTTTTTTCAGTCTTGAATTTCTTTTCACTTAGTTTCAAATAAGTCTACGAGGTAAAATCTCTTTCCATGACTTAAATAGTGTTGGGTTCTTTTTCTTGTTAGCACGTGTCACATTATGATAAATAAATTATTGGACTAAAGTTTTTCGACATAGTTGACCCTGAAATTCATGCTAATGGGTCATCTATGAACCGTTATCGATATATTTTCTTTTATACAATAAGATAATGTAATGAGTGAGGAGAGTAGAAAATAATAAAGAAATTTTTTTTTTTCAAGAAAATAAGTAGGTTTTAAAACATAGAAGAGATGGGAATTAATACATGCGCTTATTGTTAGCAATGTCAAACAAATATATCTAAGAAGGTTAAATAAATATATTGGAAGATGAGTGGAATGATAATATATCACCTTGGAAAGAATCAATGACATGGAAGCTTAAGCCATTCCAAATAGCTTTAGCCAAAGCATGAAGAACTTAACCGAGCTCTCCCAGACAAAAAAAGTGATGAAAGTCCACTAACCCGTAATCAACTTCATAGGTAGCCTTGGACTAGACCAAGCCTACGATCAACTTCATTGCCATTGGACAATGTCCAAAAAAGCATGTTCATCAGTAAATCCAAGTCATATTGGGAAGTGGGTTTTTTGAGTTTAGGATGTTGTTGCCTTCCATGCTAAACAAGAAAAGTTTTTTTTTTTTTTTTTTTTACAAGATAAAAATTTAAAATTTTACTCTAACATAATCTAAGTGTATATGTGTATGAAATCCCGTTCTGAAAATTTAAATCTCGACATTTGCCCCCCACACTCCACTATGCACCATTGGTGCGGTGGTCACCCCACAAGCACTCCACCAGTATAAGTGCTTGTAGGGTGACCACCGTACCAAGAGTGCATAATGAAATTGAATGCTAAGTCAAAGTGTGATTGCATTGTGGAATTTAGGACAAAGGTAATTAAATGGTTGATTAGGCTAGCATTAATTATGATTTGAGACAAAGTTTGCACTGTTTTATTAGAGGGATTTCTCACGTGTTTAGCTATGAAGCAAATGCAAGTTATGGGCTTCTCATGGGTTACAAATATTCTAAGATTATTTGCAAGGGCCAAGATGGTTTTATTTGCAAGCCCATTTGCAAATATACCGTGCAGGTTTTATGTCAATGATGCCCATTATTTTTATTTTTTATTTTTGATAAACTCAATGATGCCCATTATTTGGCAAATATATATAGTGTAAACTTATAGAATTTATAGCCGGTTTAATGGTTATAAATGCCCATTATTTGGCAAACGTAGATGTAAAATTGGCTAAAAGCTTGTTAAAACATTTATTCTATCAAGTAATTATGCACCATGATGATGCCATAGAGAAATATCACACTATCAAGCAAATAAGCTATTGATATAAGTGCCTAATATGGCATTTCAGCTGAGTTAACATTTTAATACATTTAGGTGGAAATGTAAAATAGGTTAATTCTGTACTTGAAAATATGTTACAAGGTGCTTTCAAAAAAAAAAAAAAAAGTTACATGGACAAAGACAATTTCATTTCCTCTTCAATTGCCTTTGCCAGTCAAAAATAGTATGTGTGTATCCATACGACTTCCGAACAGGTTGCAATTATCCTTATCATATTGGCCTCAAAATCGGGTATTTTTCAAGCAATTCATCTTCTGACAACGTATCATGTTCTACCTGTGGGGTCCAAAGCACCTCTACAGCCTGCAAAATTATTAAACATAGAATTAGAGTCACAACATTCCTGACAAATTCTTAATGTTGAATTGTTAAGAGTCGTGTTAGTGGTGGATCTATATATTCCAACTTTACCAATGTCTCTCTGGAAGTGATGGAATTCAAGTGATGCAAGGCCTTTCTTAAGTCCTCTGTACTTCTAATTGCAGGTAGATTTGGTGCACCTTTAACAGCGACCACAAGTGTGACCTGTGAATCAATTTACATTAAAGGAATAAAGACTAACAGACCTGAAAAAGACATAAAGTGGGAACAAACTAGTACTACTGATCAACTCTACATGACCCAAATCATTGATTCTTGGTTTAGTTCTAGTAAGGATATTCCATAACTCAAAAAGATAAATTTCATTATTTAACAGCTTATGCTTGAAGTAAAGATCCAAATTGAATTATCAAGCTCTAAGACACGCTAACTCAAACACTAACATTAGTATTCAAAAGGAAGCATATGCAGTATGTGCCATGAGAAATTATGGCAATCAAGTAGCTTGAGGCACAATAGGTATGCATGATATCTAGAATCCATAAAAGATGACATACCACTATGTAATCATTTCTAAGTTTGTTGTCCTTTGGGATAGAGGTTCTTTGAACTTTTATATTGTCAACATTGACAAGTGACTCGATTTCAAATTTCTCCCTCTCTTCAGCTGAAAGTTGTCTGAATTCCTTTTCCACAGCTTCAACACCCCGCTTTTGTTTCACCTACAAGAAAATTTTAGCATGTGAAAGTGCTCTGTTGTTATATAATCTTTAAAAAGAAAACTTCTTTTATATAAGCCTATGGAGTTTAGTTGGAGTGAACAGCTGGAAGCAACACAAAACTTGAGCATCTTTTTCTCAGGATTTTCATTTCTCTAAAAAAATATTTTAAGCATTCGTTGTTTTTTGCAAATCCATTCACTTAAGATGCTTTTACATAACATCGAAGAGAATGAATTTCTCATAGGGCAACAATAGCCAGACTGATGGAGTAGAATTAAAATAACGTAACTCTTCCAGCACAAGTTGTGGAATTAACCTTAAGGACCAAAATACAAGAGCAGCTTAACTTAATCACTTAACCCTGCTGTTCTTTTCTTTCAACCTCACTCCCTAATACAATGTCATCATCACTGCTGTTCAAGCATAATCTGAATTATCAGATGCCAATTATACGGTTTTTTTTTTTTTTTGGTTTCTTCTATCAAAACCAATTTTTTGTGCAAATGATATTGTCATCATATTAAATTCTAAAAAATCCATATAGCTGACCCAGCTTCAACATGTCCATCAAATCACCATCTACACAGAAACTAAAAGATGCAATTGGCTATTTCACCATAAACTGATACCAAAGGACTAACGCAATTCACTTAACAGGGAGAAAAATGTTTTTCGATTTATTTAAATATCAGAAATTAAGTTATAAATTATGGATAAGAAATTAGGTGAAAACAAAAAAGCAGCATTAATCATTTTCCTCTCTGTCAACATTGGGAAACCTGAATAACAGATATTAATTATGCACAAAAATGACAACATAGAAACCAAAGAGAAGTCATTGTAACAGAATATAAATCACAAGTATGATGAGTTTTAAGTGTTCTGATACACTGTTATCCAACGAAAGTTAGAAAACTCAAAAGATCAGCTTAGTTAAGGTATTGCAAAATTGAATCGACTAACAATCTTTTTGTTAGACTTATGGTTAAGTGATTAAATTCACCATTTCTTAACAGCTTAAGCTTTTGGGACAATCAGTAATTTAACATGGTATCAGAGCAGGAGATCTTAAGTTCGATCCCTAGCTTTACTCTACCTCCCATTTAAAATGTTAAATTCCCACTTGTTGGGCCCCCACTTATTAAGAGGAAGTTTAGACCCACAAGTGAGGGGGAGTATTAGATTTATGGTTAAGTGATTAAATTCACCATTTCTTAACAGCTTAAACTTTTGGGACAATTGGTAATTTAACACCTTTCATCAACCTGTGTCACATGTGCCATAGTAAAAATCTAATGCAAGGAGAGGATGCAAGCCATGGAAGATGTATATGAAAGGTTAAAGACGCTCAACATGATGAGGGAAATTCTAAAAAGTATAGTTTGTGAAGATAAAAGTAGGCCCAAAAACTTTGATAAAGAAGACTAGAGTACTCTTTCTAGTCCAGAAAAGAAAGAGAAACAATCATGTTTCTTTTTTCTTTTCTTTTTTTGAGGAACCCAATCATGTTTCTTATGATCACATATTTGCATTTACAGATCAACAAGAAATATAACCCCATCATACTAAAGTTAAAGTACACAACTTGAAAACAAAAGAATAGTTGGAGAAATTAAACAGGAATACTTTAACATTTAATATCGGTTGTATTAGCTACCCTATGCACAACAAGAAGCTTAACACTATGGTTTGAATTACAGGATTTTCAAAATATAAGAACAGAATTGAAGAAGTATCTAACTAATATCACTTTCAAGCTCAGCCTTCTCATGTATATATTGATTAAGAAGAACAATGACTTTCAGGGCTACTAAGCACCATCTAAACCTTCACAAGATTATGTGACTTACAGATGAATAACCAGAGATCCAGTAATTTTGATGCCGAAGCAGGGCTACTATGGACTCTGCAACCATAATAAAAAGGAGGAGAACATTACATAAGATAACATGTAAAACTAGGTAAAGTTAAAGCCTTTAATGTAATGCAGTGATAAGTATGACTAGCAGACAAACTAGTGATGGCTATAATAATTAACTTTATTTCAATATTAGTGACATCAAACTATGCATTTTTGCCTGTCACCAAGGAAATTATAACATCAGAATTTATCTCACACACAAAGAACCAACCATAAACCATGCACAGGAAAATTGAGGGGAAAACATATTTTGACGTTAACAAAGAGGAATTTGTTGTCACCACCCACAAACTAAAAATGTCATTAAACCATATAATCATGCTATCCTGTATTGTACATGGACTAGTTTAAGTTTAAAAAATTTCAAAGCCATATTTACAAAAAGGGCATAGATCTTCAGTACAATTAACTTTTAATTTATTCTCATCTCCACCTTGTAAATATGGTACAATGCTGCATATCTTTTCGGAAAAAAATTATAAATAAATATTAAAAAAAAAAAAAATTCCCTCATAGGGTTTTGATTTTCACACATCTACTATTTCACATCCACTTTTGTGTGATAAAATGTGGACATTCCCACATCAATTGTGAATATGTGTGTGAAATAGTGGATGTAAACGTCCATCAAAGAATATCTAGCCTTCCCTCATCAATAGCTTCATCAATCACTGAAGGTACAATTCTTTTTTCTTTTCTTTTTTTAAATTTTGTGCTCTTATTTATTATAAGCTGTAAATATAGAAGTGATTAAGAATTCTTAGAAAACTTCTTGGGCACAGGAATTCCTGTGTACCAACCTTTCTGATACACTCCTTTTCCTAGCTCCATTTAAAAAAAAAAAAAAAAATCCTTTTGAGAAAATATCCAGTAGTAGTAATGTAAATATACTGCATATCTATACTCATGTCAGATCACATCCAACACAGGTATTGTACTCATTCTGAAGTGTCCATGTAGTAATGTACTATAGGCTTACTCATCCTCGAAACAAATTTTACCCTATTGGGGATAAAGTACTGGAGTGGAGCAAATAAACATGAGGATACTGGATTATATGGCCGGTTGAAAAGAAATTGGATATATAAATTCATTTATAATGGTTGGTTCCTAATCCTTATGGTTCCTAAAGGAATGAAAAACATAGTCTAGTATAAATTTACAATATCATCAATGAAAAATATGCCATTAATTCCATATGAACCTGTTAATATGATGTGGAAACCCTTCTTTTCAGATGTGTCTCCAGCTCCAGCAAGATTATTAAGATCTCTTTGAAGTGAATGAGCCTTGCCTGATAGCCCAACCTGCAAGTGAAAAAAGAAAATATCAGGAGTTTTAGAATTCTGGGAATGAGAAGGTCACAAAGATGAGGATGCAATACACACGCACACACACGACCCACGGGAAAAGGATCTCAATTTGAAGTGAATCCATTTCATTGTTCTGATTAAATAGAACAAATCCAAATGGTGTATCTAGTCTCGTGTCATGTTTGCCAAGAGCCTTGTAATTCAGCCGGTTGGCACCTCCCGGTATGCATGACATCCACAATTCAAACTCCCCATTTGCTGTTGTAGCTATCAAATTATAGGGGGGGAAAAGTCTAGAAATAAAATATGAACCGTGAAACACACTCTTCATTTCAATTGGGGATCCTATCTCCTAGGGTCCACATGGAGACCTGATTTATCAAGCGGACTCGAATTTAAAAACAAAAAAATAGAAATAGAGAGAGAGAGAGAAGGGGGGGGGGGGGGGGTGCCTAATAGTGTAGAGGTCTCTCTTATTGGGATAAAAATCAGCCACAGACTGCATACTGGAAAAATAATAAATAATGTTTTCAATATTACTTAACCCTTCATTTGGTATTTCAAAGAAGAGGATGATTGAAAGGGAATACAGATCTCAAGATTTTCAAACTTTATTTTCATATTCAATTCACAATTAGAAGTACTAATATCATTATGTTCTCCTTTCTATTTCTGTGGCCATAATTGAAAACACAAATTATGCACTTTCGTGTGTGTATATATATATCTCACACTAACTACTTAAATTGTTACTCCATACCAGAGTCTAAGACTCTAAGTTCTATTTGAAATTCCTAAACAATAAGTCTAGGCACACAACATTTTTCATGATTGCTGATGTGATGATGAATAATAAAAGTGATGTCAATGATCTATCTGGGTGAGGAAAAACAAATTTTGATGAACATCTAGTATACATCCTGTTCAATCATAACAGGCCATATCAATACTTATGAAAAATGTTTACAGAAGCTCAAGGCCAAAGGTACATTAATAAGAAAAGACCTTAAACTGTGAATGAATAATTGGTTTTTTAAATATAAAAAAAAAACACACAAGCATAGGTGGGTTGTACACTCTCTTCCTTACCCTCAAGAAGGTCATTAAAATTGTTATCCAATAGAAATCGAACCCAATTGAAAGTCAAAGTTGTTTAAATAAAAAAGGTTATGAGTATGCCAAATCATTAATTGATGATGAATTTCCCCTAACATCTTGAGGCTTCAATTTTTGTAAGTCAGTATCCCTACCATATATTGTCAACATTATCCACTCAATCTCCCACACGCAACACATTAAATATAAAATTGGAAATTATATTTCATTTTTCCTTCACCATGCATCACCTTACCTCGTTTTTTTAATAAGATAATAAATTTTGCATCTCTTTAGTTAAATTTGATGCCTAAACCATGATATTTGGTACTCTATATGAAATTAATTTTGGTTTGGTTCACTGAATTTTTATGTGTTGAATCCATCTTTGTTTGAATAGGTTAAGGCTATTGGGTGATTCTAATGTGAAGTTAAGTTGATACAATGCATTTCATGAACTAGATTCCTACTCTATTGAAATGTAAAATTACTAATTTAAATATATATGAATAGCTAGTATACATCTTGTGTGTACTTTGTGATTTCTAGTTTTTCTAATAAAATTTATTATGCATTAAAAAAAATTAAAAAAAAAAAAAAAAAAAAACTCCACACATATTTGATGAATTAGGAACAAGCAGAAGTAAACAATACCTGAATCTTGACAACACTCGCTGCTGTATCATGAGTACAAATCATCCAAAGTAAAAACCCGCCAAAAATTCCAAATGGCAAGAGAGCAAACCACGAAAAAAAACCCTTGCCACTCTTATTCATATCGTTCTCTCTCTTTGGCTCTGCATTGACCCTTTGGCTATTACCATCATAGGATTCATAGCCACGACTGTACCCTGGTTTACCATAGTGATAATGATATACATCGTAAGAATTAGACGAGGAATATGACGATGTTTCTTCCTCTGAAGAGAAGGAAGAACCGCCCATTCTGCCACCAGAGGCAGCAAAGGCTGTGTACGAAATTTCATGGGTGAATAACAAAGCTAGAATGAAAGCAAGAATTGGGTGGTTTTGGAAAAACTTGAAGGCCATGTTTGTTGGGCTCTGTTAGGAATTTTTATCCCATAAAAGATACTATCTGGGATTTGGATGAGAAAGGCCGAGAGAAACAAGGTTCATAGGATTAATATAACATGTACAAGAAAACCAAGAACAGAAGGTATCATTGTAATTACTTGGAACTTGTTTGGAATTTGGATGGGAATCACTTGGAAGGTCGTTGGAGTGCTTCGCATGAAATGAGAGACTTGTTTGCTTTTGAAGGCTGTGATTGGGGGAAAAAGGGCTTTTGCCCTTATTTTGTAAAAGATACCCTACAATTTTCCTGTTTTGTATAAAATTTGATATCCTCACAACTGAGTTATATGTAAATTTTTAATTGAAACTCGACATTACTTAATTTTTTTTTTTTAAATTAAGTGGTAAATTATGCATAGAACTTGACATTGCTAATGTCGAGTTCCACCTGTAAACTCGATTTTTTTCAAAATAGAGACAGTGCTTAATAATTTTTGATGGAATAGTGAAAATTATTTTATCTCATGTTCGTCCATATGGATCGTCCATGGACCTTGAGCCAAATGTTCAAGGTAGACCGTTTGTGAGCAAAAGAGTCGTCCATGGGTAAAGCATATGGACGACCACATAACACTTGGAAAATTCTCAAGTAGACTCGCTCACGTATGTGGAGGATTCGAGCCATAAAATCTTGGAGCGATTACTCAACCCATATTCATCGCCATAAATTCCTCATAAGTACTTAACTTCCACCAGCGGTTGTAACTCCTATAGTTGTTGAGGAATTTATGTCTGAATTCACTAATTTCCACAAATCATAGGGAAGTTACGAAATCAATAACCGCTCCAAGGTTCTCTATATAAAGACATGCCTGTATCAAACCAAAGTAAGTTTTTTCCTGACATTACTCCCCGAAAGTTGGAATTTGATTTTCAAGAGAGAAAACTAACTTTATCATCGAAGGGACTTGGCCAGTCTACCCCGATCGCCTGTTGATAGTGTGTTCATCCTTGCAGGCCTTCATAACAACTATTAGCCCATCGAAGCCAGAGCATTTAGCCTACTGATTCTGTACAGCATCAGTTGGCGCCGTCTGTGGAAAAGATTAACTTCAAGTTTTGCAGTTTATCTTTCTCCGACAAAAGGCTGTATGATTTGGATAAGATTAAGGGCCACTAGCCCAGGCCACCAAGAGAGTAAGGATGCTTCTAGCAATCCCCACCGAGATCGCCAGTCAGCGCTTGTCTCGCAGCCGCCTTCCATCCAACACATACAGTCCATAACAGCCGCCATGGCGGAGTTAACTCGTCAGAACCAAGAGTTGACTAGGGAGATTAATCTGAGGCAGCGTCATGAAGGATATGCTGAAGGACAATCCCAGAGTCAAGAAGATAGAGGGGGAAATGCTGAGCCCGAAAGTCAATCAAGGGGCACCACTTCGCGAAGGGTGCCACACTTGGAGAAGGAGATGGACCAAATGAGAAAGGTTATGGACGAGATGAGGGAGAACATGAGAAGGGCAAATCTCGTAGAGGATTTGGTTCATCGAACAAATTCCCCTTTCACGACTTCCATCAATGGTCATCCCTTGCCCCCAAAGTTCAAAATGCCTTCCTTGGATTCATATGATGGAACGTATGATCCTTTCGATCATATTGCTACTTTCAAGACTACAATGCATCTCCAAGGGGTTCTAGACGAGATTATGTGCAAAGCCTTCCCTACCACCCTTAAAGGACCAGCGCGAGTGTGGTTCAGCAAGATACCTCCCAGCACAGTCAGTTCTTTTGTAGAGTTGAGTAAGTTGTTTGTCAATAACTTCATCGGAGGACAAAGGCACAAGCGCTCCTCGTCCAGCCTGTTAACCATAGAATAAGGAGAGAACGAAAGTATGCGATCCTTCATCACTCGTTTCAACAGGGATGAAGGACCCTTGCCACTCTTATTCTTATCGTTCTCTCTCTTTGGCTCTGCATTGACCCTTTGGCTATTACCATCATAGGATTCATAGCCACGACTGTACCCTGGTTTACCATAGTGATAATGCTATACATCGTAAGAATTAGACAAGGAATATGACAATGTTTCTTCCTCTGAAGAGAAGGAAGAACCACCCATTCTGCCACCAGAGGCAGCAAAGGCTGTGTACAAAAATTCATGGGTGAATACCAAAGCTAGAATGAAAGCAAGAATTGGGTGGTTTTGGAAAAACTTGAAGGCCATGTTTGTTGGGCTCTCTTAGGAATTTTTATCCCATAAAAGATACTATCTGGGATTTGGATGAGAAAGGCTGAGAGAAACAAGGTTCATAGGATTGATATAACATGTATGAGAAAAATTAGAATAGAAGGTATCACTTGGAATTTGAAATTAGTTGGGATTTGAAATTACTTGGAACATGTTTGGAATTTGGATGGGAATCACTTGGAAGCTCGGTGGAGTGTTTCGCATGAAATGAGAGACTCATTTGCTTCTTCTTCTTTTTTTATGTGAGACTCGTTTGCTTTTAATGGTTGAAAAACGTCAACTTTCAATCTTAACCAAGGAATAAAATGAAGTAAAAAAGTGGAGAAGTAAAAGACATTTGTGAGGCAAAATAGACCAATTGCATAATGTATTGCACCTGATTTCAATCTTGCATGAGTTACGAAAACAGCATAGTGCATATGTGTATGTATCTGTCCTTCTCTAAAATAAAATAAAAATCAATTCGACAAAACCAACCAAACTTAATCCAACCCAATGCATATGATTTGTTTCTGTGGGTTAAAATTTTAATTTAAATCTTGGGTTCGGTTGGTTCATGTTGATAATTTTTTTAAGTCATCTAATCTAATTCGACCCATTATATATTTATGTATTTACAGTGCATCAAATATGTAATGTAAGCACAACCTACCCAATCCAATTCAACCCGACTTACATGGGTTGGATTGGGTTGGTTACTACTTACTAGTTACTACATTCTAACCCAAGTGCACCCTTGATATCGTATGAGTAATTGTCTTCTTCTTCTTTTTTCCTTTTCTTTTCATTCTTCCTTTTGCCAAATAACAAATTGATTTATTACGAATTATGAGATTGAGATCTATAAATTTTTAATAAATTTAGATTTATAATAAGTCAACCTAAACCTATTTTTTCCCATTATATATGTAACTGCACAGAGATGGACCAAAATTGACCAAAATGGACCAAAGTGGTCCGAATGGACTGCATTGGACCAAATAAATTGAAGTGGACTAGAGTGGAAAAAATAGGACTAAAGTGAAACAAATTGGACCAAATAGAACCGAATGACTGAATAAGACCAAAGTAGACCTATTGGACCGAATGGACCTTATAGGACCAAAGTAGACTGAATTAGACCAAATGGACCGAATTATACCTTATTGGACTGAATAGGACTAAACTAGACCGAATAAGACTGAATAGACCGAATAGGACCAAAGTGGATATAATGGACCGAACAGAACCAAAGTGGACCGAATAGAAGCAAATGGACCGTATTGGATCCATAGTGGACCGAATAAGACCAAATGGACCGAATAGAACCAAATTGGACCGAATATAACCGAAGTGGACATAATGGACCGAATAGGACCAAAGTGAATCGAATAGGACCAAAGTGGACCGAATATGACAAAAATAGGACTGAAGTAGACAAAATGGACCAAATGGGACCAATGTGGACCGAATAAGGCTGAATAGACTGAATAGGACCAAAGTGGACATAATTGACTGAATAGAACAAAGTGGACCGAATAGTACCAACTTGGACTGAATAGGACTGAAGTGGACAGATTGGACCGAATAGAATCAAAGTGGATTGAATAGGATTGAAGTATCAAAGTGGATTGAATAGGATTGAAGTAGACCAAATAAGACCAAATTGGACCAAAGTACACAACAAAATATAAGAGAAACACATTTGTTGTGTAAAATTTGGTTTAAAAAACAAATAAATAAATAAAATTATGTTATTAATTCTTATTTAAACGTGCAATTCATGCATCATAAATACTAAGACATACAATGTTTGGCACCTTGTTGTCAATCTAGGTTTCGACACATTTGGCATCATAAAAAAAGGGTGCACACAGTTGTCATTGTAGTTGAGTTTCTAGTTTGAAAGCATGTGCTCAACGCATATTTGGCATGTGAAAATTGGATGAGCTTCTTGTACTTGGTCATGATGTGTTTCTTCTTCTATAAGTCTCACTGATGTTTTCGTGGCGGGTTTCCCATGACTTGAAAGTTGAAACTACAACTACAATGTTGTTTAATTTTTCTATGAAAGTTCTTACTTCTTATATATATGTATGGGTCTTTTAATCTTATATGATTTTTAGGAGAGTAAGTTAGCTACACATCTTTTCCCGTGAAGGAATTTGTGTTGCATACCTCTTTAAGGAATGGTTGGCATTTGATTAGTTTTTCAAATAAATAAGAAATAAAAAAGAAAATTGAAAACTATATGTCAAATAAATAAAGAATAAATAAAAATAAAAATTATGTGAAAATTTGTGAGACTACCAAAGCTTATGTGGCATAATATAAGAGAGTCCAAAAAAAGACAAATGTATTCGTCTATATTATATATAGATGATTGAACTATTACACCTTGGGAAATATAATTTGAAAATTTTGCATATTGCAGAAGAACTTACAATTTTACTTGTAGGGTCACAATTTGTAGCCCAAGTCCTAGAGGTATGGGATATAGGCCCAATAAGCCCGATACAATAAATTTGTAGAGAGTGGGTGTAAGAACTAGGCCCTTTTGTGAATTTGACAACGGCTAGTATGGATTTAAAAGATGAACAAGCGAGTAAAATAAGTAAGACTAAATGAAATTCATGTCCGAGGAGGCAGATTATGATATAAATCGCTAGTAATACAACTTGGAATGCTACAGTAGTTCTTCTTTGATTTTTTCGATCTCTCTCCCATGGAGGGTACCTCCTATTATATAGTTCCTCTTGGACAATCTTCACCTTCCATCTGTCACTAACTTAGGTTGCTACTTGAGTACCTGTCCCATCAGCCACCTTCTCTGGCCTTCTGTGAGTGATAGTTGCCAGTGCCACACTGTTTAGGGGTCTTCTCCACATTAATGCGGCTAGAAAAATAGCTGCAGTGCATTTAATGCGGTGGTAGCAGCTTTTCTTTGGATATTTCTGAATTCACCTCACTTCTGTATACGTGTACGATGTATGCCTTCCTCTCTGGAATCTCCTGGAAGATCATATTGACCATTAGGATCTACGCTTGACCTGTGCCCCCTCTATCTGAGGACATACTCCTCCTCGGATAGCCCTCCTATTTATGCCCTATCCATTAAATCTTTAACCCAAACCAGTTTGTATTATTCGATAGTCCTCGGGCCAGTCACCTTCTCGGATAGGATCCTAGGCCCAATATGCGATTTGGGCCCTCAACCCCACACTACTTATCAGTCATTATTTGGCAATGTTAGTGATTTTCAAATTTTGGTTTTAAACATTAAACCAGCTATATATATATATATATATATATATATAATATATTACATGCGTAAATAAATCAGAAGGTGGCTAAAAGTTTGTTAAAAAAATTATTCTTATGCACTTATGCTGCAAGTAGCTTAGAAACATGGGGTAATTATAGAGAAATAATACTATCTAGCAAATAAGATATTGAAATAAGTTTCTGATATGGCATTAATACAACTAGGCGGAAATATAAAACAAGTTAATTCTGTACTTGAAAATATGTTACAAAGACACAGATAATTTATTTTCTTCTTCAAGTGCCTATACGAGCCAAAAATGGTATATGCCATACAGACTTCCAAACAGATTGCAATTATCATTATCATATCGGCCTCAAAAGAGGGTAGTTTTCAAGCAATTCATCCTCTGAAATTTATTTTCTTCTTCAAGTGCCTTTACGAGCCGAAAATGGTATATGCCATACAGACTTCCGAACAGATTGCAATTATCATTATCATATCGGCCTCAAAAGAGGGTAGTTTTCAAGCAATTCATCCTCTGACAATGTATCATGTTCTGCCTGCGGGCTCCAAAGCACCTCTACAGCCTGCAAAATTGTTAAACATACATTTAGAGATAACTTTTCTAAGAAATTTTTTCACAACTGCCGAATCGACAAATTGTTAAATGGTTATGCTCAATTGACAAAGTTGTGTCAATGGTGGATCTATATATATATATATATATTCTGACATACCAGTGTATTACTGGAACTGATGGTATTCAAGTAATTCAAGGCTGTCCTCAAGTCTTCAGTACTTTTAATTTCAGGTAGATTTAATGCACCTTTAACAGCTACCAGGATTGTTACCTGAGAATGAATTTAAATTAAAGGAATAGACTTACAGACCTGAAAAAGACATAGAAGTGGGAACAAACTAGTGCTATAAATCGACTCTCCATGATCCAAGTTATTGATTCTTGGTTGAGTTCTAGTAAAGATAATTCATTTTATAACACCTTAAGCTTAAAAGAAAGACCCAAATTGTAATATCAAGCTCTAAGACACACTAACTCTTAACACTAATATGAGTAAGTATTTACAAGGAAGCATATGCTGTATGTGCAATTAATAATTATAGCAACTAATTAGCACAATAGGTGTGCCTGATATTTATATTTAGAACCCATAAAAGATGAAATACCACTATGAAATTTTTTTCAACTTCGTTGTTCCTTGGGATAAAGGTTCTTTGTACTTTCATGTTGTCAACATTGACAAGCGACTCAATGTCATATTTCAACCTCTCATCAGTTGAAAATTGTCTGAATTCCTTTTCCACAGCTTCAAGATTCCACCTCCGTTCCACCTGCAAGAATATTTTGAGTGCATCAAAAGTGCTGTGCTGTTAAATAATCATTAAAAAGAACAATTCTTTTAAATTGGAGTTATCAGTTGGAAGCAACCAAAAAATACAAGCATCTTTTTCCCAAAATTTTCAACCAAAAAAAAAAACAACAAATTATTGGTATTTTTTTTTGCACATACATTCAATTTCTATTGTGACATTACAACACTAAGATTCTTCTATATAACAATAAAAAGATTGAATTTCTAATAGTGCAACAATAGCCTGACTGAAGTAGTGGAACTAAAACAACATAACTCTTCCAGCACAGGTTGTGGAATTAAACTGAAGGACCAAAATACCGCAGCAGCTTAACTTAATCGCTTAACCCTGCTCACTCCCTAATACGACGTCATCATCACTTCTGTCCGAGCATAGTCTGAATTATCATACGTCAATTATACAGAGCTTTTTCTTTTTTATAACCCCCCTTCTATCAAAACAAAATTCTGTGCAAAGGATTTGTCATTGTATTAATTAAAAAAATCCTGGAGTTTATTGTTAGGGACACAAATGGATAGGAAGGAGAGCCTAATGCACACCACTATATATTTACATCATCATTGATGAACCCATATAACCAACCCAGCTTCAACATGGGCCATTAATTGGCATCTCCACAGGAACTAGAACATGCCATGCGCTATTTTACCTTAAAATTATACCGAAGGACTAAACTAAACCACTTAACTGGGTGAACAATGTCCGAATTATTTAAATTATGCGCGACGACGACTACAAAGACACCAAAGAGATGTTGTAACAGAATATAAGCCGCAAGTAATTTCATAATGGAGGACAGATGGTGACCTAGTGATGATTATCAAGAATTCTGGTATACTGTAATCTGATGAGAATTAAGAAACTCAAAAAGATCAGCTTAGTTCAGATATGGTCCAATTGAATTGACTAACAATCCTTCCATCAACTTCTGTTATATGTGCCATAGTACAAATCGAATGCAATAAGTGGATGCATGCCATAGAAGATGTACTTGACACGTTAAAGAAACTCAACATGAATAGGGAAGCTCTGGAAAGTCCAGTTTGATAAGGTAAAAGTAGACCCAAAAACTTTGATAAAGAAGACTGGTGTACTCTTTCTACTACAGACAAGGTAGAGAAACATCCATGTTTCAAATGATCACGTATTTGCATTTAGAGATTGACATACAGTTATAACCCCATCATACTAAAGTTAAAGTACACAACTTGAAAACAGATGAATAGTTTCTGCATTTATAATAGGAACATCAGCAGAGTTTTCTAGATGAAAGGAAAAAGAAATTAAACAGAAGAAAAGTAACGTTTAATATCAAGGCTGTATTAGCTATTGTGTGCACAATAAGAAGAAGCTTAAAACTATGGTTTAGAATACTGGCTTTAATTTTAATAACAGCATTGAATGATTGAAGCAATATCTTACTAAGATCACTTTGAAGATTATACTTCACAATTATGTAATGATGAAGAAAAATCGTGAACTTTAAAGGCTACTAAAGCACCATCAAAACCTTTAGAATATTAGACTCACAGATGAATAACCAGAAATCCAGTAATTTCGATGCCGAAGCAGAGCTACTGCAGACTCTGCAACCAAAATAAAAAGTACAAGTATGTCAAATGAGATAACATGTAAAACTAGCCAAAGTTTTGAGGCATTTAATATGCAAGTGATAAGCATGACTTGCAGACAAACTAGTTATGCTGTAATGGCTATAATAATTAACTTCATTTCAATATCAGTTATATCAATGCATTTTTTCCCGAAAAAACATAATACTATTTTTTCCACCAATGAAATAATTGTAAAAGTATGCAAAGTTCATGAGAATTTATAGTGCACACATTGAGAACCAATCATGCATGTGGAAAAAAATAAAAATAAAACAGTTGGACAATAACAAAAAGGATTTTGTTGTTGCCATTCACAAAATAGAAATTTCATTAAACTATATAATCATGTTATCCTGTATTGTAAATGGACTAGTTTGAGTTCCAAAAATTTCCACACCAGATTTAGAACATGGGCATGGAACTTCATTAGAAAAAACATTTAACTTATCCTCATCTACACCTTGGATGAAATATGGTACAATGCTGCATATCTAGTCAAAAAAATGGTAATTCCCTTGTCAATAATGTCCATGTTAACAATTCTTTTGTTAGAATTATGTATTCTCTCATTTATAATGTCCATGTGAACAAAGTATGGATCAAGTATTCTTAGAAAACTTCTTGATTACAGGGATTACTATGTACCTACTTTTATAATACACTCCTTTTGAGCACATATCCAGGAGTAGTAATGTAAATATACTGCAATTCTATACCCAAGTCGTGTCATGTCCAACACAAGTGTCTCACTCATTCTAAAGCATCCATGTAGGAATGTAAAATATGCCATGCTCATCCTTGAAACAAATTTTACCCTACTGGGGACTAAAAGACTGGAGTGGAGAAAAAAATCTTAACTGAAGCTTCCTTGATCAAATGAGGGGTACTCGAGTATGCCATAAATTCTAGAATATATATAAATTTACAATATCATCAACGAAAAATATGCCATAAATTCCATATGAACCTGTTAAGAAGAAGTGGAAGCTCTTGTTTTTAGATGTGTCTATAGCTGTAGCAAGTGTACTAAGTTCTCTTTGAATTGAATGAGCCATGCCTGATAACCCAACCTGCAAGAGAATATAGAATTTGGAATTTTGGGAATAAGAAGGTTGCAAATATGGGGTTGTAAAATATATAAACGACCCCAGGGAAAAGGATCCTCTCACTTTGAAATGGACCCAATTCATAGTTAAGATTAAAGAATACACATCTAAATGGTGTATCTAGTGTCATGCATATATATTGTTAGATACCAAACATAAAATCTGAACCGTGAAATGCACTCTCTCCATTTCATTTGAGTCTCCATATCAGTTGAGGATCCTATCCTCCAGTACCCACAATGGGACCTGATTTATTATTGGACTTGAATTTAAACAAAGAAATATAAATTAAGGGAACCATCAAAATAAATAAATAAGCAATAGACCATAGGTTTCTCTTCTTGGAAAAATAATCAATCACAGACTGCATAGTGGAAAAATAACAAATACTAATGTTTTCTAGGTTACTTAATTCTTTATTTGGTCTTCCAAGGAAAAGGGATTAAAGGGAAATTTTCAAGATTGCAAACGTAAATTTAAGCACTTTTATATAACTCTCACTCTAAATAATCTTAAAATGTTACTCCAACCCAGAGTGTTAATTCTCTTTGAATTTCCTTAACAATAAACATTCTTCACAATTTATTTTTTTTCACGATTATTGAAGCGACTTGTTGTGATTGAAGCATAATAAAAATGATGTCAACAATGGACCCAAGTAAAAGTGACATAATTCCTATCATAACCGGCCATGTCAGCAATGATGAAAATTATTGTGTAGCTCTATTCTAAACTATACAGCTATCAGGCTAACTAAGAAAGTAATTCAAAAAAAAAAAAAAAAATCCACACAAATGTAAAGAAACATGAACAAAGAAGTGATATACCTGAACCCTGAGAACACTTGCTCTATTAAGATAAGCGATCAAAAGATAAATCCCCACAAAAGACCCAAATGGTAAAACAAAAAACCACGCACTCGTAGTCGTATCCTCATGTTTCTCATTGACCCTTAGGCTATCAATATCATAATCAACGTATCCACTACTAAATCTTGGGTTATTGTCATAATGATATATATTGTAAGACTTAGAAGACGAATATGAAGATGATTCTTTCTCTGAAGCGAAGGAAGAACCACCCATTCTGCCACCAGAGGCAGCAAAGGCTGTGTACAAAATTTCATGGGTGAATAACAAAGCTAGAATGAGAGCAAGAATTGGATGGTTTTGGAGAAACTTGAAGGCCATGTTGGGTTTCAAGAATTTAATCCCAAGAAGAAAAGAAAAAAAGTACTTGAAAGTTTTGGAGGAGAGAAAATTTTATATATGGTCGGCCATTTGTACGAGAAAAAGAAAACTTAATATAGATGGTGTTTGAGTGTTTCTTAATTCTTACGATGAAATTACTAGGAAAAGGCCGGTCGGAATGTGACGCGTAAAATGTGGGACCCATCTGCTCAGTTAGGATATGTACTCTTCTTTTTGGAGAGAGTTTCGTCACTCCAGATAATAGTTTTTTTATTATCATACTAAGATATCAATTAGTTTTTGGTGTAGGCAAGAATTGAACCCTATATTTATTATTCAACTATAAGAGGTTAATAACTGAAATCTACAAAATATATACTTTTTTCTCAAATAAATAAATAAAGGTTAGGATATGTACTTGGTAATGGTCCATATGGAAACAACAATTTTTAAAGTTTGCATTATATTTTATTTACTTATATTTAGTAAATAATTTTTTATTTTTTGCCACATGGAAGATTTTACTAATTCTGTGTTTGGTATAGCTTATTTTAATAAGGGAAAATAAAGTGTGCGTGTTTGCTTCTCAAAAAAAAATTGCAGTATATTTTATTTACTTATATTTTGTAAATAAATAAATAAATAATTGCCACATAGAAGATTTTACTAATACTATGTTTGGTATAGCTTATTTTAATGAGGGAAAAATAAACTACTCTTTTTGACTAAATTGTAGCTAAGAATAAATGAGATTTCACAAGATGTAATTGAGAAAATAGGATGGCTTATGTAAGGACTAGATTTGAGTTCCTAGCCTAAAAAGAGGGTGGACTTAGGCCCAAAAAGCCCAAGACAATGAATTTGTAGAGAGTGGGTTGGAAAAACTGGGGTTTAATGAATCGGACAAGCACTAAAGTAGATTCAGATCACAAGAGAATGAAAATAGACAAGCTTGTACTAAAGAAAAATGTCCTTGATATAGTCCGAGGAGATAGTTCTTATATATTTCTCTCAAGTTAGGTTACAAATGCAATTTGTGATTGCTACAGTCTTTTTCTCTTGATTTCTCGATCCCTTTCTCTCCTTACTTCCTCCTTCTTTTATACTCTCTTCCTTTTTCATCTTTACCCTCCACCTGCAGGCTAGATGGTTTTTCTTGATACTTGTCCTATCAACACCTTCCTAAAGTCTTTATTTAATAGCTGTAAGGCTGAAAACCACTGTTCAGGTATCACCTCCACATTAATCTGGCCAGAGAGTTAGATACAGAGTATTTAATACGGTGGTAGCAGCTTTCCCCTTAGATATTTTAGGACTCCCCCCTGTCATATATCTCTGCAATGCTTATCCGTACCAACAGAACTTCCTGGAATGTTCCCCTGGATGGCAGACTACCTATTCGGACCTCGGCTCTGATTAGCCGAGGAGGCATTCATCCTCGGACCACCCTCCTAGGCCATTATGACTAAAACTAACTTCTTCTTCTGCTAACACGGACTCTCTTGACAATGTTTACTCATCCTCGGACAACTCTAGTCCTTAGGTTGGGCCTTAGGCCCAATATATACATAAATAATGAGCTCCTAGGCCCAATGCTCCTACAATAGCCCCTCGAGATTCTTCTTTCTGGCTCCTCGGGAAGAAATGAGGATTTCGATGTCACCTTAGCTAGTCTGCGCGCATCATACATCTCATCTACCTGTGTAGACGCCTTTTTAACTGCCCAAGACACGATCCTGACGCTTCGGCATTCAAGACTCCCCCTTATTGGGTGAGTTCCCAACTTTTTGAGATTCAAGTTTTGTTTTTCTTTTACTTTCATATATTTTCATATGCTCTGCTCATCTGATTATAGGCAAAGACCATGATGTTGCTGAGCTTTTTCCATTAAGCCAATACTTTGGATGGTGTGGCCTGTGCACGTGGTTTCATTGGCTTCATAAAAACTATTTCCATGCCAATGCAAGATTAAAGTGACTTATCTAATACAAGATTTGACTCAGTAGAATAAGTTTACATTTTGCTCTTGCTCTAACTAGAATTTTCTATGAAGTGAGAGATTTTGATATTGTGCATGGTTCTGCAGATAACTTCCAATAGGGAGTCTTTGCTGAGGTACTAATTTGGTTCCACCTGTTTGAAAATTCTCTTATTGCGGTGAGTCCATAAACTCCAAATTCCAAATGCAAAGAACTAGTTCCATGGCAGACACACTTCACTAGTACTCTGTTCTGAACACAGGTTTCTCTTCAACCAGAAGCAAATATCAGAATTAAAAAACACACTATCACAACTAGTGTAACCCGAGAGTGTAAACAAAAATCTTTGGCAAAACTACAATCACACAAAACATGAATTGTGGTCTCACTCTCTCTACCACAAATTTCACAGATGCAATCTTTAGAAATACCTCTACTCATAAGCATATCTTTGACAGGGAGACTATGTAAATAGCATTTCCACACAAAGATTTGAATTTTTGGAACTGTATCAAGTTTCCATATCCAGTGCCCAGAAAAATTGATAGGACACTCCAACCCAATAAAGAGAAAACGAACCAATCAAGACCCAATAATCAAAATACGAGTTTGCCTCAAATAAACCCAAAATCGGTGTCTCGTTCTTCCTCGATTTACTTGCACGATCAAAACCCAAATGGTTCTTGATGGAGCGTGAACTCGTCAGTCAATGTGGTCAGATGAAGCCAACCTGCAGCCTCCTGGAAGGGTCACCGGTGTGGTGCCTGCCACCACGCCTCCGATGCCAAAGTTAGTATGCAAAGAAATCTCAGAGAAATCGGAAAATGCAAGAAATAATAGTTCTCTCTTAGTGTGTTTGTGTATGTACCTTGTTCTTGATAATGAGAGGGCTTTATATGCATACCTTCATGGCTTCTAGCCGTTGGAGTAGTTATGGAGATCTTAATGCTCCTCCTCGTAACGTCTGGTCTGGTTGTAATGTGACTTTAATGTGCTACAACGGCTCATACAGTTGGCCCCATAACCGTTCTCAACTTAATTGTGCTGTAATGAATGTATTGTGTTTTCCTCGTCAGTGACGTGGGCATAAGATATGCTCGTCCAAGCATGCCTTCGTCTGTCTTGTCTAACATCGTCACTGAAAGACGATGTCACTGGATTCGTCATTCCTATCAGTTGCCCCCGGATTCCATGGTCGTCATGACATGTCATGTTGGCCGTGGAAGATGGAGAGTCTCCTGGGCCAAAAAATGCCTGTTGGGCTTCTGTGCCGCATTAACTGCGCAGTGATGGCTTTTTCTGCGAAGTTGCCACGTGTTGGGTGTGGATTGGTGGGGTCATTTTTGTGACCCTTGGGTTTCCCGCCGTTTTTCAGTTGCCTTAGTTTCTGGGTTAAAAACTTCTCCTCTTCGTACCTTTTCATCTCCCAAACAAAAAACTCCTGCTGAGTGTCCTTTGGTGAGCTCTCTTCTGCCATTTTTCTTCAGACCGGTGCACCGTTCGCCGCTGCTTTAAGGTATGTTTTTCTTTTCCTTTTCTGCGTTTTCCCTTTTCTCTTCTGTTTTGCTGTGGTTTCTGATTCTTCTTTTTTCCTTTCTTACATATTCGGTTTTTCTTTTTGGGTTTTTTAGCAAGTGTCATCTTCCCTTGTGTTTTTTGCATTTCCATGGTCCGTAGCTCTGAAGTTAGGATAGATTGCCCCTCAATTTCCTTCCTATTTGCGCGATTAGGAGGGTCTTTGGGGAATTTCCCATATTTAGAAAATTTTGTTTTTGAGGGTAACTGTTTGGGCGTTGCATTGGCTGATCTATTGCCTTTGCTTCGTCAATCGGTTGATTGGTTCGAGGGTCTCGTGAGAGAGGGAGAAACGATGTCTGAAGTTAGGTCTAGCGACCTTGAGACTGGATTATCGTCGAACGGTGATCCAGCAGAGGGGGGTTCAGTCGTCTCTTCCCCTCGTGAGGTTAGGGCTTTTCACGCCCTCGGGGAGGCGTGTGGTTTGGACGCAGATAGTGTAGCTAGATTTAAGGATAGGTTTCAATTTCCAGCTAGGGTTCGTGTCCGTCTACCTAGTACCGAGGATAGGGCCTGCCATTTCTTTCCGGGTGAGGTGTGTTTTTATGAGTCAGCCTTTACCTGCGGGCTTAGATTTCCCGTCCATCCGTTCCTGATGGAACTTTTGGATCGTTTTGGCATTGCTCCTGGGCAGCTCATGCCCAATTCGTGGAGAATAGTGGTGAACTGTATGGAGATATGGTTGGCTGCTAATGGAGATATGATCAGGATAGACGAACTGACATATCTGTATCGTTTGAAAGAGTCCAAGGAGTATGGGTATTATGAGTTAGTTCCCTGGACGAGGGATACTAGGATCGTCAGGGGTTTGCCTTCGTCCTTCAGGTACTGGAAATCCAGGTTTTTCTTTGTGTCGAGGGACGATTTTGAGACTCAATCCAGCGCGGATTAGGGTGATGTACCAAGGTTGCATCGTCGGTGGGGAACCCCGGCTTTAGGTGCGTCAGTCTTTCTATTCGTCATTTTCAGTTTTTTTTTTTATTTTCTGCTATGTGATGTTGCTGACCTCTTTGCACCTTGCTGTGTGTAGTTAAGAGACGGCCTAAGCTCAAGAGCAGGCATAAAGAGCGCGTTGAGACCGCCATTGGGTATGCCCAGACGATAGAGAGCTGGGACGACCTTGTTAACCCACATACTTTGGCCTTTTATCACCTCGGGCCAGATCCGTCCCCTTACGTTCTTCGTTCAATTGGAATTGAAGGCAAGAAAAGTAAGTACTAACCTCGTCAAGCTTTACTTCCTTTATGCATGTGGACTTTTTCCTAACCATTTCCTTCTTGCAGAAATGACAACCAAGTTCAAGAAGGACATGTACGCAAAGATGAGGGACAAGAAGGACGAGCCTTTATCCAGCATCGGGAAGAAAGCAGTGCGTGTCAAGGGAATGACCACTTCTGCCAGTACCAATGTCCCCGTCACTGAACCGACGAGGACGGCATCTCCGGCTACCTCCATTGAAGAGATCCCTACTCCGGCCTCGAAGAAGCAGCGAACATCAGGGAAGGAGAAAACTGATCCACGGTCGTCCACAATATGGGATGACGAGAGATTGGCCGTGGACAGGGCTCACGAGATGTTAACGGCGAATGACTTTAAGGTCTTCTCTGGTGTGTCTTTCAATGACGTCGCTTCTCGTCACATTCAGAGACTCGTCCAGGTAGAGTGTTTTCTGTACTTAAAAAGATTTTTTTTTTTTTTTTTTTTTTTTTTTTTTTTTTTTTTACAACGTCCTCACATTCCTTTCCAGGTGCTGGGGGAAAGCATTCACATTACCTCTGAGCATCTTACACAAGAGGCAAGGGTGGCATCCTTAACCTCTAGGATGGAAGCTTTGGAGAAGGAGAACTCGGAGCTGAAGAAGAACCTTGTTGATTCTATGGACGCGGCCACCTCTTTGAAGGAGAAGGTCAAAGTTTTGAACAACGACCTGAGGGTTGAGCGTCAGCTGACTTCGGAGAAGGACGAGCAGCTTCTGAATGCTAAAGAAAGTCTGAAGACCATTGCTGCGAGGTCTATAGAAGCCTTCCAAACTACGGACGAGTATCAGACCGTCCTATTCAGCTGGTATTTCAAAGGCTTTGAGCTCCTTAGGAGATACCTTGCCAAGCATCCTTCCGGAGTGAACATGGACACTCTGGACTTAGAGGAAGTGGATCAGGAGATGGCCGCTGACGAGGCCGCTCCTCCTTCTGCTGTTCAAACTGAAGCTCCTGGAGAGGTTCCTGCTGGTGGTGATGCCCATGAGAATGCTCCTGATGACGATGCCTCTACCCGAGCCTGATACTTAGAAAAATTTTCTTTCTTTCCTTCTTTTTGAGATGCCCTTCATTTTTTGGGCAGTTATGTAAATCTAATTTTTGAACAATTTTACCTTCTGTCTATTTTGGGAACAACAGGAAAGATTTTTGGCCCAGTGTTTATGGGCTTTCAGTTGTAAAAGAAAATGATGACTTAGCCTATTTCAGGCTTTTAATTTAATGTCACTTACCTGTTTTTTGAAGTAATTATCTTCGTCGTGATATTTTGTCATTTTTTTTTTTTTTTTATATCTTCGTCACGATACCTTCGTCGATAACTTACATCCGTCAAAGCGGAATTTTGTTACCTTGTTTAGAATATTTCTTTCGTCAGTAACTTACATCCGTCAAGGCGGAATTTTGTTACTTAGCCATTTTTGGCTTTTAGTGACTTATACCCGTTTTTTAGGGATTTTAGTCATCGTCAGTAACTTACATCCGTCAAGGCGGAATCTTGTTACTTTAGCCATTTTTGGCTTTTCGTGGTTTACACCCTTGTTAGGGATATTACCTTCGTCAGTAACTTACATCCGTCAAGGCGGAATTTTGTTACTTAGCCATTTTTGGCTTTCAGTGACTTATACCCATTTTAGGGATTTTAGTCATCGTCAGTAACTTACATCCGTCAAGGCGGAATCTTGTTACTTTAGCCATTTTTGGCTTTACGTGGCTTACACCCTTGTTAGGGATATTGCCTTCGTCAGTTATCTTCGGTTGCATAGACCTGCTCACAGAATAATATCAGCTGAATGGATTCTTAATTGATTTTGATAACAAGTACATTTGATTGTTACGTCTATTGATGGTACTTCTTTAAGTGTTCAATGTTCCATGGCCTCGGGAGTCTTTGTCCGTCCAGAGTTTCAAGGTGGTAGCTTCCCTGTCTGGAGTAATGAACAACCCGGTACGGTCCTTCCCATGTGGGGCCAAGTTTCCCTTGAGTTGGGTTCTTGGTCGCCAGTGTTACTTCACGTAGGACGAGGTCGCCGATGTTAAGTCGTCGGAGCTTCACCCTTTTATTGTAATACTCTGTCATCTTCTTCTTGTAATCCGTCATTCTGTTGCAGGCTTTATCTCTGACTTCGTCCAGGCAATCCAGGTTGACTCGTAAATGATCGTCATTGTCTTCCTTGCTGAACATCTCCCGCCTGGTGCTGGTTACTCCGACTTCGACTGGGATCACTGCTTCAGTTCCGTAAGTAAGTCTAAACGGGGTCTCTCCCGTCGGGGTTCTTGCTGTTGTTCTGTATGCCCACAAGACGTTGGGTAGTTCGTCTGGCCAAGAACCCTTTGCCTCATCCAGTTTCGTCTTTATGATTTTGAGTAGAGTCTGATTCGTCACTTCTGTCTGTCCATTTGCTTGAGGATGGCCTGGCGATGAGAAATGGTTCTTGATGCCTAGTCCAGAACAGAAGTCCTTGAAGCCTTGGCAGTCGAACTGTCGTCCGTTGTCTGATATGATCGTCCTTGGAATCCCGAACCTGCAGACTATGTTCCTCCATACGAAGCTCCGGATCTTTGCTTCAGTGATAGTTGCCAGTGGCTCTGCTTCAACCCATTTGGTGAAGTAATCTATAGCGACGAGTAAGAATTTTACCTGGCCTTTGCCCAAGGGGAATGGGCCGACGATGTCAATTCCCCACTGTGCAAATGGCCATGGGGACGCTATCGTCGTCAGTCTTTCGGCTGGCAGTCGTTGAACATTCCCGAATCGCTGGCACTTGTCACACTTCTTGACGAACTCCATTGCGTCCACCTGCATAGTAGGCCAGAAATAACCTGTTCGCATAATTTTGCTTACCAAGGATCTAGGGCCTGCGTGATCTCCGCAGATCCCTTCGTGGACCTCTCTTAGGATGTACTCAGCGTCTTCTTCGTTCACACACCTTAAGTAGGGCATGGAGAAGCCCCTCTTGTACAAGGTGTCATTAAGAATTGTAAATCTGGCAGACCTCTTTTTGATCTTCCTGGCTTCATTTGAGTCTTGAGGGAGGTGCCCATCCCGAAGAAAGGATACAATGGGCGTCATCCAGCTACTTGTGTTCTGGATTGCGAAGGTTGGAACTTCTTCTATGCTGGGGCTCTTCTGTACTTCCATCATCAAGTCTGCATTTGACCCCGTTCCTTCTGACGATGCTATCTTTGATACTTCGTCTGCTGCTATATTCTGGCTTCTGGGAATCTGGACGAACTCTACCTCTTCGAATTCTTGAGTCAAGTGCTTTGTCAACCTGAGGTACTTCTGCATTCTTTCTTCCTTTGCTTCGTATTCTCCCTTGATCTGCCCAATTACTAGCTTTGAGTCGTTCTGGACTAACAGGGTCTTGGCTCCAAACACTTTTCCTAACCTCAACCCCGTCAGAATCCCTTCGTACTCGGCTTTGTTGTTAGTCGCCGGGAATTTCAACTGAACTCCATACTTCAATACCTCTCCGTCAGGGGTAGTTATGACGACCCCTACTCCTCCCCGTTTTTGGGCCAACGAACCGTCGGTCTGTATTACCCAAGGTTTACCTTTACTGGCAGGGTTTTGTTCATCCGGAAGGGTGAACTCAGCGATAAAGTCTGCCAGAGCCTGTGCTTTAATCGCCGCCCTGGGATGGTATTCTATATCAAACTGGCTAAGTTCAATCGCCCATTGGACCATTCTCCCTGCTGCCTCGGGCTTGCTCATGGACTTCTTGATAGGTTGGTCCGTCATTACCCAGATTGGATTTGCCTGGAAATACTGCCTGAGCTTGCGTGAGGCAATTATCAACGCGAACGTGATTTTTTCGATTTTTGGGTACCTGGACTCAGCCCCCTGGAAGGCTTGGCTGATATAATAAACGGGGAGTTGTATTCGGTTTTCTTCTCGGATCAGGGCTGCACTGACGGCTGTAGACGAAACAGCTAGGTACAGATACAAGTTCTCACCTTCTTTTGACGGGCTTAGTAGAGGTGGATTGCTCAAGTAGCGTTTGAGCTCTTGGAAAGCTGCCTCACATTCGTCAGTCCAGGCAAAGGCCTGCTTCAGGGTCTTGAAGAAGGGGAGGCATTTATCCGTTGCTCTAGAGACGAATCTGTTGAGGGCGGCGATCCGTCCCGTGAGCTTTTGGACCTCCTTGACGGTCTTGGGCGACGCCATGTTGATTATGGCCTGAACCTTCTCCGGATTTGCTTCTATTCCTCTCTGGGATACCATGAATCCCAGGAACTTTCCTGAGGCTACACCAAAAACACACTTACTCGGATTCAGCTTCATTTGGTATTGTTTGAGAGTGGCGAATGTTTCCCTGAGGTCGTCCAAATGGGTAAGTTCTTCCTTGCTCTTGACGAGCATGTCATCCACGTAGACCTCCATATTCCTACCTATCTGCCTGCTGAACATTCTGTTCACTAATCTCTGATAAGTAGCGCCTGCATTCTTTAGTCCGAAAGGCATTACCTTATAGCAATAGAGGCCTTGGCTGGTGATAAAGGCCGTTTTTTCCTCATCCTCGCCAGCCATTTTTATCTGGTTATACCCTGAGAAAGCATCCATGAACGTCAATAGCTTGTGCCCGGCTGTGGAGTCTACCAGCTGGTCTATTCTTGGAAGGGGGAAACTATCCTTCGGGCAGGCCCTGTTCAGGTCCGTGAAGTCCACGCACATCCTCCACTTCCCATTTGCTTTCTTCACCAGAACAGTGTTGGCCAGCCAGTCTGGATAATACACTTCCCTGATGAAACCTGCAGTCAAGAGCTTCTTCACTTCGTCAGCGACTGCCTGATCTCTTTCTGGTGCGAAGACTCTTCGTCTCTACTTGACGGGCTTCTTCTCTGGGTCTACATTCAACTTGTGTTGGATGATTTCCGGGGATATACCTGGCATGTCGTTATGGCTCCAGGCGAATACATCCAGGTTTTGCTTAAGAAACTGGACGAGCTTTGTTCTCATCTCGGGACTTAAGGTCGTCCCTATCCTGGTTGTTTTGGCTGTTTCTTCCTCGGTTAGTTGTACTGTTTCTAAGGCCTCTACCTTTTCCTCCTCCTTCTCTTCAATTATCCAGGTGTGGTTTTCCTTTGCGGCCAACACAGCCTGGTAGCATTCCCGAGCTAAGACTTGGTCTCCCTTAACTTCACCAACCCCGTTCTCCACGGGGAACTTCACCTTCAAGCAGTAGGTAGATGTGGGTGCCTTCCACTTATTGAGGGCAGGTCTCCCAATGATGACATTGTATGAGGAGGGGCAATCCACTACCAAGAAATCCAGCTGACGGGTCAGTTGCTTCGGGTATGTCCCCACTGTCACTGTCAACGTGACTATGCCCTTGGGGTAGACCCTGTCACCACTGAAACTGACGAGGGGGGAATCGAAAGGACGTAGCCTTCTGGGGTCTAGCTTCAATTGCTGAAATGCAGGGAAGTAAATGATGTCAGCAGAACTCCCATTGTCCACGAGGACCCTTTTGGTGTTAAACCCTTCTATGGTAAGCATTATGAGCAGGGGGTCATTGTGAGGCTGCTTCACTCCCCTTGCGTCGTTTTCATTGAAAGTCATGTCTTGATCGGTTCGTCTCTGCTTCAACGGGGGAATCGTGTGGACGCTGTTCACCTGACGTTGGTATGCTTTTTGAAGGGATCTGAACGAACCTCCGGTGACGGGTCCCCCTGTGATCGTCTGTATCTCCCCGACCACATTTTGAGGAGGTTGTGACTGACGGTCATTCCCTCTTGACGAAGCTTCAGGCTGGCCTTTGTTCCCTTCCCGAAATTTACTATACTCACCCTTCTTTACAAATTTTTGCAACTTCCCCTTTCGTATCAACTCCTCTACCTGCTCTTTGAGGTCCCGACAGTCCTCAGTGTAATGGCCATGATCTTTGTGGAACCGGCAGTACTTGTTCTTATCACGGACATTAGGAGACGAATGTAAGGGCCGTGGCCACTTCAGGTAATGCTCGTCCTTAATCTGCGTTAGGATTTTATCAACAGGCATAACAAGAGGAGTGAATTTTACCGTTCGAGGATTCTTATCATCTTTTCCTCTGGTTCCGTCACTGATTCGGCGATCTGGACGCTCGCGTTTTTGCCCCCTACGGTCGTCTTCCTTTCTACCCTTGTCTCCTGGCCTCTCAACGTCCCTGATGGCGGCCAGCGCATCTTCCGCATTCATGTACTTCTGTGCTTTGAGGAGCATTTCAGCCATTGTTTTCGGGGGATTTTTTGCAAGTGACGAGACGAGCTCTCTGGTTCTCAGCCCCGCCTTGAAGGTCGTTAGCTGTACCTTGTCATCAGCCTCGTCTACTTCCAGTGTCTCCCGAGTGAAACGTTTCACATATAACCTCAAAGTTTCTTTCTCTCCCTGCCTGATGGTGAGTAAGTGATCCGCGGTTCTCTTTGGTCGTTGTCCTCCAATGAAGTGACGCAGGAAGGCATTGCTTAATTGGTCGAAGGTATCGATGGACGATGTGGGCAGCTTTGTGAACCATTCTCGTGCGGCTCCCTTGAAAGTGGTTGGGAAGGAACGACACAAGATCTCGTCTGGGGGCTGCTGGAGTCCCAGGGTCGTCTTAAATGTGTTAAGATGATCCTGGGGATCTTTTAACCCGTCGAACGGCTCAAGTTGGGGCAGCCGAAATTTTGACGGCACTGGACAGTCGAGGACGGCCACAGTGAATGGCGAATCTGTTGCCCTGACCAGTCGGTCCACACTTCGTTCAGTTTTTTCTTTGATGGCGTTCCTAAGCTCGTCCATCTCCTTCCTCATCTCCTGGAGTAGATCCGAGTTCTGCTCGGTTGGAGTGGTAGGCCTTCGATGGTCGATTCTTCTATGGCTATCCCCTTCGTCATCCCCCTTGGACCTATTCTCTTCCTGCTGAAGTCTCTGCTTCATTTCCTCATTTTGTTTGGACAATTCTTCGACGGTAGCTGCAAGGGCCTGAATTTGCTGCGACAAGGCTGCGGATTCTTGATTGGACTCCATCTGAAATAAGTATTTGAGAGGAAACTACCTTTTCGCGATTAGATGTGAAAAAATGTCGATTCCCACAGACGGCGCCAAACTGATGGAGCGTGAACTCGTCAGTCAATGTGGTCAGATGAAGCCAACCTGCAGCCTCCTGGAAGGGTCACCGGTGTGGTGCCTGCCACCACGCCTCCGATGCCAAAGTTAGTATGCAAAGAAATCTCAGAGAAATCGAAAAATGCGAGAAAAAATAGTTCTCTCTTAGTGTGTTTGTGTATGTACCTTGTTCTTGATAACGAGAGGGCTTTATATGCATACCTTCATGGCTTCTAGCCGTTGGAGTAGTTATGGAGATCTTAATGCTCCTCCTCGTAACGTCTGGTCTGGTTGTAATGTGACTTTAATGTGCTACAACGGCTCATACAGTTGGCCCCATAACCGTTCTTAACTTAATTGTGCTGTAATGAATGTATTGTGTTTTCCTCGTCAGTGACGTGGGCATAAGATATGCTCGTCCAAGCATGCCTTCGTCTGTCTTGTCTAATATCGTCACTGTAAGACGATGTCACTGGATTCGTCATTCCTATCAGTTCTCGGTCTATTATCTCAAGCTCTCTTGCCTCATAGCATCTAGGTTCTTAGTTTGGTGAGCACACGTGGATGTGAATGTGTTTTGGGAGAGAGGAGTGATTGATCTGATTTGGATTTTGTTTTTGATAAAAAATGTGTTAGAGTAATGTCTAACAGGGAGGTGGGTAACGGAATAATAACGGAGGGAATCACAGTTTGGTAAAGTGGCAAAAATGAAACCACGGGTAGGTCAGTCAAATTATAGGCAAACCACAGGTTGGTAAAGTGTAATTATCCCTTTTATTTACTTATATTTAGTAAATAAATAAAAAATTTGCCACATGGAAGATTTTACTAATTCTGTGTTTGGTATAGCTTATTTTAATGAGGGAAAAACAAACTATTCTTTTTGACTAAATTGTAGCTAAGAATAAATGAGATTTCACAAGATGTAATTCAGAAAATATAATGGCTTATATACTCTCTCTTTTTCCCTTTTTTTTCTTTTTTGAGAATCAGCTAATACTAATATACTTTATAAATAATTTGACTTCTATTTTTCAATTGATTTGAGGTGATTTGCAAGTAAGCTTTAGATGAAAAGATTGACTTTTCCGACAAAGGGATTCTTGGTGTAGGTTAGTTATGAAGCATGGGTACGAGGAATGATGAATACAATATTTTAAAACAAATTAATGATACGGCACATCAAGGATATCATAATTAATTAATATTTTTAGGTATATTTTATGTATTATTCGACATAATTAAGATTAAATAATTGAAAACAAATGTTGTCCACAATAACATGTTGTACCTTATATGATTACCAAGTATCAAATAATGAATAATAACATACAAAAACAACATCTGAAACCTTATATATGAAAATTTTATTATTAATAATAACTAACTACCTTAATTTTGGAGTTGTAAATAAATCAAGTCATTTATAAACATCTCAAGTTTGCTCAATAAATAACATATTCATGTTTGTTTATTTGTAAACAAGTTAAACTTGAGTTTTAATTAGTTTTAAACTTGTTTGGTAAACAAATCAAACCCAAGCGAAAAAAGGGTTTATAAACAGGCTCGTAAATATTAAGGCTCGATACAAAACAAGTTAGATCTAGGCTCATTTATAGGTTTAGTAATAAGTTTGACGTAAGCTTGACAAATAAATTCATATCTTGCTAAGACTATAATTAATTTAGAGTTTGTACCTCGTTCTACTCAAATAGGTTTGATAATAAACTTTTTTTGAGAGAGAGTTTCAACCTATGACGTTCGCTCCTGATGATAGCTTTTTATCATCAGACCAAGACACCAATCAGTTTTTAGTGTAGGCGGGGATTGAACCTCATATCTCTTATTCAACCATCAAAGACTTTACCAGTTGAGCTAGTTGGAACCTACATAATAAACTTGATATGAGTTTAATAATGTATTTATGTTGGACCTCAAGCTCAAAAGTTTGATATTGAGCTTGAGTTTGGCTGAGCTCAAGATTTTAGACGTTTTGATGAGCTCAACCTCGAATATTGTTTATAGGCTTGGTTCGAGCATGACCTTTCGATATAATCTCTCTTAACCATTAAAGTTATCCCACTATGGTGACCAAACCCAATCAGATTGAGCTTTTTGGACTTAGGCCCCAAATTTACTTGTATGCTAGGTTGGAATTATCCTGCAATAGGAGCCCAAAAGATGGCCTTGTTCACTATAGATGGAGTTTTGGATGTTGCTCGAGGCCCAAACTCTCTTATCCTTGACTTCACCAAGGACGTACAAACTTTGCCGAGGAAGTCAAACTTTGTCGAGCTCCCTCTCCCCTGAAATCAGAGCAGGATTCCTAAGTCCCTGAGATCTATTTTTCCTCCCTCCTCTTGTGTCTCACTCTTCCCCCATTTTTTCCAACCCCTGATTCCTGCCTTCCTTCTCTTATTTATAGTAACTCTTTAGTGGGATTGTCATGATGAAGAGGGTCTTTCCCAAGTTAGTGGGCCTCTTTGTGGTATATTCCTAACCATATAGGACCCTTTGTGTATTGTTGATATGACTCCCTTGGAACTTGCACTAAACGTCATTTAATGCTTGGCGGGTAGATTCCCCAAGGCATTATTCCATGTTCATGCGTGTTGGGGGTGGTACACCGTCCAAATGTTTAGCTGGGCTTAACTGGGCTTGGCTTAGTATCAAAATAGACTAAGGCCACCTGGTGAATGGGCCATCAGATCGGTAACGGGCCAGTACTCTCGGTCCGTATACCTACAATTAAATCCCACACAATACACCTTACGTTCTTGTATTTTTTGTCACTTTTTTTTTCCCAAGATGCAACTTACGCTTTGTAGGGGCCTTTTTTGTGTTTTGCATTGGGCTGGGTTGCCTCCTGCGATAATGGGCCCGAAGGTTTCTGAGTAAGGGAGTTGAAACCGGTCCAATTGTAACTCAACTTGGGCTGGCTTGTGCACAAACTATGCCTCGTTTGCTAGGAGTGTGCTTACGACAGACAGAGCTATTTCAGATAAGTTACGGTAGGCAGATATAATAATAACAACAAAATAGAGTACGACTATTTAATAGAAAACGCCCAGTAATCCCTACTTATAAGACATAATTATAGCCATAACAATGTCTTTTACAAAGAAAGTAAGGAAGAAAAAGATAATATGAATTAATCAAGAATGAACATAAAATCAAGTTAAGTTTGGTCCGCCGAAGCAAAACCAAAGAGGGGAGAACGCCTCCTCTCAATGCAAATAATCCTAGGAAAGATCCTGTCGTGGGGATTAATGGCTTTGAGGGAACCAGACCTAAAAGGTTAATGCCCAAAAAAGAAATCCCTCTTATGCTTTGGAAGAAAGCAGGATTTCGAGGGGGAGAAAGGGAAATTGACCTACTAGTGCATGCCCACCGTGCTAACTCTCTTTGTTTTCTGTCTTCTCTCTTATATTTTTCTTTCTTTTTGCTTTTTTACTTTCTTTCTTTTCTTCGTGTTCTTGCTCTGTTTTTTTTTTTTTTATGATTTTCGATCCCTCCGTTCTGGGCACAGTAAGGGTCTTTTTATAGTGCCTGCCGTGACCAGATTTTACCATTTTGCCCCTTAATCACCTTTGTCTGGTATGGGTGTACTTGCCAACCACCACTGGTTCGTCTGCGCCACTCTCCACTTCCAGACAAAGGAAGGCTATCTCATTTATTACTCTGCCGTGGCATCCTTTCCTGCCATGACGCGGATGCTCTCTCTCTCTATCCCTCAGGGCATGCACCTGACGATTCCCCCCCGCTTCTTTTGGATGATCTGTCATCCCAGTAGGACGTACCCCCCAAAAGAGCTTGGGCCAGAGCCGCAGAATAGATCTTTTCCCCTCTCCCCACCACCAAACCATACCCCCTTACCTCTGACCCATGGCCCCACCACGTCCCATATTGGCTAGGTACAGGCTAGTGGTGTCTCGGCTTTGCGCGTGCTTCCCTTCCATGTACGTCCAAAATCTGCCTACGGTTCATGCGTTTGCCGCGGCCTAGAGGCTTGCTTGCACAGTCTGCCGCCCTTCTTTGGCCTTTTACATGGGCTGTTTTATAATTCCCTGTTCTCCTCAAGGGTTGGGCTTTATTTAATACTGGGTTTTACATTTCTCTCAGCCCATTTCTTGATTGCTATCAAGTCCTGCCATACTATTCTGTCATTCCTGCTGTAATGACTTGATCCTGCTAGTCCTCTTTTAGACCTGCCGTTTGCTCTTTTTTCCAATGGCTTTGCATGGCCATGGGCTTTTTTACTTGTGAGCTCCTGCGTCCCTTTTGTTTTCTCCTGGGCTTCCTCGGCACTTTTCCTAACTTTGTGTTCCCATGGGCTTTTACTAACTTCATTGGGCTTCCCCGGCCTAATTACCTCATACTCATCCTTAGGGTTTGTGGCCTGTCAACAATCCCCTACTCTCTTTGCTTACATTGCTTTGAGCCTGTCGCGGCCCATTCTTATTTTTTCACATCATACACTGCCCATAGGTTTGCTATTCTCTCTTTCCGGGCCTTTTGAGCCCATTTGCTTCCTCAAGGCCCATTTATTTATTTTATGGACCTGTGACCCATTATTCCTGCCGCTTGGGCTTAATGGTTTTATTCTATGCTTGCCACTTCTATTTGCTGCATGTGTCACTGGGTTGGGCTTCCTTCCTTCTATTTGTGCTTTACAAAAATGACCCTCAACACGCTTATATTTTAATCTAATAAATTCATCTTACTTATTGTTCCTTGTTTCTGAATTTGTGTATAAGATATTATGCCAAAAGAAGTTTAATATAAAGAAGCAAAACAATAAACATTCATTTAAGTTAAAGCCCAAACTCTAAACAATCAGAACTTAAAGCAATTTTTTTATTAAAACTATTAACTTATTTTATAATTTATTATTACTATTTATTTAATAATTTTGTTTTAGTTATTTTTTTTTTAAATTAGCTTTTACATATGAATATTCATCATTCCGTGCATCGCACAAGAATAGTACTAGTATATATATTGTTGAGGGTCATTTTTGTAAAACAAAAAGGAGGCCCAACTCAGCAACGCAAGCAGCAAATAGAAGTGGCAAGCATATAATAAAACCATTAAGCCCAAGCGGCAGGAATAATGGGTCGCAGGTCCATAAAATAAATAGATGGGCCTTGAGGAAGCAAGTGGGCTCGAAAGGCCCGGAAAGAGAGAGTAACAAACTCATGGGCTGTATATGATGTGAAAAGGTAAGAATGAATTGCGGCAGGCTCAAAGTAATGTAAGCAAAGAGAGTAGGGGATTGTTGGCAGGCCCACAAACCCCAATGATGAGTATGAAGTAATTGGGTCGGGGAAGCCCAATGAAGTAAGTAAAAGCTCATGGGAACACAAAGTTAGTAAATGGGCCGATGATGCCCAAAACAAGTAAATGGGCCAAGGATGCCCAAGGGGACACAGGAGCCCCTAAGAAAGAAAGCCCATGGACTTGCAAAGCCATTTGGGGAAGAGAGTAAACGGCAGGTCTAAAAGAAGACTAGCAGGACCAAATCATTACGGCAGGAATGACAGAATAATATGTTGGACATGATGGCAATCAATAAATGGGTCAAGAGAAGTGTAAAACCCAGTATTAAACGAAGCCCAGCCCCAAAAGAGAACAGTGAATTATGCAAACGGTCCACGTAAAAGAACAAAGAAGTGCGACAGACTGTGCAAACAAAGCTCCAAATCGCGGCAAACGCATGAGCAGCAGGCAGATTTTAAACATACATAACAGAAAGGCACACGTAAGACCCAGGCACCACCAACTTGTACTCAGCCAATATGGGACGTGATGGGGCCATGGGTCAGAGGTAAGAGGTAAGGGGGGTGTGGTTTGGTGGTGGGAAGAGGGGAAAAGATCTATTCTGCGGTTCCTGCCTAAGCCCTTTTAGGAGGTACGTCCTGCTGGGATGACAGACCGCCCAAAAGAGGCAACGTTGAGGAGGGAACCATTGGGTGCATGTCATGGAGAGAGAGAAAAAGCATTTACGCTATGGCAGGAGAGGGTGCCACGGCGGACTAACAAACAACACAAACCTGCCTTTGTCTGGCGAGGGTAAGTGGTACACAGACGAGCTCTTGGGTGGTCGACAAGTACGCCCAGACCAGACAAATGCGGTTAAGGGGTAAAGTGGTAAAATTCGGTCACGGTAGGCCCTATAAAAGGACCCTTGACGTGCCCTGTGAAAAGGATAAAAAACAAAGGTATCACGAAGTGAAAGGAAAACAAAAGAAAAAAAAGAAAGGAAAGAAGAAAAGATAAGAGAGAAAACAGAAAACAAAAAGGAAAAGATAATATAATGGGCATGCACTAGTGGGTCGGTTCCCTTCTCTCCCCCTCGAAATCCCACTCTCTTGGAGACAATTAAACAATAGGGATTCCTTTGGGCACTAATCATTTAGGTCCGGTTCCCTCAAAGTCATTAATCCCCATGGCATGATATTTTTCCTGGGAGATTAGTTTCATTGAGAGGAGACGTTCTTCCTCTTTGGTCTTTGCCACTACGAACCCAAACTTGACTTGATATTATTTCTTTGATTAATTCATATTGTCACTTAATATCTCACTTCTTTTGTAAAGCTATTATCATTACTATGATTGTCATAAAAATAGAGATTACTTGGTTATTTTCCATCAAAGAAAGATCACTATATCCTATTTTCTGTTGTTATTATATCTGCCTGTCGTGACTTATTTAAAAACAGCTCTACCTGCCATAAGTACTCTCCCGGTAGATGAGGCTTAATTTGCGCACAGGCCGGCCCAAAGTAAGTTACAGTTGGGCCGGTCTCAACCCTCCTACTCAGAATACTCGAACCCATCACCGCAGGAGGCAGCTCAGCCCAACGCACAACACAAAAAAAGGGCCCCTACATATATATATATATAAGGAAAAAATACTCAAACACCCCCTAAATTTTAAAGGAATGGCCATAACATCTCTTGAACTATTATTTTGGCCAATTTGATCATTGAACTTCACATAACTGCCAAATTAATACTTCTGTTGGTGGTCTCCAGTGAAAACACTAACAGAAGCTCACGTGGTACCTCACTCGAACTTCAAAAATACCAAATACAATGGCTAAATTGGTTGAGAAACTCAAAAACCTTTGGCTTAGTTGAGAGAGAGGTAGTGAGTGAGACAATCAGACCAAAACTACCGTTGCCGGAGTTCTTATTCTTGTCATGGTCTCGCCTTTATTTCCCGACAGCGCCCTGTGGTCCTACAGAGCAATTGAGAGCCACCATTGTTACTACGATTGCCTATTTGTCTTGCTGTTGGTTTTTTTTTTTTTTTTTCCTACTATCTTTTTCAAATCCTCCAATGAGCATGTATGCAAAAATTCATTACTTTTAAGTGTGCTATACAGTTGTTTGATGAAATGCCTGAGAGGGATATGGCCAATTGATGCCACCGCAGTTGCTCTTTGGGAGTTGAATGATAAAAGTGGGGATTTGCAGTATAATGGGTGATATATGTATGAATGGTATGATCTCAAATGCAAATGTTTCCCATCCCTTCAAAAGGAAGGTGTTGTTTTTAATGTACATGTAATTTTTCATGACTTAAACAGCCTCGTCCCCCTTTTTTTTTTCAAAATGATAGAATGATATAAAATTGTGAAAAAAAATTTACGTTCATGAATATATATTTGGTGATACAAGGAGGAATATTCTCCATCTAAGCTCCTATTGTCTTTGATATTGTTGCATCTTTATCCAGTTCTCTTGTAGTTTTGTTGTAGTCCTTTGATACATAGAATATTGTCCTTTTGAGCTACCTTACCAAAGCCTTAGATTCTTGTATTAGGTACCCGAAGTTTGCAAAGGACTTGCCAAGTGAGTTGGTGTCAAGATCAATAGGATTGGTTCAGCATGTGGTGGCATCAATAAGAATATGCAACGAACCAGCACAATGGCATGAAGAATGTGTAGCTAACACATGGACTCAAATTTGCATCACATGTGGTCTTCAAGGAGGCACTAAAGGATCGCAAGAATAGTAAGATTTCTTCAAAATGGCTGGCCGAGAAATATTTGGCATTCTTTGGGGATGATCATATTTGGATAGAAAATACATTAAGGATAGTGATGGGCCAGTATACTTTTGTTTTTTAATATTGTTGGAAAAATAAAAAATGTACTGATTGATTTATTGGGTGTTATTTTTTGTGAAACAATATACTACTTGTAAACAATTATTGATATTTCAATTCATTGTACATTGGGAAACATTCATTTTTTTGGTTAAGACTTTCTTCCCTTATTTGGAGACACATGTTTAGTGCTTATTACTTTTTTAAGGTCAATGTATGAACCCAAGCAATTGAAAAAGGTATGTGTATAAATGCTGTTGAACTTGATGAGAGAGATATGTGTACAAATGCTTTACTGATCAAAATGATTGGTATAGAAAGGATAATAATGAAGGATCTTTTGTATAGGAAGCCAGTGACAATTAAAGTAAAACCAAAGGCATAACAATTGGTACCAAAGGTTATTAAATAGATAGCAACAAATTTATACTACCTATCTAAATTTTTTTTCCAATTAACCCTTCTTTGCTAACAATTTCGTTAGTTGCCCGATTTTGAAATAATGTGGGAAACTAGCATCTCGAGTTTTAGAAACTCGAGATCAATGTAAAGCTTGAGCTTTTAATACTCGAGTTAGGGATTTTTCATACAATGATGTGGACAAATTTTTCCATGTGGATATCGAGTTTATAAAACTCGCTTTTAAACTCGAGTTACAGAAACTCATTTTTTGACCACTTAAAACCTAAAATCCAGACCTCACTCGTCACTCTCCCTTTCAAACACTCAATCTCAGACACTCTCACTCTCAAGATTTCATCAAACACTCATTCTCAGACACTCGTCACTCTCAAGCTTTCAAACCCAAACTCCCTCTCAGACACCCAAATTAGTTACTCTCACACTCACTCTCACACACCTAAATCTGTCCTCTTTCAGACACCGAAACCCACCCAAATTACTCACCCTCAAACACTCCTTCTTCAAACACTCTTGTCTTTCAGACACCGACGACCACACATTTAGACATTGTTTCACCGGAGACGCTCACTCACTCTAATGGAAATGCTCCTCTCATCGGCAGCCCGAAGACTCATAGTCAAAATCCTCCTTTAAGGTATGTGTAGGTCAATGATCTTCGTTCAAGTTCGTCTTCAAGTCCACTCATCTTATATAAAACACAAACAAAAGATTTTGAATGAAATGCCCATACTGAAATGAACGATCATGAACATCATCATCCTCTACATATGTAGAATACTCATATTGAGCATTCGGAACTGTAACTTGTAAACTTGTGGTTGTTTGTTGGATTTTCTTGATACCAACTCTTGCACGCGGCTCCAACTGTATGTACAACTCAATGCTATTTACTTCTGGTATTCTTTCCAACTTGTCAAACATGATCTTTACATGTTTGTCTACTTCTATCACCATATACTTGTAATTAATTTGGTGCTTTAGGACTTCATGTGGCATACGATAAGTAATTTGTATGTTATGCATAGCAGGATTCACACACAATTCTTCCATAACTATCATCTTCAATTCATCAAGGGTCTTCAACCTTCGATCAATTTGGGTATAATAGTACTTTATACCTGACCCTTCAAATGGCAATCCCTTGTTCGCATTGACATTCTCAAGCGGACCACCGTGGTATAGGATTATATCAATTATAGTCATTGTGAACCTATTAGAGTCAAGTTACTATGTTAGTTTTTTTTCTTTATTTTTAACATTTTATCTAGTCAAACTACACAAAGTACAAATTCCAATTCATTCACAAAGGTTATGAATTTCATTACACATTCGTTACACATTTTATACCCAAATCCTTTTTCCGTTATGCTAAGACTACCCATTTCATACCTAATACCAAAAAAAAAAAAAAATCCTTATAAAAGTATACAACATTTTATCTAATTACATACCTATAACATTTACATACCCGTTTCATACCCAATACAAAAAAAAAAAAGTCATTTCATTACAATTCATTTGAAGGGCATGAAGTTCACTACCCATTTCATACCCAATACAATGATGAATAAAGTCAAAATCCTTGTAAGATCATGATAAAGATAAGAGCCTAGAAATGATGAATAAATTTTGATAACAAAAACCATGCAAATAAATACTCAAAAAATTTACACTAACAAAACAAAGTTCTATAATTCAAAATATTGGTATCTTAACTAAGTGATGTTAACCATCTACCAAATAAATAGTCAAACTCTTTAATCCACACCCAACAACAATGACAATCAAATCAAAACCCTTACCTGAGATATAAATTTGTTGAGAAGGAGGAGCAGTGACAGAGAGAGGCAATGTGGTGTGAGATCAGAGACAATCTAGTTTGAGAAGTGTGAGAGTTATGGGTGAGTGAGGCAGTGAGTTACTGAGGAGTGTGAGGTTGAGTGTTAGAGGCTGAGTGTTATGGGTGAGAGAGTGTTGAATGACTTACTGATGCACATCTGTGTTTTATAAAATTTTGCCCAGCAAAAATTGAGTCTATAAGACTCAAGATCCAAGTATATTTTAATTAGATTTCAAGTCTTATAGACTCAAGATCTATGTGGCATAACCATATTTCCCGAAGAAAATCGAGTCTTAAAGACTCGATTTTGCTTTGTAGAACTCGAGTCTTTAAGACTTGAGATCCATGTGGCATAATAGTGTCCAACTCATCAAGTACAAAGCGAGTCTTTAAGCCTCGAGTTTTATATAGAACTCAAGTTTCTAAAACTCGAGATGCTAGTTTGCTAAAACCTTTCAAACATGTGTTAACTTACTATATTCTCTGTCCTTACTATGCTAGTCCCCAAATATCCCTCTACCTATCTATGCACATGGTTTGATTACGTTTGCTTTGTAGATGATGACTCAGCCATTCAGTATGCCTAGAGTGAGATTGTTGGGAGGCGTACAGTACACGAAGTGTTCATAAATGGCAAGCACCATTGGAGGCATTGAAAATCAAAATGAAGTTTTTTGTCCGCAAAAGTTAGTAAAAATGCATCAAAAAATAAACTTAAATTATTGTCAAGAAATTGAAAACCCATCTAAAATCCTACCAAACATCCAAACCCCATTAGAGCACTAGCCATATCTCTCTCAGACATTTCATCAAATAGTTATATGACATTTAAAAGCAATTAATTTTTGCATACATGATCACTAGAACACTGGCCACAACAATGTGATAAATTGCAAACCAATGACATTCCAATGGAGACTCACACATGGAGGATTGGGAAAACAAATCATTAAAAAAAAAAAAAAACACAAACTAGCAGCACAACGACGATGGTAACAATGGTGGCTCTCCATTGCTTGGTAAGACCACAATGGGTGTCATAGGGACACAAAGGGCGAGACCATGGTGGGAAAAGAACTCTGGCGACGATAGCTCTGGTTCGATCATCTCTCTCTTTCTTAATTGAGCTGAAGGTTTCTAATAGTTTTTCTTTTCCTCTCAACCATTTCAGCCTTTGAATTTTGTATTTTTTAAGTTCACGTGAGATACCATGTGAGCTTTCCGTAAGTGTTTTAACTAAGACCAAGGGAAGAATTGATTTGGCAGTTATATGAAGTTTAAAGGAATAATTTGGCCAAAATGAAAGTTTAGGGGAGTGTCTTGGCCACTACTTCAAAGTTCAAGGGTGAACAGACATTTTTCTTTTATACATATATATATATATATATATATATATATATATGCCATGACTTTTCTCTATAATCTCTCTTAACCAATAAAGTCATCCCTATAATTAAATCTTACATAATATATCCCATGTTGTTGTATTTTTATTTTTATTTTTCCCATGATGAAACTTAAGCTTATTTTTTAATCTAATAAATTCATTTTACTCACTATTCTTTGCTTCTAAATTTGCATGCAGGATATTATACCAAAGGTACCAAGGGAAGTTTGCTATAAAGAAGCAAAACAATTGACGTTCATTTAAGTTCTTGGTTCTCTTATGTAAGTTTTTTTATTTTTTTAATTTTTATATTCTAAATTTTTGAACTCTTTTGTGTATGTTTTAATTTTGGGTTTTGGTTATTATATTTAATTTGTGAGTATATTGATTTTTTTAAATTAGACTATCACTAGGAAAAAAAATTTGTATCAAGGAATTATTTTGTTTATTATTGTTTGTGCAAGTTAGAGCATAAATTAAATATAACTTAAATAGGAATGATCAAACTCACACCGCATCTTGTATTAAGAAATTAACACACAACACATAGATAGCTTTAAAATATAGAAATAGATAAACACCTCTAAAAAATTGAAAAAGCATCTCTTCAACATAATCCACACAGTGGACACATAAAGATTCAGTTTAGAGGTATGCCAACCCATTAATTTGATGACTCAACCTAATCTGTTTTGGCTTAATTTTTTTGTGTATTAACAAGTAAGGTTAGGCCTTATTATTATTATTGTTGTTGTTTTTTCTGAAGTTTGGGTTGACAATATTTTCAACTTAGGTAACCTAATCCAACCCACATTATTGATAATTTAATAAATGTGTGTTCTTTAGATTTTAAATCTTATGTCAAATTTGTTAGTTTAATTTGTTTCGGTGCTTTAATAAAGTTGGAATGTTTGTATTAGTCCTAAGTCCTAACAAAATGGCCTCAAACCAATTCCTACAGGCTAGGGTTTGTGGGAGGGTTTCTCAACTTGAGTTAATTGAATTGAGTTGAAAAAATAACTTAAGTTCAACCCAATCCAACCTGACTTATGTATAAACTCAATCATAATTTATTGCCTTTGAAAATTGAAATAGAATAATTTTGTCATTCTTGAAGAAGAAACATTAACCCGTCCCCTACCTCACTTATCCATAGAGTGCCTACGAAGAATAAAATCACTTTTCAAGACCTTAGGGAAATTGCAGAACAATTACCCCAAGAAATTAATACACATACCATTATAATTTTCATGTAATGCATGACTTGATAAAAATTCATATGTAATCTAAAAAATGTTAAATAATTAAAACTAAATTATTAAATAAATAGTAATAATAAATTATAAAATATGTAAATAATTTAAATAATATTACTTTAAGAATTTCTTTGTTTCTCAAAAAAAAAAAAAAAAAAAAAAAAAACTTTTAATGAAGGTTAGCTTGTAAATGTGCCAAGTTGATCCTAAAATTAAAATTTCAGGCCTGTTTATTAAATTTAATTCGAATATAAGCAGAATTTAAGCTCGTTATCAAACAATATTACATATTCAAGTTTAGACTGTTTAGTTCATTTTATTTTCAAACAAGGTTGACCTTATTTTCGATCTACTTGATTAACTTATTCTTTTCTCATATTTAGTAAAACTATGACTAAACTTTTTATCCCTTAAAAAATCTATGAATTTTTACTATGAACAGACGATTTATATTATCAATAAAGTACAAATTAGAATTTGATATCATATACATCTATCTACAAACTTATACAATCCAATTTTAAGTATATATAAATATATTTTTAGATAAATATGCGTATAAAAATATAATATTTATATATAGTTAACTAAAGCCTCATGTTCACAAACTTGTTTTAAAACACTCCCCCCCCCCCCCCTCCCCTCTATTTGAGCTTGACTTGTTAATTAAACAAAAGAATATAAAACAAACTTCTTTTACAGCTCTAAATGGAAGGCAAAGAAAAGTAAAAGAAGAATAAACACAAAAAAGATAACCTTTCAAACTCCACCCCTATCTTTTTATTGAGTGTAAATTTTGAAAATTTAATCGTGAGATTGCATGTTTTTATTATATTTTTCATGCTTGCAAAATTTTAAGAAAATCAAAGGTCAATAATTATATCATAAATTAAATGTTTAAATTTCAAGTTTTTATGGTCTAAAATTACGCATAAAATATATATATATATATATATATATATATTTATTAATCGAATAGTAAATAACATTCGATTTTGAACGAAATTTTACATGTGTGTTAAGAATATAAAAAACATATAATTCAAAAGTAAGGTTTTCAAAATTCACATTCAATTAAAAGATATATGAGAAATTTGAAGAATTTACTCCAAACTCCAACAAGCACAACTTTTGTTTTATTTTATTTTATTATTTATTTTTATTATAAAATTTATTTGGTACTAAACCGGATTTAGACAACCCCAGACCCAAAATGGATTGTAACTCCACCAGCAACCAAACAGACTGAAAAGGTATATCATTCGCTCTTAAACCCTAATATCACCCTCTCTCGCGCACACAGGTAATTTGCTCCGTCTCACACTCAAAACGCATCGGCGCCAAAGAGAGACCAAAGTGAAAACCTGAAACACAACCTCTCTCACAATCACAGTACGTTTATTTCTCAATCTCTTCCTCAATCAGTACTATGTAAGATCTATACGTATATATATGAAACATGTGTGAATGCTCATATGTGAATTATCGGATTTTGTTTTGTTTGTGTTTCGCAGAACAATGGCGGACACCAAGGCAGTGACGATTCGGACGAGGAAATTCATGACCAATAGGCTTCTGTCCAGGAAGCAATTCGTGAGTTCTATTCTACACGCTTTTTTTTTTTTTTTTTAAATCTTGATTTGTATGTAGGTTTCCATGTTGATCTGTTTGGTTTCCGAGAAACTGTATTAAAAGAAAATGAAAGTTCATATTTGCGTTTTTGGAGTTACTATTTTTTATTTTATTTTATTGGGTTTGAGTTTTTTTTTTTTTTTTGGCCAAGTCATTAATATTTGTGTGAGAAAATTTAATTACAGATACAATTGCATTTCTTTGTGATTTCACACAGGTCATTGATGTTTTGCACCCTGGTAGGCCTAATGTTTCAAAGGTATGATGGTTTTATTTTTTGTTGTTTTTGACATTGGATTTGTATATATGTTTTGTAGTTTTATTTTAGGTAAATGTACACGGCTGGTCCGAAAACCCATGATCCATTTCAGCCCCTGAAGTTTAAGTTGATCCTGATCGATTTTAGAATGATGATGTGATAGCTTTTAGTTTGGTCATATTATGTGATGGACTAAAAAATTAATCATTTTAAACTTCAAGGGCTAAAATCATTCATGCTCTAAAACTTTACGGACCTTTTATTTTTTATGTATTGCTATTTTTGTCACCAACTTGTACTTACTCGTGTTCGACCTCTTAATTGTTATGAAGGCTGAGCTGAAAGAGAAATTGTCAAAGATGTATGAGGTGAAAGACTCAAATTCCATTTTTGTATTCAAGTTCCGTACACATTTTGGAGGCGGGAAGTCGACTGGGTTCGGGCTGATTTATGATTCAGTTGAGAACGCGAAGAAGTATGAGCCCAAGTACAGGCTTATCAGGGTAATCTCATCCTTCTTCCTGGCTTTTGCATGTAGTGACTAATGAGTGTAATATGTCTTGTTGGGGTTGTTAATGATACATATGGGGATTCTCCTGTTACAATTTTTAAATGGTCCATATTATTTGTAGTCAAAGGTACTAACTAGATGAATATGACAGCTCAAAATTGCTTATAATGTTTTTGACATCAACCTCGGTTGATTGATAGCAAGAATGACGTGAGCTAGTTTAAGAAGAATTAGAGTTATGCACATTGGAGAGAATCTTGTTGTGTTGATGAGGTGGTATAATAATATAATGTAATTTGGAGGTTCTGGGGATGTATTTGAAGGGTGTGGCGAGGGATTCATGGCCAAGTGTAACTGGCACAAAATACACCAACAAGACATGATATCAATACAATGATGGCTTTGTGGATGCACATAGTGCCATAGGTGGTATTTATTGTTGAGCGCATTGGGCAGTAAAGATGCAAGATTAATGTTGTTCAGAATAAAATAAAAAGGTGAGGCCAATGGGCTTGGCTCAAACAGTGCCTCCTCTCCTTCTAGGAATGAGTTGAGTCATGGTCATGGGTTCAAGACCTAATGGGCATGTGTGTAACTTACCAATAAGAAATGAATTTGGGTGAGGTTCTGTGAATTAGAATTAGATATTGATGTATGAGCGAACTCTTGGGTAAAGGGATTTGACTTGAAACAATTTTCTTCTTGTGAACCCATGGATTCAATGTGTTCACTGTTCATGCTCTACGCAACATCTGCCTGGGTTGCTAGTCCATGTGCATGAGCTAATGGGTGGTCAGGCTTTAATGACTGTCACACATGGGCTACGGTTGCACTCATTTTCATTATGTTCAAAGCCTCTTATGCCATTTATTTTTTATGGAGTTTCTCTTATGATGCTTTGGTCTTGACAAATATGTCCAAATCCTCTTGCATATTATGCCTAGTCAGTCATCCTTGTTTTCCTTTAATATTTAGCTCATTATTCATGTGCAATTGTAAAACCAGGTAAGTCATGTACTGTGTTCCTTAATAATTAACTGTTAACTCGAAACTTCCTCCCCTACTGTGCTGTGAGAAGAGTTTCTGTTAGATAATGAGATCTTTTTAATTATTCAAGAACCTTTCTGGTGAGAAGATGTAGAGGTCATCTACAATGTATTAGGAAAATCCCTATTTTTTTTTCCAATTAAATTATATTGCATATCAAAAAGGAAAAAAATGTAGAAGACATCTTCAATTCTTGATTATAATTTCTGTTAATAGAGAATGTTATCAAACCCAAATACTGGAACTAGTACTTCAATATTGTAAGCAGTGCAGGCCTTTTGCCCTTTTAAGAAGTGTGGTTGAAAGGATGTGGGCTCAGATATTTATTTAGGAAGACCATAATCTTATGCGTTTTGACTCACATTGTATATTTTGTTACTCATTAGTTGCATTTTTATGATCAATGAGATGTTGGTGGGTTAAAGAGAAGTGAGCAATCTGTTGTGTGTGAGTAAGCATGTTTAATTAAGTCTATCAATTCTCTTACAATTGTCTGCCAGATTCAAATGTTGCAGACTTGAGTGTCAGTTTTTTGTGGTCAGGTGTACAAACAATTTTGATTGGTACATTTTTTGAATCAATATATCTTCGGACCATGGATTGTTATATGTTGTACATTCTTGATCACTGTATGTCTACTTGAAAGAAAATCAACATAACTTTGGATTTTAAACATAAAATTTTATTAATAATGTTTCTCTTTTGGGTGTTCTCTGCTTCCCTCCCATACTCGCTGAAAGCTCAGTTGCCAACTGTGCAGTGCTGATTCTATTATTTATTATTACTTGTGATGGCAGAATGGACTGGATACCAAGGTAGAAAAGTCAAGGAAGCAGATGAAGGAAAGGAAAAACAGGGCAAAGAAGATCCGAGGTGTAAAGAAGGTAATGAATCCACTTTTGAAATTTAATTACATTTTAAACTCTCTTTCGATCTCTTTTGGTTTAGACTTTGCCGCCATCTCCAATTGTTGCTATGTATCATATGTGCAGACTAAGGCTAGTGATGCTGCCAAGGCCAAGAAGAAGTGAGGTTATTAAGATTGTGTGCCATTTCGTCAGTAATACCATAGAGCTGGATCGCCAGAGGATGTGTCTTCTATTTCTTTTATTAGCTATAATCTTAAGCTTTTGACTTTATTTTTGAGGTGTAATGTGCTCTGATTGTGGGACTGCTAAACCTGTTTATTTAGCACGTGAGAGATCGTTAAATCAATTGGAATGAAGTTTACATTTTGTTAACATCTGCATTTATTTTATTCAGCTAGAAAAAAAAAAATGAAGAAAAAAAAAACTTTTGCCGTGTGACACATGAGCATGAATTGCCTTGATTCACCAGAAGTTCATTCTCAGTTTGCTTAGGTTGACATTGCTTGTTACAGATAAGCAATTTTCACTTTTTGTTTGCGTTGGTTTGGAAGCAATTCATAAGAGGCTACGCTGTCGATGTCAAGAGGTGCAAGTGGTTGTTGGAACTTGGAATTTCGCAGAAATTGTTCATCTAATTACAGATCAGATTGTCGAAAAAGTCTTTATGGTTGGAAGTTTGAATTTCACATGATGTATTTCATTGACCTCCATCTCACATAAGCACGTTTCTATAAAACCAGTTGCAGCTTTAAATGTCAACTATCCGCTTTTCAAAAGAAAAAGAAAAAAGCACACCAACCATGCTACATTCCTATCTCTTCTATTTCAATTGGGTAACAAGTAACAAACTAATGTATGAGAATAAGATTAAGAATCAATACTTTTACTGATGCCAAAGCTAATACAAAATTCTCGTCCAGTAACCAACATGGTGCACCAATTTAAAAACGATGCCATTGTCTTTTCTTCTTTTTCTCCTGTCAGGGGATAAATTTCTGTTTACTGTCAATTTTATTAGGCGTTTTGAGAGATTAAAAGAGTACTTTGCAATCATAATTTTTCTTAGTTTTTTTTTTTTTTATAACATTCATTTTAAACTCAAAACATAATTTTCTAACGGTTTTTACAAACAGACCATACAACTTTACAACATGTTAAGACGGTAAACTGTAATTAGAACAATATCATGAAATTATGAGGGACCCACTTTGATTTCAATCACAGTAATAATCATTGTAAAAGCTGTGAAAATTTTGGTGTTTTTTTAACTTACTGGTCACATTTTTTTAGCTCTAATAACGAACCCAATCGAAGATGTATTAGCTCATGATATGATATCATATGTTTGATTGGATCATACGTCATATATCATATTTTATATGTGTTGTGTGTGTGTGTGTTGTTGGTTGATCATAAATACGCGCGGTTACACGACACGCTTTCGTTTACAAATTACAAATGTTCATTCCTATACAAGCCAACCAAAACGACGGTCGTCACATGAAGCTGTTAGATTAGTATTTAGTAATCCTCAGTCAAACCTCAAACGGTTAACAACATGAAAAGAGTGAAAAAAAACAGCAAAAAAAACCTCCGTGTTGAACTGTGTGAAAGCACCAAAAATAAATAAAACAACCTAGTTTTTACCAAAACAGTCAAAGGCCCAACCAAAAGAAGAACCTGAGCTTATTATGGGAAACAACACAAGCCCAGTCCAAAATCCAAGTCAGATACTATTGTCTGAATCTCTCTCCACGCGCCCTTTTCCGCTCGTGAATTTCCCAACTATATTCCTCGTTATCACCTAACTATATAAAATCAAAAATCAATACGCAGATACATTCCAAACTGTTAAAACAAAAACAGCTACCTACCTCGTTTTCACCCTCCGTGATCTTGCCACGTGGCAATCCAACCATCAAGATCTGCGTTATCCTACGTGGCACGATCGCAGCCGTTGATCAAAATCCAGCCCAGCATCGAATTCCAAGATTTGGAGGGAAAACTGGGAAAAATTAGAAAAAGAAAAAGAAATTTTGATCAAAAACGTAAAGAGGTAAATATTGAGAAACTAAAAATTAAAAAATTAAAAAAAATAAAGAAAATTATATAAACAAAGCACAAATAGTTTTAGTTTTCATAAAGTACCAAACCAAACCCGTTATCTCTCTCTCTCTAACTCTCTCTCTCACATACACACTGTGCCTCTCTCTCTCTCTCTTTGATCGATTTTTTTCGCCGGAAATTTGTGTTGCCGATCGGACCAACCGCATCTCCGGTGAAGGAATCGTGGAAATTTCCGGCGAGGTAAGATTTCTTGAAAATTTGAAATCTTCCTTTGCCGTTTTCACAGTACGGTGACTTTTTTCCGTAAAGCATTTTGGATTATTTTGGTTCAGATCTGGTTGTTTTTTGGTACTTGAGAGAGAATTAGGGTTTTCCTTTGTGTTTAATCGAGAGGTTTTGGATGGATTCGACCGTTGATTTCGCGATTTAGGGGTTTTTTGTGTAGATTTTGATGTAGATGGAAGAGGGGTTGAGATCTGGTGGCCCTTCGGGGCTAGTGGTGAAGAATAGGAACTCTTCTGGTTGTTTAATTGTTAGGAAAAAGAGTGGGGATGGGGTGGGAGGAGGAGGTGCTGGTTCTTCGAGTTCTCGAAAGGTTTACGAGCGGAGAAAGGAGAAGAAGAGGTCTAGGTTGGTTTTGAGTGATTCGGGGTCGAGTGACGAGCTTTTGCCCACGCCTCGTCGAAGGGTTGCCCCCGAAACTATTAGGGTTTGCAATGGTTTGTCTGCCTATGATAAGGGTATTGGAGAGGGGAGTGGAGTTGTTCGAAAGAGGGATAGGTTGGATCATGTTAGGCATTATGAGGATGGTATGATTGGTAGGAATGGCTTTGATGAGAGCGAAAGGAAGAGGAGTAAGATGGATGTTTTTGAGTTTGATGAGTATGATGGGCTTGATGGGGAAAGGATGCGTAGGAAACGCTTCGATGGTAGTGGAATTGAAGTTGGAGGAAGAAGGTTTTTTGGATCAATGGATAAGCCTCGGGGCGGGATGGAGAGGGAATATGAAACCGGGCCGAGTAGACATGGTTTTGACAAGAGAAAGAATTTATATTTTGACCGGACAGGTGGCTTGAATTTGGGAGATAATGTTGATAATGGTAGGTTTAAGATGAGTAGAGATGGAGCTCAGCTACCTCAATCATTTTTAAGAGAGAAGTTTGGGGGTCATTCAGATGAGCCGATTAGAGTTCAGGGCAAAAATGGTGTTTTGAAGGTGATGGTAAACAAGAAGAAGAAATTGGGTGGTGGGCCTTTGGAAAATTTTGATCCCCGCAAAGCTGAGGAAAGTAGAAAGAGTTTGAAAACTCCAGATGTTGCTAAAAGGAATATTGTAATTCATTCTTCATCATACCCACCAGAGACAAAACTTATTGAGAAACCAGGTTTATTTGTCCGGCCAGAAAAAAGTCAGCTGGCTTTGCAGAAATCTCTATCAAGTAAGAATATCAAGGGTGTCAAATGGGATTCAGAGGACAGTGATACGTCATTAAAGCTAAGATTGAAGAATGTGGAGGCTTATGATTCTATGAAGAAGGTAAGTTGCAAAGAAGAAAATACTCCTATGAAAAAGGTTAGTCCCAAAGAAGAAAAGACTCCTCCTTGTGAGAAGCTCCCACCAACTGCAATTAAAGAAGGAAAAGTTAGGCGTGGTAGTGGCACAGAAAAGCAAAAACTGCGTGAACGGATTAGAGGGATGCTTCTGGAAGCTGGCTGGACAATAGATTATAGGCCTAGGAGGAACAGAGACTATCTAGATGCTGTGTACATTAATCCCTCAGGAACAGCGTACTGGTCAATCATCAAGGCCTATGACGCACTTCAAAAGCAATTGAAAGATGAGGATGATGAGGCCAAACCCAGTGGGGATGTTGCTTCATTTGCTCCTATAGCGGATGATGTGCTCAGCCAATTAACCAGGAAAACTCGAAAGAAAATTGAGAAAGAACTGAAAAAGAAGCGAAGAGATTACAGTGATAGTGAGAATGAAGCAGAACCTGCTGTGAGAAGATCTGCGAGTACCAAGCATGATGTGGATAGCATGGACAGTGCTAGCCATGAAGAGAAACTAAGCTCCTTCATAAAGCAGGGTGGTAAGTCAATGAAGGGTAGAATGAATGAAAATGGTTCTGCCAGTGTAAACTCAAAAAGTCAGAATTCTACTCATGATAGCATTGAAAAAGCATCCACTGGATCCAATTCCCGTATCCATGGAAGAAAGAGTAGAAAACTTGGCAGATGTACTTTGTTGGTTCGTAGTTCTAAGAAGGGGCAAAATTCGGAAACTGATGGTTTCATTCCATATACTGGAAAACGGACACTACTTTCCTGGCTGATTGACTCTAAAACTGTGGAGTTAAGCCAAAAAGTGCAGTATATGAATCGTCGGCGGACTCGAGTAATGCTGGAGGGTTGGATTACACGAGATGGCATTCATTGTGGCTGCTGTAGTAAAATCCTCACTGTTTCGAAGTTTGAGATTCACGCAGGGAGCAAATTGCGTCAGCCATTTCAACACATATATCTGGATTCTGGGATTTCTCTTCTGCAGTGCCAGATTGATGCATGGAATAGCCAGGAAGAGTCTGAACGCACTGGTTTCCACTCTATAGACACAGATGGAGATGATCCAAATGATGACACTTGTGGCATCTGTGCAGATGGTGGGGATTTGATCTGTTGTGATGGTTGTCCATCAACATTTCATCAGAGTTGCTTGGACATACAGGTGTGTGTACTTGATATCATTGCACTTGCACAATGCCTTATGCTTCTCTACATGGTAGTACTTGTATTAATAACAATGATATCCTTTTAATTTTTTTTTCTAGATTTTCCATGATATTCTTCTGTTGGTCATTTGTAATGTTTTTAATTACATATTTATTAAATTAAGGTCTATATTGGAAGGAGAGGATTTAGAGACTTCAAAGATTTATTTTAATGTTGAGATTTGACAATGCAAAAGCTGTTGAATCACATTATGGCGTCTTTGTTGTGTGATGTGTTCGTCTGGGGTACATCGTTGAGGGAAGTGAGATTTATTTATTTATTTATTTTAGAAGAAGAGAAGTGAGATATAGGTTGTGCTAGTTTTAGGATTTTGCAGTTGGGGGGAAGGCATGGAGGGGGTTGGGAATATAATCTCATCTTTTACTCTTTTGGTGTTAATACTTGAGGGGCACTTGTCCACCGAAGATATTGAATCACTGAATAGTATGAGTCTTTGTTGTGTGCTGAACTGTTATGGCTAACACTTTTGCCTGAAGTGAGCTATGGGTTTTGGTACTTTTAGTTGTTTGTATGGATGGATGGAGGGAGGGATGGGGAGTTGGTACTCTAATGCAAGACTCATATGCTAAGTTTATCCTGGTAGTATTTTTTCTCTATGAAGGAAAATGCAGCTAATAGCTTAACCTAGCTTGCTTGTATGGTTGACTACTTGCAGTATAGTTGTATGATATAATGAAAAAAATAATTTTTTGATCAGTAATATAACGAAAAAATATAAAACCTAATATACAATGTTGGCTGTTTGATGATCTAAACAAAACCTCAGGACTTTTGGGATGTTGGATTTGTTGTCCTCACAGCTTACCCATATAACCTCAAGTCTTTAAATTTTTGGATGATGGTGCATGTTTTGTGGGTTGTTGTTAGCTTTGGGCAGTCAAAGTATTGCTTTACCTTCATTGTTTCCTCCTTTGCTACTTGAGTCAGTTGTATCTTTCTTCTTGTTACAGACACTTCCACCTGGTGATTGGCACTGTCCAAATTGTACATGCAAATTTTGTGGGTTAGTCAGTGTGGGTGTTGCTGAAGGAGATGATTCTACTGCCTCTGCACTACTCAAGTGTAGTTTGTGTGAGAAAAAATGTAAGCTAGTCATCTTTTGCTTCCTCTCTTTGAAGCTTTTTCAATGGATTATATGCCTTTGTTTTATCAAAATACAGATAATATTTTTGTTGAAATTTAAATTTCTCTTTTGCAGATCATGAATCATGCATGCCAGAGACAGATGCTATTCCCGTTGATTCCAATAATCTAGTCCCTTCCTTTTGTGGGCAAAAATGTAAAGAGGTATCTCCTTTTCATGCTAATTCATTTAAATATCTTAAATTTTTTAATAGTAATACTTTTTAATAGGGGAAAAAAAATAGTATAGTTCTATAAGTATCTGTTAAATTGTTTAGTTGGTGGTGCAAAGCACTTTTGAGGCGATTTTGTAACTAATGAGTTGATTAGGATATGGAAATTACTATTTCTTTTATTTTTGACAAAAGATTAGTTAATGCCATGGCTAGTTACCTTTCCCATCTGAAATCTAGCGTTAATGTTGAGTGTCAATGACATATTACAGCCTGCATACATTTATTGATACTTTTCCTTGTGATCTTATATAATACATGGGTGCTATTTTAATGGACCTTCTGCTGGTCTTGTCACGTTACCCTATTCTTGACGTAACGTGGCTTCACCCATCAATCTTTATTATTTTTGCGTTATTTCTGAGGTTTTAGATCTAATGACATCGGGTATGGGAATTTGTGTGTATTCTCAATTCTGTCCCTTCCAACATTCAAATATCTAGAATTTTCTCTGTAATTTTTTAGACTTTAGGCTACTTCATGTATTTTTTCATGAAATACTTTCGATGCATTAAAATTATTCTTACCTTTAAAAAAAAATCTAGAGTTTTCTCTTTTTGATATTTCACAAATATAGCAGTTTTTTGTTTGGTTTCCTTGTATATCTCGCTTGTTATAGTTTTATATATATCTCTCATTTTACGACATGTATGGTACTGTCTTGAATTGTATTCTGTTGCGTATACAGATCTTTGAGCATTTGCAGAAGTATCTTGGAGTCAAACATGAACTGGAAGCAGGCTTTTCTTGGTCTCTTATTCATAGAATGGACGAAGACTCAGACACATCTCTTCGAGGGCTTCCTCAAAGGGTGGAAGGCAATTCTAAGCTAGCTGTTGCACTGACTGTTATGAATGAATGCTTTTTGCCAGTTGTTGACAGGAGGAGTGGGGTTAATTTGATACATAATGTTCTTTATAATTGTGGGTAAGTTCTAAATTTTATACTTAAGCTGAAACAATATTGCTTTGGCCAACAGATGACAGACCATGTGATCTTCATGAATACTTCTAACTGTGGCTTTTGTATTTCATGTCATAAGTTTTTTAGTTTTTGCTGAGCTGTGTGTTAAATGACTGCTATTGTTGCTTAGATTGGTTTCTGAGATTTTCTTTCCTCCCTTATCCCCTTCTTTTACTGATTCTTAACTGGCTTAATGTATGTTTATTACATTCATTTAAGCAGGTTCTATGTTTCTCTCATTGCTAATGAATTTTGACATTTTAATATTCTTTTATTTCTTTACCTATGATTCTAACTAGATTATTTTGTATATAGTGGCATGTACAGTTGTATGCATTCGTAGACATGGATAAATGATATATAATAAACTTCTTTTTTGAATGAACAATCACTTTTATATGCATAAATATGATTTTATTGAATTTGAATGAGCTTATAATAATTTTAGACTCAAGGTATGTCTTTGGAGATTGGTCATCTGAATTTGGATTTTTTTAAACTTTACAAATTTTCTGCATTATCATGCTGAAAATTTTTTATCATTGAAAAGTTGACCTTTTATTCGCTACTTAGATGGGATATAATGTACATACTTTTAGTCAGAAATAGAATGAGTCACATTTGATGTGGACGTGGTGTTGGAAATCTGAACTTCTCTAATTGGAGATGTGGAATCCGGAAATATGGTTTTGTGTTTGTGTAGAGCCATTATTTAAATATATATTTGTTTAACCGTATACATATGATGAACAGTTAAAAGTAAAACAAGGAATCTCTATATTTTATGGCGATATAAAGTTGTACTGTTGTGTTTAGTGACATGAGTGGATATAGGTTTCATGTTAACATGCCTTTGTTGAACAAAATGTTGATAGGGGGAAGTGTCCTATATGTTAATTAGAGAAAAATCCTACAATAAATTAACCTGTCTTAAAAAATAATAATAATAAATTATGGTAATGCGCTCTGGCTCAATATGTGTGTGTGTGTGTGTGTGTGTGTGTGTAATATACTGAATTTTTTCCCCTACATCTATATTTCCTCAAACTGAAAACAGTAGTACATTGTCTTTTTTTGATAAGTAATTTCATTAAAAGCCAAAATAGAGTTGCCCAAGTACGCGGGCAGTATACAGGAGGCAACTCAAAAACAAGAACAGAAATCAGCAGTACATTGTTTCTTGAAAAGGATGTAGGAAAGGCACAACACAGATTAGAATGATCCTTTAGCATGCCCACCATCAGTCTGTTATGATGCTTAGACCTGATAATGCAGTATTTTGCAAACAAAGCGTACTCTGTCCAGGCTAGTAAAGAGGAATTGAGGAAAGACCGAGCCACTCAAAAGATGAAGCTTGAAGGTCAGGACTCATTTAGTGTCAAAATTGGGAAGATATATTATAAATGTGTTAACTTATTGATTGGGATTGGTGCTAGCGTTGAAGTAGTTGAATAGCAAAATAAGCTCTAGTAAAGAAAGGAATCACCCTCAAATTGTGCCCACCTGAATTTTATGGGACTTTAATTTAAGGTTAAGTTGTAGCAAACTTATGTGTGATCAAAAGTTTAATTTGATTGGAAAAGATTGTTGTGATGACACAATTATTTAATCTGATACTGTGCTTTAGCAAGCTCAATGGTATAAATATGCCATAGGATACCGGTTCACTTTTTTGGTCCGCTATCATTTTGTCATTTTGTCTTAATTACTTTTTCTAAATCCTTTACTAAGCTGTTTGATGTGTAATTGGTTCTAAACACTGAACCTATTTGGTATATATAATGTTGTTTCTAAGTAAATATTTTATTGTGTGCGTGCACACATGACTGCTCAGTTTCATGGAATAAGTTATTCACTTTTCTAGAGTACTTAGGCATAATAAAAGCTGTTACTTATTTTACTGACCATCTATATTATATTCTTTGTGAAACATATGTTGTACCAATTGTCTGAAGGTAATTAGTTTCCCATTTTTCTTTCCTTTTTCTACCCCAGATCAAACTTTAATCGAATAAACTATAGTGGCTTCTACACTGCTATTTTGGAGAGGGGTGATGAAATAATCTGTGCAGCATCTATCAGGTACCATACCCCAAACTTTCATCAGTCACTATTATGTTTCTTCTTTGCGCTTTATTATTTTTTAGCGTGAATATAGGAAAATTAATAGAAAAGAGGAAGGTTTTGTAGTGGCAATGATGTGCTACAGAACAGAATTTGTTCGCCCCTTGACAAGGATATGGTTTATTATTCCATGCATTTATACAGGATCTAAGTTGAATTAGTAACAATATCCAAACTACTTGATGCTTGGACAAAGTCATTGTGTTTTGGAAAATCATGTGGGACGTGCTTAAGGGAAGCATGCTCTTCCTCCTCTTATCAGAAGGGAGCTCTTCAATTGTATTGGTCTTCTTGTGAATGCCTATGTCCAAGAGATTTTCTGTTATTCTGGTCTAGCTGAAGTATTAGGTCCATCACTACTTTTCTTTCCTCTTTTTCTAAGTGAAGCTTTCTTGGGTCAGTGGTTTTACATGTTGGTGTTGTTACATGCATATTTTTAAAAACTAGACCAGATAAAGTACCACTTCTGGTCCTGTTTCCAGTTGAGCAGGTTGGTCCAGTCCGGTTTTTATAACTAAGATTTTCCCCCTCAAAAGTTTCATAAAGCTAAAAAGAAATTGGTCAAAACTGTATAAAATCAGTTCTGGTTCCTAGCTTTGACCAGCTCTTGAGCAGATTTCTCATGTTAATTATCCCAATTCCCTATGATGTATGTATAAGCCTTTTTAATAGGATCTCAAGCATAGCTATTAATTATTTACTGTACCAGCCGGAATATGTCTGACCGGTTACCAAACCAGTGTGCATAAACCCCATGAAATGTACTGCTATAAATTTCAGGCTGTTAGCGTCTTCCTCTTCCAGCCATTGCAGATAATTTTGGATCTTTGGGCCAGTTCCTACCTTTCCGACCGATTTAAAACTGGACAATTGTTTTATTTTTATTTTTAAATTTCTCGTAATCTCAGTGGCCATGGAGGACATGGGCTGAAGGTAGGCTTTGGCAACCTGCTTCATGATCAGTTGTACATTGAGCTCTTGTACTTAGCTTTGGTGGTGGAGGTGGCATTCAGAAAATACCCATTGTTTCTAACACTTAATTAGCCTTAAGGTCTCTATTATTGGAAACACGGTTCTAGTAGAATAATAATACAAAAAAAAAACAAGGCCCATCAAAACCAATTTGCAAAATAGGCTTCCCATGCAATTAGATTCATATGCAATCAAGATTTTTTTTCATCTTCCACAGTTCCACTGCCCAAATATGTAAACTGCAAACTGAAACAACACTTTCAATGAAATAACCTCTACCCAAGAAGAAAGACTAAGATTGAAGAAGATTTCAAATCAAAGCAGCGAGGGAGGAGTGATATTAATTTAGCCCATTTGGAAGTGCTTTGTGATTGAGAGAGAGAGAGGAGAGAAGTGTGAGATATACAACAAATGGCTTTCATGTTTATCTCTTGGTCCTTATTTTCTTTTTGCTGTCAGTCAGGTGTCTAGCCCTCCCCCCCCCCTTTTTTTTTCATTTAGCTATTTTGAGATCAGTCCTGAAGTTCTTTAAAATTATAGAAAGTTTTTTGGTTAGATACACCAATGCTGACTGGTACTGAAATATTTTCTCTCTTGATTTAACCGAAATAGCCTTTGGCATGGTATTTATAACTTTGGTCTTGAGTATTTTGCCTAAATATTTAATCAAGGAATCCATTTTATGATAATTCTAAAAAACTTGCTCTCTACTTTTATGCCTTTAGTGGGCCTGTGTGTGTATATATCATTATGTTTTACTGCCGAGTTAAAGTTCTGGTGTGAGAGAGGAATTCCTGTTTGGTGGGTTTTGAGATCCATATGATTTCTGCTTGTGTATGTGGAATGCAATACTTACCATCTCAGTGTCTTCTGCCTGGTTAGGTTCCATGGGACTAAGTTAGCAGAGATGCCATTTATTGGAACTCGCCACATATATAGGCGTCAAGGGATGTGCCGTCGGCTTTTTGGCGCTATTGAATCAGTAAGCTACAAGAACTACTATTTCATTGGGGATTTCACTAGCATGGAATAGAGATTCAAAATATTGCATCTCTTTATTTATTTATTTTTTAACGTGCTTGCTTTTTGTTTATGTCATTCACTTCATCCTGCTTTTGTCCTATTTGAAGGCTCTGTGCTCTCTCAAGGTTGAGAAACTGATTATTCCTGCAATTGCTGAACTCATGCATACATGGACTATGGTTTTTGGCTTCACTCCTCTTGAGGAATTTCTCAGGAAAGAAATGAGATCAATGAATATGTTGGTCTTCCCTGGTACAGATATGTTACAGAAGCTGCTACTGGAGCAAGATAACATGGAGGGGAACATGACAGCCAGCACAGGTACTGGTTGTGGTGTTTGTTGTCTATCTCTTTGCTATATAGTTATGGCGTGTCGGTTAAGTTTATATATATACATTTCTTTCCTATAGGTGCAAAGCAGATGGAGTGCAAAATCAAGCTTTCTACTAAGCCTGAGGTGGAAAATAAATCTGATGTGGATTCCTTAGCTGGGCATGATTCTAATGGGTGTAACAGCAATGGTTCGGATCTTGCTAAGGAGATAGCTGATGAAGTTGCAGCTGCAGATGATAAATCTGATAAGGACTCCTCTGTTGGGCATGATCCTCATGCGTGTGATGATGCTGGTTTGCATGATGCTAATGAGTTAACTGATGAAGTTGTGGCTACGGATAATAAATGTGATATGAATTCCTCAGCCGATCTACATGGGTGTGGTGATGCTGGTCTGCAAGGTGGTGATGAACTAATGAATGAAGCTGCAGATGCTGACAATAAATCTGATATGGATTCCTCAGCTGGGCGTGACCCTCAGGGGTATGATAATTCTGGTTTGCATGGTGCTAATGATTCTGTGGATAATAAATCTGGGATGGATTCTGCATCTGGGCAGGATTCTCAAGGAGGTGATGATACTGGTTTGCCCAGTGCCAATGAGACAGCTGATAATTTTGGAACTGCAGATTCGAGTTCTTTAGATGCTCTTAAACTTAAGATTCCAGCTTTGACTGAGCAGACTGTGTGTTCTGGCTCTCTTTCTGGAGACAAGTTAGCAGAGTCTGTTTCTAAGAAGAAACCTGACCCTCCCCCTAGTGTGAGCTGTGATGCAATAGAGATGGGAAATAAACCACTGTTGGATTTTCCTGTCAAAGATAATATGCAGTCTTCTGTCCAATGTCCGCTTGTGCCCTTAAATGATACTCTGGTGATGAGTAGTTCATTAGATGCTTCTGATGAAGTTAAAATTCCTGTTTCAGTTGACTTGACTGCATGTTCTGACTCTCATGCAGAGGACAAGTTAGCTCAGTTTGCATCTGGCAGGAAATGTATGTCATCATCTGATATTAGTCATGATGTACTTGAGCCGGAAAACAAACCAGCAATGGATTTTCCTGTTGAAGATAATGCCCAATCTCTGGAAGTGAGTGATATGGATGGGGTACGTGAAATAAATGACATTGACTGTCATGAGCCCGTTCCTTCTTCAGGAGAATTTTTTGCAGAGAACACCACCAAGGAGATCAATGAAAAGCAAGATGTCTCTGATTCTACACAAAATGGTTCTGGTGAGTGTTCCTTGCAATTTAAATATGATTCAAATATTCAAATTGTGTGTGAGACAGAAGGCACATTACATGCATCTGATTCTGATGACAAGTCTGAGACCGCTGCACATGAAAGAAAGACTGAATCCAGTTCTGTTTGATATCATTGCAGCATCAATACTGAGTACTCCACTCTACTAATTATATCTCTCAATGGGAGAATGCCTCATTTTTAGAAGATTTTAAGGCTCTGGAGCTAGTGTCTTATCTCCTGATTCAGATAGTGTGAATAAAATCTAAAGAGTCCCAAGGGAAATTCATTTCGCCTCTGGCTTAATTTATGAGTGTAATGTTAAGGTTCTAGATTAACTTTTGTGCAAGTCAAGATTAAAGTTTCTCTCAGAAGGTTTTGAAGTCTGCCTTTTGATTTGAGTGATGTAGTGTCATGTGCTCGTCAATGGTGAAGTTGCTGCTTTAGAGACAACGCTCGGAAGTTGGAGGTGATCTTTGTAATGTTCTGGGCATGTCACCTACCCATGCTTTTTCACGGTGTATATATCTGAATCTGCCGCAGACAAGTCAGGAGTTTCTCTTCAAGCCCTTTATCATTGTAGCAGTTTGCATTTTATCAAAGTCATTTCATCACATGATATAGGTGGTTGTACATGATTTATTGTAGATCATCTCAACTACCTTTCCTAGTGCGCATAATACAGGTCAGCCACAACCTGCTTGCCCAAATTAATTTTGATAGGCTTCTTTATGAGAGTGATAAAATATGATGCTGTTTGATGGTACTTACAAAATCTCTCTGAGTTCCTAGCTGAGATGGAACTTATTTTAGAAGTTCTATTTGGGACGAGTGTCATGATCTGAAATAAAAAAGGGTACTGCTACTGGAAAGTTCTCCAAGGCAAGTAACAAGGATGGCCTAAGCAATGTTAAAAATATTCTTTAGATATGTAGATTTAGTGGACATTAATAATCATATTTCTTTGTATGACCTTTTCCTTTTCCTCCGAGCTCATCAGATTTTGATTTGTTTGCTCTTGTTACTGTTATGTAATCAAGGCAACGTTTGATATTTATTAGGATTTTATGCTATCTCAAACTCTGTGAGCATTTTGTGAATTAGAAGTAAATTGGAGCTCCTTTGTTTATTTTCTGAAGGGCTTTAATTGATGAAATTGACATGTATGGAATGTATCATTATTATGCCTACATAAAGGGCAACGCTATCTTTGCGACTAGTACTATTACATTTGACTTGCCGAGACAAAAGCAGCTGTTGATTCTAAAAAGAATAAAAAAAATATAAAACATAGAAAAGAAAACTTGGTCATGGGATCCACTACCAAGCTCAAGAGACGTGCAAGTATGTTTTGTCCAATAGCCTTATATTTCTATATTTTATGCTTTATGAAAATGGGTTGAGTCAATCGTTGCAGCTTCTGGAACGAAGATAAAAGCAGGTCTATGTTATGGTCTTATGGATGCAACTTGGTCACTTCTCTGAGATGCAGAGAGAGGCAATGGGGATGTACACAGGTGTTACCCCTTACCTTTGGGGTGTGGTACGTCACCTAAAGCGTAGGTGGGGATTTCAAAGGCTTCAGGTGGTGGGAAACCCAGATGTTCCTAACAGGTTGCGAATTGGGGACATTGCTGTGAGTCTGTGACTACTTCTAGGAAGTGGAGGAATGTCTTGCTCTGGCGTAGAAAGATTAAGATGTAACGTAAATTATTTGCGACTTTGGTGTATACTTATGTGTTTGTCAAATTCCCAGTTGTTTTTATAGATGTAGCCCTTGATAGAAATTCATTTGGCTGTGTTCTTTCCTACAAGAATTCTTCTTATTTCTTCTTTCTCTGTTCCCTATAGCTAAAATAATGAGTGATCATTTTCCATCACAGCTCATTTATCATCTCTATCCTAAGTTTTGCATGCAAGTGAATAAAATCTTTCGAAGGTTGTTTTTTCAATCATCCTGAAAATAACCCAAGGCATATTTTTCAATAATCCTGAATTGATTGATGCTATATGATCTATATTCTATAGCACATTGAGATAAAGAGAGGAAACTGAACACGCCTTGCACCCAAATATCTTTGGTAAATTAAGCAAAAAGGCAAGTAGCACATAGTTGACCACGAGCCTCTTGGCCTAAGTGTATTCCCAACTCTTCAAATATGGGGGAAGAGCTCGGGTTCCAACTCTTCAAATATCCCTTACACTTCACTGTAGCATAATAAAACACTATGAAAATAAATATTATTTGTACCTATAATCAGTTGGTTACTATCTTCTTCCCATATTATATGAGAGTTTATAAATCATAATGAATAAATCTATGCAGCAATCTTCTTAAAATATTGATAAATGGATTTGAGGTCACAAAGGAGTAATGGCAATGCAAATATCCAATTTAACTCATTCACAACCACGAAATTCCCAACCCAACCGAAGGACTCAGATTTATTCATTCATGAATTGAAATAACAAGTGTTATTTGGTATTTTATGTATCTACTACGTGCATTATCTCTCTCATATTATGTGTATATTATAGGTGAATGGAATCCATACAATGTGAAAAAGATGCAGCATGTAACAAATACATAAGATACTCACTATCTTCCCTCTCCTCTCTACTGCTCTGCCTCTTTCTCTTCCCTATCCTCTCGCCTCTCTCTACTACTCCGCCACACCGCCGATCTCAGCCACTGTTTGAGCCGGTCTGAAGCCACACCGCCAATCTAAAGCTACACTACCGATCTGAAGCACCACTGTTGAAAAAATGCCCCCACCACCGATTTCTGCCTCTCTTACCAGCCTGTTTTGATTTTAATCCAGTTGTGGCTTGTTCTTTTTCGGATTTTTTTTTGGGGGGGTTTGGGTTGATCTTATATTAGTGGGTTGCGGTGGTTGTGGGCTGCAGAGTGCTGAGTTTGGTGGTTGTGGTTGTGGTGCTCGGTGGTGGTTGTTATTTTGAGGTTGTGGTTTTTCTTTACGAAAAGGGTTGGGGGGGGGGGGGGGGTGACCAACGAGTAATCCTGACTGGTGTGCCCATAAGAACACCCCTACCGGTTTGGTGCAAAGGGACCACGGTGAGATATAGCGTTTCAGCCACCGAGAAATACTGGTAAATCTTGAGCTGAGGTTTACTAAATGCTATTTGAATAGAGATTTATAGTTGTTTAAATGTTGTGAAAATAAGTGTGAATTAAAAAGTGTAGTAGGAATACGTGTTACACTGAAACTGTTGGTTTAACACTGATACCAAACACCCCTTAGTATCTCATCAACGGCAGACCGTTTATCCTCAATCCTTAAAAAAAACAAAAAACAAGAAAAGACACATGATAGCTGAGTCTACCCGTACGACATCTATATATCTATATATATATATATATATAATAGTAGGTGAAGTAGAGAGAGATTCAAATTAAATTCTTAATTAGAGTTCTAATTTTGTACTATGTGTCTAAATTTATCTTCTTTTTTTTAAATGAAACTCAAACTTTCCATTAATATCTGAGATTGAATTACAACAAGGCAGAAAACAAAACCAACACTAGCACTTTGATCTATCTAACATTAGCAGATTATGAAGCCAAGGGGGCTCGGTCCTTATCCAGGACTGAGACATCTCAACCATTCTAGCAAGCTGAGCTAGCTCATGTGCCACTATGTTATAGTCCCTTTTCAGATGCAGTACTTTCCAACTTCTAAACTGATTAAGCAAAATAAGAGCACCATGGATAACAGGGCCCATAGTTCCATGGCATGATCCTGAGTTCACCGCTTGGACAACAATAAGGGAGTCTGATTCTATAATTACCTGAGTAAGCTTTAACTCACCAGCCAAAAGAATCTCGGCCTCAATTGCAAAAGCTTCAGTAGTCTCCACATCATAGGAAGCATTCAACAAAACGCTTCTTGCAGCAACCATAAAACCTCTATAATCACGTATCACTACCTTGACACTAGAACGTTCGCCATCATCAGCTGTAGCTCCATCAACATTTATCTTGAACGTGTCTGGAGGTGGGGCTGCCCAGCCAACACTAGGGGGCTGCTGCCTAAGAAGGTTTGCTGTTATTGCACCTTTATAGTCACACTGAAGCCTTTGGGCATAATCCCAAAGCTGAGAGGGTGCTAGGAAAGGCTGTTCGTGTACCACCTGGTTTCTATTGTACCAGATTGACCAAGCTATGACGAAGAAGATCTCCATATCCATATCTGTCCCCTTTTCCATAATCCGCATAGCTATATCTGTGATATCCAAGTTTCCTTCTCCCAAATTTATTGGACAGGTCTGCCAGCTCGACCAAACCTCCCAGGCCTTCTTGTAATAAACTAATGCATGTTTGATGCTTTCTGGACCCTTCTTACATAATAGGCAAGAGCCTTCAATTCTAACCCCTCTGTTTTCCAAGTTTAGCCGAGTTGGCAGTCCATTCATACAGGACCTCCAAGCGAAAACTCGGATTTTTGCAGGTAGCTTCAGTTGCCACATCTTCTTCCAAAGGGGGGTCCTATAGTCCCCATATGAGCTCTTAGCTTCCACAGACGGATCCACAAGTGCTGAAGCCACATAATATGCACTCTTGACAGAAAATACACCACGTTTGTTTCCAATCCCGCCAATGGAATACTCAGGTAAGTTAAAGCTTAGAGGAATATTTAGGACGGTTTGGGCTTCGAAGGGTAGAAAGAGGGAATGGACAATATCAACTTTCCAACGCCTTGTGTCCTCGTCAATGAGTGAGGAAACTATAGGAAAATCATCAAAGAGTCTAGGTGGGCTGCATACTCTATATGTAGTTGGTGTGGGGAGCCATTTGTCCTCCCAAATGTGTATAAGCTTTCCATTTCCAACTCTCCACCTAGAACCCCTCCGAATAACCTCCAAACTATTATGTATGCTTTGCCAAGCGTATGAGGGATTGCTTCTAAGCTTCGCCCCTAAAACATCTCCAAAGGGGTAATATTTTGCTTTGTAGATACGAGCCACTAAGGAAGTTGGGTTCGAGAGAAGCCACCAACCTTGCTTTGCTAGCATAACTAGGTTGAAGGCTTGGAGATTGCGAAAACCCATGCCTCTTTGTCTCTTAGCCTTGCACATCTTTTTCCAGCCAACCCAAACCATTTTTGTTTCTTGGTTTCTCTGACCCCACCAAAAATTCCTCATCATCCCCTCCAAATCCTCACAGAGACCTTTAGGCAACAGAAAACAACCCATAGTATAGGTGGGGACCGCTTATGCTATTGCCTTGATAAGAATTTCTTTTCCCCCCATCGAAAGCATCTTTTCCTTCCAACCTGAGAGTTTTTTCCCCATCTTTTCTTTGATTTCAGCAAAGACTTGGTTTTTGTACTTTCCAATTAGAGATGGGAGACCAAGATACTTACCATGTCTTGTATGTTGCATAGGTCCTAGGATGTCCATCACTCCCTCTTTCATTGAAGATGTTGTGTTGTGGCTAAAGAACACAGAGGATTTATCCGTGTTCACTTGCTGACCTAAGGCTGCTTCATACTGCTTAAGAATCTCCACCATTTTGTTGCACTCCTGATTATCTGCCTTACAAAAGAGTAGGCTATCATCGGCGAAGAACAGATGAGTTACTTTCGGACTATCTCTGCAAATGGATATACCTGTGAGGGTGTTGTTATTGTTTGCTTCTTCAATCAGTGTTGAAAAGGCTTCTGTGCATAATAGAAAGAGGTAGGAAGAGAGCGAACCCCCCTAATGCAGCCCCTGAGAGGGTACTATGCTGCCATGTGCTTCCTCGTTGATAATGATGGAATATGAAACCGTGGTGATGCATCTCATAATCCACCCTGATGGAGCGTGAACTCGTCAGTCAATGTGGTCGAATGAAGCCAATCTGCAACCTCTTGAAAGGGTCACCGGTGTGGTGTCTGCCACCACGCCTCCGATGCCAAAGTTAGTATGCAAGAAAATCTCAGAGAATGGATAATGCAAGAAATAGTAGTTCTCTTTTAGTATATCTGTGTATGTACCTTGTTCTTGACAATGAGAGGGCTTTATATGCATACCTTCATGGCCTCTAGCCGTTGGAGTAGTTATGGAGTAGTTATGGAGATCTTAATGCTCCTCCTCGTAACGTCTGGTCTGGTGTAATGTGGCTTTAATGTGTTACAACGGCTCATACAGTTGGCTCTATAACCGTTCTGAACTTAATTGTGCTGTAATGAATGTCTTGTGTTTTCCTCGTCAGTGACGTGGATATAAGATATGCTCGTCCGAGCATTCCTTCGTCTGTCTCATCTAACCTCGTCACTGAAAGACTTCCTCGTCATGATGTTACTGGTTTCGTCATTCCCATCACACCCTATCCATCGCTCATGAAAACCCAATCTTCGCATTACTTCCTCAATAAACTTCCACTCCACTCTATCATAAGCCTTGCTCATGTCTAGCTTGACAGCCATAAACCCATCTCTTCCTTCCTTCTTATGATCTAAGTAGTGCATTAGTTCAAAAGCCACTAGAATATTATCAGTGATCAGCCTCTCAGGTAAGAAGGCACTCTGATTTTCTGAAATGAGTTGTGGCAAAACTACTTTGAGACGGTTAGCAAGAACTTTGGAGATAAGTTTGTAGGCAACATTACTAAGGCTAATGGGCCAGAACTCCTTCATCCTGGTAGGCTGCTTTACTTTCGGCACAAGAGTGATATTAGTTTTGTTTAATTCAGTCATGGGATTATCCAAATTAAGCACATTAAGCACCATATTAGTAACATCATAGCCAACAATATTCCAGTATTTCTGATAAAAAATGGCTGACATACCGTCAGGGCCGGGGGCTCGAGTTGGGTGCATTTGTTGAAGAGCGACTCTGACCTCTTCTGCAGTAAAGTTTCGAACCAAGCTGTCATTCATTTCTCTGGAGACTTTGGCTGGAATGTAGCTTACTACTTCATCAATTCGGGTTGGGTTTGTAGTAGTATAGATGTTCTCGAAGTAGGAAATGGCTGTGGCAGCAACACTTTCTTTGCTCTCACACTAGAGTCCATTCTCATTCCATAGCCCCAATATAGTGTTCTTTCTTCGCCTCTCTGACGCATGGTTGTGAAAATATTTTGTATTGCGGTCACCTTCCCTTAACCATCGGACCCTTGATCTCTGCTGCCACCACACTTCTTCCCATCAAGTAATTCATTTATTTCCTTTTTCAACCTATTAATTTCAGCTCCATTCTGCCCTTCCCTATCCTGCACAGTCAGCTTGTGTAGAGTCTTCTTCTTTTCTTCAATCTTTTTCGGTATATGCCCAAAGACTCCTATACTCCAACTACTCAAAGCACTAGAACATTGCTTGAGCCCTGTAGCAAGACCACTCGGAGTACCAAGGTTGGAGCTACTATTCCACACTTCTTCAATGACTTCTTTGCAATCAACCCTGGTCATCCACATTGCCTCAAAATGGAACCTACGTTCTTTACTATGCCTAAGGGAGCTAGCCTCAGATAGAAGAAGGGGGCAATGGTCAGATGTGGTATCCACAAGGTGGTGAACTTTGATATTACTAAAATGCTCAAGCCAATCCAATGTTGCGAAAGTGCGATCAAGCCTCAAATAGACTCTGTCCACACCTTCCTGTTGGTTGCACCAGGTGAAATCCGCTCTGCAATATCCCATGTCTTTAAACCCACATCTATTAACTACTCCTCGAAAACTCTCCATTTGGTTCTGAGATCTTGGAGCACCACCCATTTTTTCCTTCGACGAGAGAATCTCGTTAAAATCTCCAAAACACAACCAAGGCAATATGAACTGGCAATTCAACGCATCAAGAAAGTTCCATGATTCCTTTCAACGGTCCGTTTCAGGATGCCCATAAAAACCTGTTATTCTCCATTGAAAGCCAGCCCCTTCCCCTGTTATCACAGCATCAATATGATGCAATGAATAACTCTTAATCTAAAGGTTCACCTCCCTTCTCTAGAGCATTGCCAAGCTGCCACCTTTCCCCTCCTTTTTCACATAGAACCCGTTTTCAAAACCAATTTTCATTCTAATTTTTGTCATACCTGCATTTTTCTTCTTTGTCTCCGTTAAGAAGACCACCGTGGGATCCCAACGCCGCACCAGTGTCTAAATTTATCTTTCTATATGTTTAATTCAAATCTGAATCTGCATTTTACATTTAAATGTTGTGCTCTTTTTTTTCTTTTTCTTTTTGGCTAAGTAAAACCTTTTGCTCTTCTTTAAATATCAGACACGCCTGTTTACAGGTTCACCTCCCCTTCTGCCAAAGCCAACAACGACAACAACACCGATCTCTTCACCTCCTTGATCTCAGACATCAAATCCTACTCTAGCAACGACCCTCTTCTCCCATGCTTCCAGTATGCCTCTCTCTTTTTGTGGGTAGCTCTTTTAACGGTTTTAAAAAGTAAGATTGTTTGGCATTTTGTATATATAGAGGGATCAGAAAGATGAAGGATTCGCCGCCTTCGCAAGTTCTGCATGAGAAGTTGCCACGGTTTTTGTAAAAGTGCGCGCAGACCTTCGATTCCGATTGCCGTTACAAAAACGACTTACGGTAATTCCGCATTTGGTTACAGTTGGTATTTTACTAATCCATCGCTTTTTCTTTCTTTTCTTTTTTTTCGTTTTCTTCTTGATGATTTCGATTCTGGGTGGCTGGGTTTCTTAGAAGTTGTTTGGTTCCTGTGGAAATGAAGGGCAAAGATGTGAAAATCAAATTTGGATGCACTTTAGATTTTTTTGGTTATCTAAATGTTGAGAATTTATTCATTTATTTTAGTGTGTCAATGGGTTTTTGTGGATGGTTTGAGAGCGCCTTTTTTTTTTTTTTTTTTTTTTTTTTTTTTTTTTTTTTTCATTTTCTTATTGTTTATTTTGATGCTGGGTTATTCAGTTTTTGTTCAATTTCATAGCCTTTGTTTGGTTCTTGAGAGAAAATGAAGGAAAAGTTATGAACATCAAATTTGGAGTTTTAGTAGACAGAAGGGTTGTTTTGGGCTAAGTTCACTAGCTTTTTATTGTTATTATGATTCTCTTTTGATTTATGACATATCATCATCATAGAAGCGAGGGAGTTGATAGGAGTTAATCGTGAATTGAAAAATGCCAATTTCATTATTTGCATCATAATTCATAAGTAATTATTTATTTATTTATTTTGTGAGTAGATGGAGTTTGCGGATGATCCAAGAGTGATTTTCATTATCTTATGGATGATTTTGATAATGGGTCATTCATTTTTTGTTCAATTTCATAGCCCATTCCCTCTTTTTCAATGAATGCTATGAAATTTGAAAGGAATCTCTCAAGATCAATGATGAATACTTTTCAGCTGTGACTGTTCTTATTTAATATTTTCTGGTTATTCGTATTTTTTTTATTTCAAGTATTTTGGATTTATATCTGTCAATTCCTTTCTCTAAAGAGATGAGGTGGGTTCTTTCTAAAATCCTTGATAGCTCTTTCTCTCTCTGTCAATGGCAGACAAGAAATTAGGGTTCTTCACTATAAAAGAAGAGGATTATGGAGGCATAAAGAGAGGGGAGGCACGTACTACTACAGAAAGAAGGAGCACCAAAGGGTAAGACCTTTCTTTTATTCTGCACTTTTATTTAGTTGCTTTTCTGAAATTTAATAATTTGTTAAGATAGAGAGAGGCTGGAACCACTACCGGTGAGTTTTTATCTTCGATTTAAGTTTGTTTATTAATTGTGATTAGGTTTTGATATTTTGTTTGGATTGGTTTCGATTTTGGTATTCAAATTAAGTTTTTCTCTTCGCTTTTCAGTTTGACATTTTGATCAGCACGCCCTCAAGTTCAGCCAGGTACCAATTTCGAATCGATCAGATTCCAAATCGCTTAGATCTACTTTGATTCTTTTGTTTTTGTTTTTGTCGGATCTAGGGTTTATCATCTGCTTTTTGGATGAATATATTGCTTTTTTTTATTCGTGGTGTTAGTACTCTACTTTGAATGTTCCGATTTCAATGTATTTCTCCCTCAATTGTTCACATTCTAGATTTCGGAATCGGAATGATTGTGTTACTCGCTAATGGTGAAATAAGCCACATCACTTCCCAATGAAAACTTCAAAGTCACTGTAACTGAGATCTGCTCTTCCGCCCTGTTCCGTTTCTTCTCTGCAACTCCATACACACAAGGTCAGAATAGCGTGGTTAATTTTCCTCTTTCGGATACTTTCTTTGATGATTTGGCCCACTTTTTTTACTATTTGCATGTTCCGTTCCAAATCACAGAGGAAAAAAGAAATCCAAAAGGAAGCGCAAAAAAAAAAAAAAAAAAAAAAAAACCGCGAAAACTGAAAAATTTGTTCGTTCTCTGCCCTATCAACAAACTATTCAGAAGTTATCCCATTCCTTCTCTGCAACAACAGACAATTCAAAAGGTAAGCATGCTTTTTTTTTTTTCTATTCAACTATCGTTTTGTATAAACTACCCACAGATCCTTTTTCCTCTATTGAATGTAATTTTATAGGGTTCTTATTTTATTTTTGGCTACCTGTTACCTTAATTTCCCATTTATTTTTTTTTTCAATTTATTGAGTGAAGTTTTCTCCAATTGTTGTATTGGTAAGATTTTAATTTTGTTTGGCAGATTTTTGTTAAGTTTGCACTTTTTTTGTTTGCCTTTATATTTTGTCGATTACTGTTGAGTGTAGATTTATTAATGATTTCTCTCAAAGTGAAATTATGGTTTCACTAGAATTATTTACTGCATTTTTTTTAATAGAAACAAACAGATAGATAACAAAGATTTTGTTAAATACTGTTTTGCCGCATGGTTTAAGGTTTGGCTACCTTTTTCCCTAATCTCCCATTTATTTTTTCAATTTCTTGAGTTCTGTTTTGTTCAATTGTTGTATTGATTAAATTTTTGTTTTTGTTTGGCAGATTTTTGTTAGGTTTGTGCTTTTTTTGGTCAACCCCTAAAATTTGAATTGATTTATGCTTTTGTGTAGATCTATGTTTTGTTGAATCATTCTCAAAAGAAAAAGAAAAAAAAAAAAAAAAACGTTGATTACTGAGAGTACAGTTATTTATAATTTTTTTAAGTAAAATTATTGGATTTTTTATGTTAATTACTGAGTTTTTGCATATTGAACTGCATTTTCTCTGATCGCCTTTGTTGTTTTCCTTCTTGATATTTAATTTTATTATTATTTCTCTATTGATATATGTCTCTATTGATATATATGTTTTTTCATCGTTTTGCACCTTTTGGCTTAATTTATGTGGTATCATTCTATTTTTATAGATTAGTCCTTAAAATTGTTGGAAATTTGAAATTGCCTTTTTTTTTTTTTACCCTTTTTCCAGCAGCCTTATAGAAGGTTGGAATTCTCCTCAAATTTTTGTTCACTATGCTTTGGAATCAATTTGACTTATCTTTGTTTGTGAGGTTTTACTCAATTTCAAGCCAGTTTTGTATATTTAGTTTGTGGTCTCTAGCATAGTGTTTCATGTACTGTAACTATTAAATTTTTATAATTACATAATTTTTCATATGTGTGTGCACCCACCCTTTGGTGTTAGTTCTTGAGTTTTATTTGAGAATTTTGCTTCGCAACCCAATGAAGAGATAAAAAGAAGGCAGTGGGCTGATTTTCTATAGATGAGTAATGGAATTCTTAGGGATGTGCTTTAGCAATACAACATTTTGAATCAAAAGAAGGGGTCACATATTAGGTTTTACTTGCTCATTTATTATATTTGTCATTTGCTCTGTTAAGTCTGACTAATTAATTCTTGCAATATTTAAAATACCTTGAACTACTCAAATGTATTTTTTGATTGAGATCCATGGAGGAGTGTACCAACTGTAGGTTTCACAATAGTAACTTTTTGTAATACAATTTCTAGAATTTCGAAGGCCACTATTTTATGAGCTTATGATTTACAAATACTATAATGAAATGCAAGAATAACCTACTAGGGAAAGCTTACAACAAACCGATACATTATCGACATAAACTTGCTAGAATTATAATCTTAACTTCAATGTTTGTGACTAGACTAGCACATGAGATACCTAATACATCAATCAAATAATTCTGCGCATTGAGCGGGTTGAAGACTATTAGTATAATAGTAGTGTTGTTAATAGAATCGAATTTTGTTGCTCCAAATTGATTTTCTTGCCAATTATAGTCTGCACAGTCCACCAATATTACGGAAGAAAGTGGCCTCCGTGATGCCTAGAAGGTAGAAACACTGTGTTATTGTTCTAAATTCCTAATACAGACATTGGTTAAATCAAATATTCAGTAATTACCTGAGTTCCATTTGACTTGGATTATGTTAATTTTTGTATTGCTCAGGCTTTTAGGCTCAGTTTATTGGCAGGATTTTTTTTTTTTTTTTTTTTTTTTTTTTTAATGTTGTTGTTGTTAGCTTTGCTTATTTTGTTTATTCATTTATTTTTATTGTGTATGTCTTAGTGTCTTGGATTTGAGTACTTATAGATGATTTACTTTTATTTATTTTATGAATAGATGATTACATAATAATGGGTGGAAAGTTTCATGAATTCCATAACTTGGGTGTGTGTATGATCTAATATATCTCTTTCTGTAGTTTTGAAGTAAAGCCTAATAAATTTGAGGAACCTTTGTGTAATTAATCTTTATTCTTGCTGTCGAAATTAGAAACTGTTATCCACTTCCTTTTAATGACTATTTTTACTTTTTCCTGTAGTCTCTCTTTACACTATTTCCCTATTTTTACTATCCCTTATTGAGTACTTATATACGAAACAGGACATAGAATTATTTTAGTGTTATTAAACTTCAATTTGGTTTTATTAGACATTTAGATTTCTTGCTGTTTACTTCAAATAAACCTGCCATGTTTTGTGTTTTCAATGATATTTTTATTCTCATGTGCTATTGTAGATTTATCGCTGCTTTGTTTAGGATATTTGTGTAACATTTGGTTTGCTTTTGTTTAGAGTATTTGGGTTAATTGGTTTTGGGTATTTGCCAATGATGTTTTAAAATAGAGAAAAAGAAACACAATCATGCCTTTCTTTTCCTTTTTCTTAAGAGATGAATGGTGACAGTCTTAAGTTTGGAAGACACTATATATTTTTTTCCACAGTGTTACCAATTGAGATAACCTTAATAGAAGCTTAAATTAGAGATATGCACATTTGATCCTAGCCACTTTGAGATGTACATATATATATATATATATATATATATATATATTCTTGATTAGCTTCTTGATTTGTAGCTGATATTTCTGCTATAACTGTTAAAATTAAGCTTTAATCTTGATTTGGTGTACTTTACTTTCTATGCTAAGTTTTGTTAATGAAATTTTCTGGTTAATAATATGAATTTAGACTTAATTGACCTTTTAAACATGAATAAACTTATAATCAATAATATATCCATTCCCGTGTGGTAGCACGGGCTACATACTAGTATATATAAGGGATAATTATAGTAAACCCACCTGAGGTTTGGCCCGTTTGCGCTTTGCCTACCTGTGGTTTAAAACTTTACACTTTGCCCATCTGAACTTCAATCTGTTACCCATCCATTACCCACCTCACCCTCAGATGTTAGAAAAACACCCTTTTATTAAAAATAGAACATAACATGGATCAAACACGAACCATTAAATCTTTTTCTCACGAACACAAGAACACAACATTTGTGAATATAGTTCAAAATTTTCAATTACACACATCCAAAACCAATTAAATCCTCTGAATCCATACCAAAATCCCTCTCATTTTTCAAACCCAAACTGTAATAAAAAAAAATTTAGAACCCAATCATAGATTAAACAGAAAATAGAAACAAACCAAAGAGAGAAAAATAGCACCATTGTTCATCTTGCCGATGGTGGTGGTCGAGTGCTTCGACCTAAAGTTTGATGGTGGCTTGTACGGTGGCTTGGCTGTCGTGGCGGTGGCTCATAGTGGTGCTAACGGCGGCCATGGAGGTCAACCACCATTGGCAAGCCAAAATCAAATAAAACCCACAACCAAAAAGCAAAAAAAAAAAATTGAAACCCACGAAGCGTTGCCACCCACTCCACCACCACCACTATTAGAACCCATAACTCATCACCACCACCACGGCCACAATCCACAACCACCACAAGCCACAATCCATAACCCCACCATAATCAGATCATTATCAAACCCACAACCCAAAAGAAAAAAAAGAAAAGAAAAAAAGAAAACCATCGCCGGTCGAGACGGAGGCCGAGATCGAGCTCCATTCTCTCTAAACAATCGCCGGCCCTCTTCTTGGATCTGCTCCAAACCATCGAGACAGAGGTTGAGACCGAGACAGATGCGAGAACGAAGGAAATCAGATGAACCGACAACCAAAACCACAAAAATCAGATGAACCCACAACCAAAACCACAAAAAATGAAACCCATGAAGCAAAAATGAAGGAAAATGAAACCCATCACTGTGCTTTAGTCAAGGAAGCTTTTCTGGGAACGAAGGGCTATGTGGGTCGAGTCCTTTGCCTGCTTGTTCGTTCACCAATACATCTCCAGTGACTGCATTGGCTCAGACGGTGCCATCGAACCCGAGCTCGTTACTAGAAGCGCCTGTAATGAGTCAAGCAAAAGGAAAATTGCCTTGGGTTAAGTACTGGTGTGATTGTGGCTGTTGTGATAGTTGGCCTGTTGTGAAATTGTTGACATTGTTATAGATTAAAAATGATTTCATTGAGTCGTTTGATTAGTGTGATGTTCCTCCACTTTGTTCTCATTGAAGTTCATGAGCAATGAAAAACCCTAGCTTTTTGGTTCTTGTTATATTTGTTTTAGCCTAAAAATGTGTTTTTCTAACAGCAAACGGAGAGGTGGGTTACGGAAGGCTAACAGAACTAATCTCAGGTGGGTAAAGTGTAAAGTTTTAAACCATGAGTAGGCAAAGCGCAAACGGGCCAAACCTCAGGTGGGTTTACTGTAATTATCCCTATATATAATTTAATTGGTACAACAGAACGAGGATTTCAACCTTAATATATATAATTTGATTGGTCTCTTATGTCTATTTTGATTTTATTACCAAACCTAGATTAAGAAAAAAATCGTTTTTCCTAATCTAAAAGAAAGATAAAAAAATTATTGATTCATGGATTTGAAAGTTTGGTTATGCTTGAGGAAGGTGTTAGACACCCCATGACACCTATCACTAGACAGTCATTTGTTTTGATAAATTCTTAAGTTTTTGCTTATTGGCAGATAAAATCAAGCTACTGGTTGTAGCTTTTGAGGCTTAAATATTTTTGGCTTTGAAGATTTTGAAAAGGCATGTGACCTTCATTAATGTTTTGCTAGCACATTTAGAATTCATACTAGATTTCCATGATGAAAATTCAGCAACATTTTGCCTTATTTGCATGACAGAAATTTGATAGCATTTCAAACTAGGTGCGGCGTGGCACATAAAATGATCCTCACCGAGCTTTTGCAGCAAAAATATAGCAAATTATTGCCTTATTTTCATAGTGAAAATTTGGCAGAGTTTTGCATTAGGTGCATCATGGCGCCAGCAGGGTTTCACGTCAGTGTGTACCTGCATGCACCATTATGTGAGGTTTGTGGCACATTGAAATGCACCAAAATACCATACATGTGAGTGCGTATCGTACATGTAGTAATACCACATGTCACTAGCTGACACAGATGGGGGCAATCACACACATTGGTTCACTATGCACCAACATCGATATGTGCCTACAACATAAGTCTTGAACACATACGCACATTCCAAGGTCAAGAGCATCCATGGTTAAGGAGGGGTTACAAATTAACCACAAATGTCCATCATTCTAAGCGCATGATTTACCTTAGTGTTACAAATATATACTCCCTCCGTACTAATTTGTTTGTCCTTTATTCCATTTTGGGATGTCCTAAAATATTGTCTTGTTTCTAAAATTAAAAACCATTAATTTACTAATGCTTAAGAGATAAATCCTTTGTAGTCTTTTCTCATTCCCTCTCCTATTATCATACATTGAGAGGGGATTTTACTCAAACACACCCCCCACACACTTCTGAGTGTTTAGGGTGTTTTGGAGCTTAGCCAAATTTAGTCGGTAATGCTTGGTGGTGTAATCGGGCAGTATTGTGGGATCAAAAAAGCTATTAAAGACAAGACTTTGAGATAACTGGAGCTTAAAGGGTACTTTGGGTAAATTAGGCTTGGAGGTCTCTTGGATTGTCTTTGTACTTCAACTTATTTACTAGTGGATCATTTCGTCTTGGAGGGTCGTGGAGATGTTTTTACACTAAGTTCTTCAGTTTTTCTCTTCGATAATGCATTGTTTGTTATCTTTGGTTTGATATTCTTTTCCCTACTACCCTTTACATTATAGAATTGCACATCTATGTTCATCCATGCAATTGTTGAATGCTTCGGTTAATTAATTGGTTAATTATGTATATTCCGCTTTAATTGTGTTTAGCCTAAAATTAATCTAACCGTAATTAAAATTTGGGGGTTTTAATTAGCTTTAGTAATTATACTAGCGAGCTTTCAATAACAATGGGAAAAAAAAACATTTGATTGATGGTGGACTTGCTAAAGAAGGAGAATGTCAACTTAGTCATGATCTAATTTGGTTCAAATGTAAACTTCTATTAAGCAAAGAAATTCAACTTTTGATAATACCATATTTCTTATGAAATATATGTAAAGAGAAAACACTATAATTGTCTAAAGACTAATATTTACACATTTACAAATATTAATAAAAAAATCAGTGTAGAGCATGGTTCAACCACCGATTATAACTTAATATCACGAGTCATATAATTATGTGACATAAGCTATTTCTTTTATTATGAAAACTAGGATTCAAATCCTTCGCCAAAAGGAGAAATTTTTTTTTTACAACTTTACATCTTCATAGCTTATTATGATCAAATTTGTGGGGCAAAATGGGTAAATACCCTTAATTTTAAAACTATGTAGCAAAATACCAATTTTTCCAAACTATTTAGCAAAATGTCCATGTTTTTGGAACTTGATTTTAACAAAATCGACTCGACGTTGTTAATGTCGAGTTCTACTTAAAAATATACATAGAACTCGATTTTGAGGATATCAAGTTCTGTAAAACTCGATATCCTCAAAATCGAGTTAAAAAACAAAGACATTTTGCTAAATAGTTTGGAAAGAGGGGTATTTTGGTACATAATTTTAAAATCAAGGTAGTTACTCATTTTGCTCCAAATTTGTGTTCTCAAAGGGTTCAGGGTCAATTTACTTAAGAAATTACACTGTGTTTGGAAAGGAGGAGCCCACATTTTGCAATCTACCCAATTTGGGTGGATTTGGAGAGAAATAAAGGAATAAAGTCTCTGATGGTTGTATAAGAGATACAATGTTCAATCCTCGTCTACACCAAAAATTGATTGGTGTTTTGGTTTGATGACAAAGTGCTATTATCAGGAACGAACGTCATAGGTTAAAACTCTCTTTAAAAAAAAAAAATAGACCCCACATAATTCATTTCTTTTGAACCAATTTTACATTTTTGCCCACAATTTTGATCCATCTTTTATATTCATGTGGGCATAAAAGTAAAATTACATATTTCTTTTCTCTTTCCCTCTTTATTTCCAAACACATAGGTGAGAATTGTTTTCTTTCCTATTCTCTCTCATTTCATTTCCTTTACTTATTTCTTTTCTTTTCTTTTCTCTTCTCTCGTTTGCATCTAAACAAAGGGTTAAAGCTGTACAAAACTTAGAAAGGAAGCAAAGTAACAGCATATTTCTTTTCTCTTTCCTTCTTTATTTCCAAACACATAGGTGAGAATTGTTTTCTTTCCTATTCTCTCTCATTTCATTTCCTTTACTTATTTCTTTTCTTTTCTTTTCTCTTCTCTCGTTTGCAACTAAACAAAGGGTTAAAGCTGTACAAAACTTAGAAAGGAAGCAAAGTAACAGCAATCAATCACCAAAAAGGCATGGTACTGAAAAACGTTCTTTACCACTTTTTTTTTTTTTTTTTTTTTTTTTTTGCTTTCATGCGGTTTAGGAGATGGAATTTACTGATTATGAGACAAATGGTGGGTCCGTTTGGATACAATTTATTGTTGTTTATTGTTGCTGAAAATTGATTGTTGCTGAAAACACTGTAGCAAAATAATTTTTAAATGTATTAATAGTACCGTGGGATCCATTTTTAATATTTTTTAATACGTAAACAATATTGCTACAGTGCATGAACAGTGCGCTACAGTGCGTGAATAGTAATAATTGTCTTCTGCACAGTAATTTTACTGTTCATACACTGAAAAAAAAAAAAAAAAAAAAACCGAAACGTGAATTGAAAACACGCCACAACTTGAAGTGTTATTCAAACCGGCATGTTATTGTTCACGTACTGTTCATGAGATTCACAGCTACTTTATTCAGAAAAAAAAATATTAAAAATGAGTCCTACGATACTATTCATACATTTAAAAATTATTTTACTACAATATTTTTAGTAAAAATTAATTTTTATTAATAAATTGTACCCAAACAAATCATTTTGTTTGAACAAACTTTATGCTAGAATCTAAAATGTATACCCACGATCCAAAGCACAGTAGCCTAATATAAAAGAATGTAAAATTTTTTTAACGTTTTGCTCTTTATCTTTTGTTCATGACCTTTGCTTTTCTATTTGTAGTACTTTTAGTGATGTTAAAATTTATTTAAAAAACGCTTTGATTTCTCTGATTTTGAGTGACGTGACTTCAAAATTTATTTGAAGTCGTACTAGTAATAAATAAGAATTACCGTTTATTATTAACGTGATAATCAATAATGTCCCGTATGGCACATCACTCAAACAAGAAAAATTATTATATATTTTTGGAGTATCATAAATATGTAGTATTAGAGACGGACCCATTAAGGGGCAAGGGGGACCATTGCTCCCCTTCAAATTAGCTATTTTATTTGCATGTCAATATTTTAGAGTTTATAGTTGGTCTTCCTCAAATTTTTGGATTGGTCCAAATAACTCAAAAGAAACTAATCACTTAACCCTTTTTTTGGACCCATGACCCCTCCATAGTTCAAATACAACACAACAAAAAATCCATAAATCATCAGTATCATAATTCAATAACTCATAACCAAAAAAATCTCATAGAAAAAAAAATTCCCTTACGGGAGTGACAATAATTTATATAACTTTTTAATTGATTTATAAATTATGGGAGAGTCAATTACAATATTTAAATTTTTTTCGAAAGATAAAATGCAAAATTCTTTTAGAAGCCAATATTGATGATATAGCATTGCCAACTCTTAATATTAATCCCAATTTTTTAAAATCCTCAAACAAAGTTTTGAAAACTTTATTAGTCTGATTTTTAGTTGCATCCAAAAGTATGAGTTTATCATATTGGTGAGTTGGTCAATGTGATAAAATCAACATATTAATTCCAATTATCCAAAATTTGGAGATCCGAAGTCCTTTTTTTTTATTATTCTTCTTCGAAAAGGTTTGAATATCATATTGTAATTTTCAACTTTTTTGGTTCATATTATTTCCTTATTGACTTAAATATTTATGGTAATAAAGTGCAATTGTTTTGTCTACCATGATTTTTTTTTTTTTTTTAATAAACCATGTCACTTGAAATTTTTTTGGTTCATGATTTCGCCCCCTAGGTTCAAATCCTGGTTCCATCCCTGTGTAGTATCTCATCTATATATATAATAATAGGTGAAGCAGAGAGAAACTCAAATAGAATTCCAAATTAGAGTTTCAATTTCGTGCCATGTGTCATTCCAATTGTTCAATTAGAATCTGAAATTGAAATCCAATTTTACTATACACGTGTACAAAGAAAATAATCAGAAGAATATAATATGATTTGGGGTTGTTTTTGAGAGAATCATTACTCTAATTCATTGTTTTTATTTATTTTTACGTAGGTTCATTATTCTCTTGGTTCAAACTTCAAAGTACCTAGGGAACTATAATAGGAAGCCGAATATGGAAAGTGGCCATGGGAATTGAAAATAAATTTCAATAAATTAATTAAAAATAAAAAATGAAAGAATATTGCAAGAGATGCACCACTTGGAAAAATTGAATTCCAATTAAAATTCATTGGACTTGGTAATGAGATGAGATGAAATTAATAACACATTAAACACTCATACTTTGGGAATCGGTAGTACCAATCTAAATTCATTGGACTTGTTTCGTGATAATACAACTATGAAAGATGTATAAAAACACGCACAAATCCGTCTCTCTATAAAAAGAGATTGTAGTGAATTTCTTTTATCAGCCATGCAATTTCAGAGGTTTTTTCTTTACACAAATGCCCATCATGTTACAAAATGACCCATCGTAAAACTACAAAATGAGTACAACTCTGAGGGTTTTTTTTTTTTTTTTTTAATTTTAAATTTTTTAAGCTACGAAAATTTCAATCACCAGTAGAGATTGAAGATTCGAAAGCGTGAATGGATCTTTTGGATAAACATCATCACCAAGGTTCATCTTTCTGTGTAATATTTCCATTTAGTTTGATTCCCTTAATTGATATAGTGATGGGTTTGTGTGTATGCGCATACATTTAGTCAATATTAACATTTTTTGAAATCCTTTGGTCCTTGCTTGATGATTGACTTCTCTTGCAGATATCAATCTTGCACAAAGATTCAACTTATTTGGTGTGACCTTACCGAAAACAATATTTAGCACATGGGAAGAATATCCAATGTCAACCTTGTGAATTCTTAAACCTATTAATTAGTCCCCTTTATGGAAAACACCTCTCTCTTAGTAGCTTCATGGCTGCTAATTTAGTTTCATATTACTCTATTTTGGCTTATAATTATGCTACTTTTGACATTTTTTTACTTAAATTTGATTGCTGTGCCAAATGTCTCTAAAGTTTTATTTACTTAAGAACCAATTAATTGTATGGGCTTAATTACCCTTTAATTACCCTTTCAATATACGCATGACTGCGACTATAACTTGTATACTATATCAATCTATTGTGGTTCAACTCGCTTTCTTTTATACATATATATATATATATATATATATACTGCTAAATTTTGTTAATAAAATTTTATGGTTAATAATATGAATTTAGACTTAACTGAGTCTTTTAAACATGAATAAACTCATGATTAATAATATATCCATTCCCATGCGGTAGCATGGGTTACATACTAGTTTCACATGAATTATGAGTCTCACTATAAATTTAATTAGTGAGACTTACTATTCATGTGAAAACAGAAAGTGTGCATTTATGATACTCTGAGAGTACACAATAATTTTCCTTTAAACACTTGTTTTTAGTTTTTAAATAACATTAAATGTATTTCTACACACTTAACTACACATATTAAATATCCCCTAAGTGTTTATGAAGTATGAAAAGTAAGAGTTAAAATTCAAATTTCAAGGAAGGAGGTTTACACGTTTATAGTAGAATTTATATATTGTGTATATATATATATATATATATGAGAAATGTTAACGAGTGCCGTTGGGGCATTGGTTAAGAATCAATTTTAAAAAAGTTTTGATATCACTTTTATTAAAATGAAAAAAACTGTCAAAACATTAATTGTTTTTTTTCTTTTTCCATAAAAATTTTCTTTAATTGGATTGTTAACTAATAACAGGACCTATAAATATGATTGGGTGTGGACAGTGTGAGACCAAAACAAAGTGAAAAAATCCAGTACATGTCACTCCGATAATATCGACAGACGACAGTCTCTCTCTCTCAAGTATATGTCTCTTCAACTCCGTTGATTAAAAAACAGAACACAGTAACCATCTACACTCGCCCTCACCGTACTATAAAAAATTGAAATCGTAGTCGCGCGAACTCTCTAGCAGTAGCGCTTTGAAGTTTGGAAGTGATGGCGGAGGGTTGGGTGCTGCCGCAGGCGGTGGAGCAACTGATACAGCAAATATGCAGGGAGCAGAACCAGACGCCGCCGGGGATGGAGGTGAGACAAGAGCTGGCGTTGCTCGGTGAGGAAGAGGCTGTAAATTTGCTCCGTAAAATAGCGGTCTCGACCATAAAGAAAACCTTGAGTGCCTTTATTTTGTACATGATCCGAAAAGCCAAACAACCTCTCACACACACACACACTCACTCTAATGATAATGATACTCCCTCGCCTCAGAAAGTACCACGCGTCTCTCAGCTTCACAGTCCCTCCTCTCCCTCTCCCTCTGCCCCTGCTTCACAATCACAATCCCAATCCCGCCTCGTCTACTCTCCAACACAAGGTATCGACTTCACATTACACACACTCTCTCTCTCTCTCTCTGTGCGCTGTTCATGATTTGATTGGTACCTATTTCAAATTTGGTTTCTGTTTTCTCTAATAAGTAAAAGAGCCAGCCAAGTTTTCAGCTTATTGGGGAATTTTTTTTTTATGAGGTAGAGGAAATACTTTGATTTTTTCTTTTCCAGGAAATGAAAATGTTTCTTGATCAAAGCTTATCAACGGTTTTTTTTTTTTTTTTTTTTTTTTTTTTTTCAAACAATATTTTTAATGTTTCGTTTCTTCCACCTAGCAAGTAGCCAAGTAGTGATTGTGGCAAATAATTTTTATATTGTATATTTTCAGAATTTGTATTTTTAGATTAGTTTTTTTTTTTTTTTTGGGTTGTATTTTCTAGATTGTATTTTTCCATTTCCACATGTGATTTTGTAATAAGTTAGTGTAGGGTCAGATTCTGCAGCCCAAGCCCAAGGAGGTATGGATTTTGAGCCCAGTGAACCCAAAACAATAAATTTGTAGAGAATGGGTGAAAGAGCTAGGCTAAAAATGAAACAACGGTCTTAAACAGCAGTACTAATGGGAGAATTTGTATTAATACGTGTTCGGACGGATGCAAATGCCACGTCCGAAGAGGTGTTTTCCATTGATGAACTTTGGGTTACAATTCTTTAGAGCTACAGTAGAATAATACTCTTTTTTCTTTCTTATTTTTCGATCCCCCTCTATCAGAGACACCTCTCTCTTATATAGTACTGCCTTTCCACATCTTCACCGTCCACTTGTTGATCATCTGGGCGCCCACTTGAGTGCATGTCCCATCAGAGGTGTTCTTTAGCCGTGTGAGTGGTGGTAGCTGGGCTGATATTGTTCAGGGGTCTTCTCCACATTAATGCGGCCAGAGAAGTAGGTGCAGTGCATTTAATGCGGTAGTTGAGGTCTCTCTTAGATATTTCTTCGCTCCAGTTATCTTCATTCGTGTCCGAGGTTCATCTCAGTCATTACATCTGTCAGGGGGATCACTTGGGCTGCAAAGGGTTGAATGTCAGACCAAGACTCTTCGGATCGGAGGGTATTGGACTCCTCGGCCCATCGAACATCTCCTCGGATCACGGCCATGCTCCTCTCCTGACATGTTCCTTTCTCAATGCCTCCAAATGAGCTTCTTCATCTCTTCGGAAAACAGTGATCCTCGGATAGGGCCTTGGGCCCAATGCGCTAGGTTGGGCTTTTCTCCCCCACAATAGCCCCTCAAAATTGTAGTTTTTCCCTCGCATCCGAAGAGAAAAAGTAGGATTTTGACCTGCCACGGCACAAAAAAGCTTCAGGCAAATTTGAACTGGCACGTGTGTGAGCATAGGAATAGACGCTTCATTAATGCCGCTGCGGTTTCCATATTCCCAAAGCGTTGCATTAATTGCACCAGGTGGCGTCTTGTCTTTCGTATCAACGGTGAACGATCGATCCAACGGCTGTGGTTTTTTCTTCGGAATTTGGGCGGGAGTGCCCCTGACCCTTCGTTTGACCCCATATAAAACCTCAGAGGAAGTTACTTTCCTCTCACTTTGCGAATTTTCAGACGTTCCAGCAAGAACAGACGCGCCACTCCGTCCAAATCTCTCAGTCGCTGATTTCAGGCCTCCCCAGAATCATCACAAACCCTCCTACGAGCCTGAAATCTTCTCCCCGATTTAGTCCTGGTGAGTTATCGTTCACCAAATCGTTTAGTTCTCTCTTCGGCCAGCCGTTTCACTTAAGCACCATGGGAAAACTCGAGTACATGATGGATAGCCCTGAGCAAATAGAGGCGTTTAGGACCGCGTATCGCATACCCCCTAACGTGGGTGTGAGGTATTGCCCCCCAGAAAAAAATACTAACAGACCGGCAGACGGGAGAGGTGGTTATCCCCTTCATCGCCTTCAAAGAAGGGGGAATGACAATCCCCATGGGCCCCATCACCACCAATTACCTTCGGAACCATAGGCTTACTCCCTGGCAGTGCGCGCCCAATATGTTTAGGATCCTAGGAGCGATTGAGGACCTTGAGCGTCACATGGGGTTGGGACTCACCTGGCTTGATGTGGTACATATGTACGAATGCCACAGCCAGCAAGATGCTGGGTACTACCTAAAATCCCGGTCGGATGTTGTCAGGCTTATTTCCTGCCTTCCCAAATCCAACAAAGGGATGAAAGACGACTATGTGATCGTCTCGGGCGCCTGGCGTGACGGCCATGGTTGCCCAACCAAGCATGGGAAGCCAGGTGTGACATGTAGATTTAGGCACACTGACCATAGGCTTAGGGCTCTCGTCTTTTAACTGTTTTTGATTTCTCTTCGGTCACTATTTCTGAGTTTCTAACCATTTTTTTTTACTTGCAACAGATAAGAGACAAGTTTCTCCTCGGCTCAGCCTAACGAATGTTGCTGCCCTCAATTACCTTTTAAGGTCGGAGATCTTCGTGAGCGAGGACGGGCAACTACGATCTGCTCCCCTTATTCTTGGATATACAGGGAAGCCAAAGGGTTTTCAACCGGTCGGCAACGCAATCGTCCAAGGAGATCATCGCCTTGCGCGTATTGACGTTGGTCGGAAGGGCTTCTTGGCGCCAGACGATCTTGAACCTGTACCCCGTCCAATTCCTCGGGCTGCACCTCCCCTTATCCAACCACTCCAGCAAGTTCCCCTCGGATAAGAGATTGAAGGTGAGGGGGCTGGCTTTTCCACTTCCTCGCTAGAAGAACAAATAGACGGATTTCAGTTTGAGGGAGAAGCTTCAAGAGTAAACCAGGTGGTAGAGATCTCAGACGCCGAGGAAGAAGCCTACGAGCAGTCAGGCGCCCATCTTAATTTGTTAGCCACTCATTTAGAAGACTCCTCGGACGACGATATGGATCTGAGGAATTTGATGAAGGGTAGAGGCAAAAAGCCTGAGCAGAAAACCACAGGGACTTCCAAACCAGTGGTGAATCTGCCCCCAGTGCCATCTCAGGTTCCTAACCTCGGCTTAAAGCCCGTTCCCGATTTGAGGAAGAAAAGGCCCCTTATTGATGAAGGAGAAAAGCAAGTGTTGCCTACTAAGGGGACTAAGCAGCAAAAAGTGGCACAAGACCACCGAACTCGCAGGGCTTCGTCTACTGAAAGCCGAGACGAGGGCACAATGGCAGATGTGCGCCGAGGAGGAGGGGGACCGCGGATTTGGTCTCCAAAATTGGAGTTGGAGGGCGCTCCAATCCTCTGGGAGACCTCCCTCAGGAATTATGATGGAGGGAGGGCTGGCTACGTTGCTGAGGCCCTGCAGCAACCACTTCTCCTCCCTCATGACATGGAGTCCTTCAGGCGTTTCAATCAGCCGGAGCTCTTTCGATCCCTCAAGAGGGATTTAGCCATCGTAAGTAACCTCAGTCCGATTAGTTGAATCACTGATTTTTGCTTTTCCTATTCTTCTGCGTTTGACATTCAGAGTTTCCATCATGCAGGTCACTCAGCAGATTTACGTAGCCGAGGAGTGGGACAAGAAGAACCGCCTTGAAACCCAGGCGGCGTTCTGCTCCCGAGACGAGGCGGAGAAATCTCTGGGCCAAATGAAGGACGATTATGCCCGTCTGTCCGGGGAACTCGCGGAGATGACCAGCCAGAAGAAAAGCCTTGACGCTGGGATAAAGAATGTTGAAAAGCAGGCTGAGGATCAGCGTAAGTTGCTAAAGGCGGCAGAGGCCAATCTGAAGACCGAGAGGGAGCTGGTAAACGGGCTAAGGGATGAACTCCGAAAAGCCAAAGACAGCGCCCGATATGCCGAGGAGAAAGCCCAGTTGGCCCAGGAGGCGGTTGAGGCTGAAAAGAAGGCAGCTTACCAGCTGGGGGTAGAGACGGCCACGTCCCAGCTTCTAGAGCAATTCGCCTCGGTCAGCCGAGATTACTGCGACATAAGTTGGGGCAAAGCCCTGGATGCAGCTGGAGTCCCTGCCGACTCGGAGCTGAGGCTGCCTGGGAGCGTATACTATGATCCTGATATCCGAGAGCTCCCAGGAACTGATCTCCCTCCTGTTCCACAGCTTCCAGAGGCTTCGGAGCCAATCTTGGTCAGCCATGCTCCTCCACTCACTCTTGGTGCAAGCAAGGAAACTGGTCAGCCAGGCGGCAAGGATAAGCCAGCTGAACCAGCCAAAGAGAAAGGCCAAGGGTCAGGCGAAGAGAAAATTCCTTCTGAGCCCAAGGACCAAGCCCCTGAAGCAACTGCTCGGATAGGCCAGGCTGCTGACCCCGTGCTCCCTCCAGCAAAAGAATAGATGTGTAGGGCTTTTACTTTTGCACCTGTGCTTTCTTTTGTTTTATCCGAAGAATTGTAAACTGTCCTTTTATTTATGGAATAGATTCTCATTTGTCTATGATGTTTTTAAATACATGTCTTACTAATTATTACTGTCACATACAACTGTACATCGCACTTATAACCAAATAATGCGAATAAATCTGTTTGATACATCATACTTAGGGTGTGAGTAAGTAAGAGTGATATTGAAAAGAACAATCCGAATAAGAGTCACTAACAGGTAATGATTTGCATCGAGTAATTTGTGTAAGTGAGACAGTCATAAGTATAACTAGGAAAGACAGTCATTAGGGGGGATTAATTTAAACGCAATCAGGAATTTTAGCACTAAGCCCCAGTGGCAATAGCTGCGTGGGGGTATTGACTAACCTGTCGTTTGGTTCAAGGATTATGGGATTCGAATGTGTTCGTGTTAACCAACCCTAATCATCTGGTCCGAGGACTACAGGCATGACTGGATTTAAGTTTAAACACAAACTGCACCGGTGTGTTAACTAACCCTAGTCATCTGGTCCGAGGACTTCAGGCATGACTGGATTTAAGTTTAAACACTAGAACCGTAACTGAGTGCTAACTAACCTAAATCATCTGGTCCGAGGACTACAGGCATGATTGGATTTAAGTTTAAACACTATAGAACTGTAACTGAGTGCTAACTAACCCGAATCATCTGGTCCGAGGACTACAGGCATGATTGGATTTAAGTTTAAACACTATAGAACTGTAACTGAGTGCTAACTAACCCAAATCATCTGGTCCGAGGACTACAGGCATGATTGGATTTAAGTTTAAACACTATAGAACTGTAACTGAGTGCTAACTAACCCAAATCATCTGGTCCGAGGACTACAGGCATGATTGGATTTAAGTTTAAACACCATAGAACTGTAACTGAGTGCTAACTAACCCAAATCATCTGGTCCGAGGACTACAGGCATGATTGGATTTAAGTTTAAACACTTGAGCTAACGGTGTTAACTAACCCTAATCATCTGGTCCGAGGACTACAGGCATGATTGGATTTAAGTTTAAACACTTAAGCTGGTGGCGAATGAGTGTTAACTAACCCTAATCATCTGGTCTGAGGACTACATGCATGATCGAATTTAAGTTTAAACACTTGAGAGAAAACTTTACGCAGCGAATTGGTATATCAGTTGAAGAGAAGACTTGATTAATAGAAGTACCTCTTGAGGTTATTTACATTCCAAGGGCGAGGGATTACATGACTATCCAGGTCTTCTAAGAAATATGCTCCAATACCAGCGCCTGAAGTGATACGATATGGTCCTTCCCAATTGGGTCCTAGTTTTCCCCAAGCCGGGTTCTTTGCGGTGCCCACAACTTTCCTCAGCACTAGATCACCAGGCTCTAGAGGCCTTAGCTTTACGTTAGCATCATAGCCTTGCCTGAGTTTCTGTTGATAATGTGCCAGCCGAACCATTGCATTCTCCCTTCTTTCCTCAATCAAGTCTAAGCTCTTCTGTAGCTGCTCATCGTTGTCGGCTGGACTGAATGAGCTAGTTCTTATCGTCGGGAACCCGGTTTCCAAAGGAATGACGGCTTCAGCCCCATAGGTCATTGAGAAGGGGGTCTCCCCAGTAGACCTGCGAGGCGTAGTCCTGTAAGCCCAAAGCACGTGTGGCAACTCTTCTACCCACCTACCCTTCGCATCATCTAGCCTCTTCTTCAAACCGCTCAGTATAACCTTGTTGATAGCTTCTGCTTGTCCGTTACCCTGAGGATAGGCTGGAGTGGAGTATCTGTTCGTAATTCCCAGCTCACTGCAGTAATTCCTGAATGCCCTGCTATCAAATTGCAAGCCGTTGTCCGAGATGAGAGTGTGAGGAACTCCAAACCGTGTGACAATATTCTTCCACACGAACTTTTGCACATCAACGTCTCTGATATTGGCTAGTGGCTCAGCTTCAACCCACTTGGTGAAATAGTCTGTTCCGACCAGGAGGTACTTCTTGTTTCCTGCAGCTTTGGGGAAGGGTCCCACAATATCCAAGCCCCATTGGGCAAAGGGCCATGGGCTAGATAGTGGATTAAGATTTCCCCCTGGCTGGTGAATGTTTGGAGCGAAGCGCTGACATTGATCGCACTTTTTGACGTATTCGTGTGCTTCCCTCTGCATGTTAGGCCACCAATAGCCTTGGGTGAGGGCTCGGTGAGCCAAGGACCTACCTCCAGTGTGGCTCCCACATATTCCTTCGTGCAGCTCTTCTAGCAATGCCTCAGTCGCCTCGGGATGTACGCATAACAAATATGGTCCCGAATAGGAGCGTTTGTATAGCTTCTGGTCTTCGGATAACCAGAACTTAGTCGCCTTCCTCCGAACTTTATCAGCTTCTCCCTTCTCTTCAGGCAATATACTTTCTTTGATAAATTTGATTAAAGGGTCCATCCAGCACGGCCCGGCCCTGATCTGGTGAACCTGGACTCCCCCTGACTTCGCCTCCGTAGGCCTGTGCAGGTCCTCGACGAGGATGACCCTCGGCAGGTCTTGTGCCGAAGAGGTGGCAAGCGTGGCCAAGGAGTCAGCATGTGAGTTGCCACTCCTGGGGATGTGTAGCAAACTGAAAAATTCGAACTCTGATTGCAGATGTTTAACACGACCCAAGTATCCCTGCATTCTTTCGTCCTTTGCCTCGAACTCGCCTTGTACTTGACCTACCACCAATCTTGAGTCCGAGAACAGCTCCACGGACTTCCCACCCATTCTACGGACCATAGTCATCCCCATCAGTAGGGCCTCATACTCCGCTTCATTATTCGTTGCCGAGAAGTCCAACCTTAGCGATTTCTCGATAATGATTTTCTCGGGGATATCAATACTAGCCCAACTCCAGAGCCTCTTTGGTTTGCCGCGCCATCGACGTACACTTCCCAATGGGAGGGATTCTGTTGAGAGATCATGCCAACTGATTTTTCATCCATGCCCGACGTGGGCTTCACCTCTTCTAGCTGGGGCTCCGTGAACTCAGCCACCAAATCTGCGAGGACCTGTCCCTTGACCGATGTGCGGGGCATATATCTTATATCGAAAGCCCCTAAGATTGTACCCCACTTGGCAATCCGACCAGTGTAATCAGCACTTCGGAGTATAGTTTTGAGTGGGAGTTGTGTGAGAACGATCACCGTGTGGGCTTGGAAATAGTGAGGTAGCTTCCGTGTGCCAAGCACTACTGCTAAGATAGCCTTCTCCAGTGGCAAGTAACGAATCTCAGCCTCATGTAGCGACTTGCTTACGTAATAGACGGGCCTTTGTACACCAGAGTCTGACCGTATCAACACCAGGCTCACCGCATAGGGAGCTACAGCGATGTAGGCGAACAGTACCTCATCTGGCTCAGGACTGGACATGATTGGTGGCCGAGCCAGATAATCCTTGAGCTGCTGGAACGCCAAAGCACATTCCTCAGTCCATTCGAATCCCTTCCACTTGTTGAGTAGAGAGAAAAAGGGGCGACACCTGTCTGCTGACCTAGAGATGAACCGATTGAGGGCAGCGGTCATTCCGGTTAGTTTCTGAACCTCCTTGGGATTCCGAGGAGCTCGTAGATCGTTGATGGCCTTTATTTGGTCGGGGTTGACCTCAATTCCTCGGTGGGTGACCATGTATCCTAAAAACTTTCCGGACCCTACCCCAAACGAGCACTTAGAGGCATTTAGTCGTAGCTTGTATTTCCGTAGAATCTCAAAGGTACTTTCAAGGTCCTTCACATGCTCGGCTATAACTTTGCTCTTCACCACCATGTCATCTATGTAAATCTCGATGTTCTTGCCCAGCTGTGGCTCGAACATCCTCGTCATCATCCTCTGGTAGGTAGCTCCTGCGTTCTTTAAGCCAAACGGCATCACTTTATAGTGGTAGTTACCAATAGGAGTGACGAAAGCAGTTTTTTTCTGGTCCTCCAGGGCTAACGGTATTTGGTGGTAGCCTTGGAAGGCGTCTAGGAAGCTCATCCGAAGGTGACCGACAGTGGCATCAACCAGCTGATCGATTTTCGGCATAGGGAACGGGTCTTTGGGGCATGCCCTATTCAGATCCGTGAAGTCTACGCATACTCGCCACTTCCCACTCTTCTTCTTTACCACCACGGTATTCGCTAGCCATTCGGGATAAAAAACCTCTTTGATAGCCCCAGCTGCTTTGAGTTTCGCTACCTCGTCTCTCACTGCGTCGGCATGTTCCTTGGATGGGCGCCGAATAGGTTGTTGCTTGGGGGTGACCAGTGGATTCACCTTCAAGTGATGGCATATAAACTCCGGGTCCACCCCTGGGGCCTCGTAAGCACTCCAGGCAAACACGTCGAGATTTCGCTTAAGAAACTCTATCAGCTCCTCCTTCTCTTGAAGAGGCAGCTGAGATCCGACCTGAAAGAACTTGTCAGGATCATCTCCAATAATCACTTTCGTCAGATCCTCACACCGAGCGCTTTCATCCGGTTCCCCAGAAGGCACTCCCCGAGACTGTAGTTGCTATAAATCCCTCCCAGCCACGTCCGAGGACTCGGCTGGGGCCTTATGCTGAATGGCGGCTACCAAGCACTGTCTAGCAACAGACTGGTCTCCTCGGATCTCATGTATCTGTCCTCCTGATGGATATTTGACCTTCTGGTGCAAAGTAGAGGGGACAGCCCCAAGTGCGTGAATCCAAGGTCTGCCTACGAGTGCCGTGTAGGGCGAATATGCGTCCACGACGATAAAATCCAGCTCCACCACCTCGGAGCCGGACTGCACAGGTAAGCGTATCCGGCCTTTTGGGATGACAGGCCTTCCTTCAAAGCTAAAGAGGGGGGAATCGTACGGCGTCAGGTCCTGGGGTTTTAGGCCTAGCCCCTTGTAGAGGTTCGGGTACATTATCTCCACGGCACTGCCCTGGTCCACCATCACCCTCTTTACATCGTACCCTCCTATTCTGAGGGTGATGACTAGTGCATCATCATGGGGTTGGATGGTGCCGATCATGTCTTCGTCCGAGAATCCCATAACCAGCGGGGCACCAGACCTAGCTCTCTTCGGTCCTCGGCTCGACTCCCCTGCGGATGGTCGGCCTACCGACATAACTTTCAATGGCCAGGACCCTGTTCTCCCCGGCGCAGCGAAGACGACGTTTATAGTCCCAAGCGGCGGCTTTGAGGGGTTGTCCCTGCGTGGCCCTGAGCCTGTCTGCCCTCGGCCGCTGGAGGGGTGCAGAAGGTGTTTTAGTTTACCATCGCGAACCAACTGGTCGAGGTGATCCCACAGGCTCCTACAATCCTCCGTGTTATGCCCGTGGTCTTGATGGTACTGGCAGTAGAGATTATGGTTGCGTTTCTCGGGGTTTCCTATCATCTTGTTCGGCCACCTGAAGAATGATTCGTTCTTGATCTTTTCCAGGACTTGGTGTACTGACTCTTTGAACACGGTGTTGACCGATTGAGGATTCATCGATCCTGATTGTCCGGCAAAATCCCTCCGCGGTTTATTGTAATTGTACCGGTCCGACCGCGAATCTCTCCTCTCCTGAGGGATAATCTTATCCTTTCCCTTGCCCTGCTGCTGATCTTCTTCAACCCTCTTATACTTCTCTATGCGGTCCATTAGTTGACGCACGTTTGTGACTGGTTTGCCAGATAGGGATGCCCTCAAACCGTGGTCAGTAGGAAGGCCGAGCTTGAACGTGCTGAGGGCCATTGCATCGTTGTTGCCCTCCACCTTATTGAACATCTCCCAGTATCTGTCTGAATATGCCTTCAAGGACTCGCCTTCCTGCATGGACAAGGATAGCAGTGAAGAGAGAGGCCTGGCCACTCTTCGGCACGTAACAAAACGGGAGCCGAATGCCTGAGTGAGCTCTTTGAAGGAGTTGATGGAGCCTGCCTTCAAACCATCAAACCACCTCATAGCAACGGGCCCAAGACTGGAAGGGAAAACCTTGCACATCAGAGCTTCATCTCTGGAGTAGACAGCCATCCTCTGGTTAAAATGACTCACATGCTCCACGGGGTCAGTTTTACCATTGTAGACGGTGAACGTTGGCTGGTTAAAGCGCCGAGGGAGTCTGGCCTCCTCTATCCTGTGCGTGAAGGGTGATCTAGATATCTGATTTAGAGCCCTGTTCATGGCATCGTTCTCCACGTCCTCGCGTGATGGGCTCCTACGCTCCCTTTTACGATGGGACTCCTCTACATAGGTGTAGGACTCGCTAGCTGGTGTCTTAGACTTGCGTTGATAAGAGACGTCCTGCTCGTCATCAAGATCATCTTCAGAGTACGAGGAAGCCCGCTTCCTCTTTGCGTGTCGCAACTCCCTCTTTAGTTTTTCCACTTCCAGTTGTAAGTCACGGTTCTTCTCTGCATGGGACATGTGACTTCCGCTCTGTGATTGGCTCTGGCTAAGGCGCACAATGTGTACACTGCCCTCACGATTTTGTCTCCTCTCTAAGTTGACAAGATGGTCCACGTGTTGGGATGCCCTGGATTCTGCTTGTTGTTCACCTTGTCCTGCCATTATCAACTGTTGTTTTCACTCTTGCACAAGCTCTCCCCACAGACGGCGCCAATTGTAGGGTCAGATTCTGCAGCCCAAGCCCAAGGAGGTATGGATTTTGAGCCCAGTGAACCCAAAACAATAAATTTGTAGAGAATGGGTGAAAGAGCTAGGCTAAAAATGAAACAACGGTCTTAAACAGCAGTACTAATGGGAGAATTTGTATTAATACGTGCTCGGACGGATGCAAATGCCACGTCCGAAGAGGTGTTTTCCATTGATGAACTTTGGGTTACAATTCGTTAGAGCTACAGTAGAATAATACTCTTTTTTCTTTCTGATTTTTCGATCCCCCTCTATCAGAGACACCTCTCTTATATAGTACTGCCTTTCCACATCTTCACCGTCCACTTGTTGATCATCTGGGCGCCCACTTGAGTGCATGTCCCATCAGAGGTGTTCTTTAGCCGTGTGAGTGGTGGTAGCTGGGCTGATACTGTTCAGGGGTCTTCTCCACATTAATGCGGCCAGAGAAGTAGGTGCAGTGCATTTAATGCGGTGATTGAGGTCTCTCTTAGATATTTCTTCGCTCCAGTTATCTTCATTCGTGTCCGAGGTTCATCTCAGTCATTACATCTGTCAGGGGGATCACTTGGGCTGCAAAGGGTTGAATGTCAGACCAAGACTCTTCGGATCGGAGGGTATTGGACTCCTCGGCCCATCGAACATCTCCTCGGATCACGGCCATGCTCCTCTCCTGACATGTTCCTTTCTCAGTGCCTCCAAATGAGCTTCTTCATCTCTTCGGAAAACAGTGATCCTCGGATAGGGCCTTGGGCCCAATGCGCTAGGTTGGGCTTTTCTCCCCCACAGTTAGAATTAGTTAGTTTGTTGGGTATATTTTCTTAGGCTATCTCTTGTATTGGTTAGTGAATAGTGATCTAATTCGCATACAATCAATAATACAAGAAATTTATTTATCACTCTCTCCCTATTTTTTGACATGTATCAGCATTGGTAAAAAAAAAAAAAAAAAATGAAGAAGATGAAGAAGAGTAAACTACGTCTTTGGTCCCTATTTTATACATCATATTTCAATTTGGTCTCTAACCTTTCAATTGTGTCAATTTGGTCCCTATCTTTTCAGTGTTGTGTCAATTTAGTTTTTACCATTATTTTTAGGATGAAAATTAATGACTTGTCTAATGGCCAAAATAAAAAAATTAGACTTCGTTGATGTGACAATACACAAAAATTTTATTTTGGTCATTTGTTATGTCATCAATTTTCATTTAAGATATAACGATAGAGATTAAATTGACACGACACTAAAAAGTTGGTGACTAAATTGACACAATTGAAATGTTATGGATCAAATTGAAATATGGTGTATAGGTAGATGACAAATATGTAATTTAGCAAAAAAAAAAAAAAAGTTGTAAAAATTTTGATGTGGCAAAAGTAAACTTAATTAACTGTATATTTTTGTGGGCGCAGGTCGTCGAGTTACTCAATCCACAATTCCGGAGAGATGGTCCCAGGCCTCTTTGACCTCGCCGAATGGTATTTCATTGAGCCTCCACATGTCTATTTCTTGGACGTTCTAATTTTTGTTGTTATTTGTTGGGGGGTGAACTAGTTTTATTTTAATTGACAAAAACACAGAATACCAAATGGCCACTCTGAACATGGAGCTAGCCGCAACTCATCGTCTTATTCTTCAAAACCCACTGCTCAAACGTAGGGTTAGGGTTTCTCCCAGACCTCTCTCTCTCACTCTCACTCCAAACTCAATCTCAACAGTTCATCACTGCCAGCAACTGAGAATGAACATGTCGAAACCCATTTCATGCGCTGCTTCAGCTGAAGACAACGGCTCCACCACGACCACAACCGCAACCGCAACCGCTTCTCCAATCGGCGCTGGTAAGGGAAAAAAAAATCTGATCAGATTATATATATATATATATATATATTTGTATTGGTTTTGATTCCGAGGCTTAAATTGAGAAATTCATATTTAGTGATTGTTTTTCTCTCTCAGTGGCTCGGATTGGAGAGGTGAAGAGGGTGACGAAAGAGACGAATGTGTCAGTGAAAATAAACTTGGATGGTGCAGGTGTTGCTGACAATAATACTGGGATTCCCTTCCTTGATCACATGTTGGATGTTAGTCTTTTCAGCTCTTGTTATTCATTTCTTGATTTTTAGCTTTGTTTCTCAACTTGGGGTTTTAGCTGTTTTTTATTTATTTATTTATTAGGGTTGTATATTCCAAGTTCAGATTTTTGAAAACCTTAGTGATAACATAATTCCCTCAATTTTTTTTAGCTTGATGTGAGACATGGGTCATTTATTTGATTATTTGTGGTTTACATTTTTTTTTTTAAGACCGTCGATTTTTTAAATGCTGCCAAACATGTCTTACATACAGGATTTGAATGGGAGGAGATCATTTCCCAATGCGGTTGCATTGGCCAGTAAGTCACGAGCTTGAATTTAATTGTTGTTGGGAAAGATGACACTATATTGCATTGCTAAGTGACAGTTCCTAAGTTTTGCCCATATGGAAATGAAGCAGATAACTTTATGATTTTGTAGCTGGACTTCGTTTGTGGCAATTAATGGATTCTTTTTTTTTTTTTTTTTGGGGGAGGGGGGGGGGGGGGGGGGGTTGTTTTAAAGATTTATTCGTTTGGTGTTGTGGTTTTATTGTGTTGAGATTTTGAGTCTGATGTGCTACTGATTGTTAATTGTATTTATTTGTTTCTATGTTAGCAACTTGCTTCGCATGGGCTGTTTGATGTGCATGTTAAGGCCACTGGTGATATCCACATTGATGATCATCACACAAATGAAGATGTTGCTCTTGCCATTGGGACGGTACTTGAAAAACATTACATCCTATGTTTATGTTATTCCTATTCTAGTGTGATGCTGAAATCCTAGCAGTCCTTCCCCTTTGTAATTTTTTTTTTTTTTTTTTTTTTTTGGTGGCATTTAAAGTAAACTATTTATGTATTTGGTGGGATTCAAATAAGTTTACTTGTTTCACTAATTTGAGTCATTTAGCCAGTTTTACATCTAGCCTGATATCTCTTTGAATTAGTTTTGATTATATATTCTTATGCTTACTTGAGAATGTAACATATAACATGGTGGCTTAATTTAATTTAGGATACGTCCAAAGGCTATTGCTTCAACTGCTTCATATTTGGATCCACCTGTTGATATCTCTGTGTATGTGTTATAATAAGTTAGTTTTGCTTGGCCTGCAGGCTTGTTTGCAGGCACTTGGTGATAGGAAAGGAATAAATCGGTTTGGTGACTTCTCAGCTCCTCTTGATGAAGCATTAATACATGTTGCACTGGTATGTTCAACTTTTGGTTGTTTCATATGAAATAAACATGTAATATGTTTTAGGTGTCAAAAAATTGACTGATGTTATGATTGACCTTTATGTTTGTCCTTGGGGGTTGAGCTTATAGTGCTGATTTCCAAGTAATGATTAAATTTTACACCAGATTATAGTATCAACTCTATCTTTAGTTTCCAGTGTGCTCTCTAACCATGCTTATTTATTTATATTCTCTGGGAATCTAAAATAATGGCTTATTTTGAGGACATTGTTTTTTCAGGATTTATCTGGCCGACCGTATTTAGGTTATGATTTGCAAATACCTACTCAGAGAGTTGGAACATATGACACTCAGGTAGGACTCCTATTTGTTTACTCCTACAATTAATAAATTTGATGTCACCAATTGTTATTCATCTCTAGCACAGTGGTGGAACTTCCTACTGAGATATTGACATAATGTGACATGTTTGCACCTTTGGAAATTCTGCAATCTTATATAGTTTAGCTATTGCGTGAATTTTATTTGTAGTTGGTGGAGCACTTTTTCCAATCGCTGGTGAATAATTCTGGAATGACACTTCACATCCGGCAGGTAATAATACTGGGAGCTTCTTAATCTTGTCATGGTTGATATAAATCTACTGTTTTTTTTTTTTCCAACATAGTTGACCAAAATAATGCCATCTTTGTGCTCTTTGTATTGGGGTCAACTGTGTATACTGCCAATTATTTTTTATGCAATTGAATATGAAAATAGTTTTTTTTTTTTTTTGGGAGGATTTTCATGCACTTTCTTTAAATTCCTATATTCTATGTTTTTCTTAGTTGTGTCCATGATTTCTATTTAGAATAAACTGAAATTTTTTTTTTTTACAAAATTTCTGAAGTACCTTTTTAAAAAGAAAAAGAAAAATTCAGTATTAACATATTATTAAAAAATAGAAAAGGGCAAAGCCCAAGTGCATAGGAAGTATGAAAAGACACTCCATCCAGAAAAATAAATAAATAAATGACAAAAAGATAAAATCAAATGAAAAAAAATCAACTCCTAAATTACACAACATCCAAAATTTCTAAAGAAATTCAGCAACATTTATATTTTTCACTCAAGAGTTAAGTTTCTGATAGATTTTTTATTTTTATTTTGGTTGAGCACCAGCTTGCTGGAAGAAACTCTCACCACATAATTGAAGCAACCTTCAAAGCTTTTGCAAGAGCTCTTCGACAAGCAACAGAATATGACCCTCGCCGCGGTGGGACTGTTCCAAGGTTTGTTATTTTCCTGTTTAATTTAAATTTACATCATCATTGCCATTGGTTTTTGGACCCAGTAACATCTATTCCCCCTGAAACAAATGGTGGAGGAAAGTCATGAATTCAATCCATCTCTGTTCCCTGTAATTTCTGCAAGGTTTGATTTTTTTTTTTTTTAATTGAAGCTATGGAGATGACAAATGGTTCTAATTGTAGAATAGAACTACTCTTGATTTACTTGAATTATTTTATTTATTTCTTGACGTTAGAGCTAACCACTTGCTTTGAAATCATTTCCTTGGTCCATTTCATCTTTGGCTGTTACTTCTTGAGCTGGGTTCTGTAGAATTTCTGACCTTTAAGTATCTATGTGTAAGAGATTCTTTGAGGTTTAGTTGCAGCAACTTGTTCAGAATAGGGTGGTCCTCGAATCTTTTTCTATGGTCATGTTTTCTGCCAATTGTGTGGTACAAGGATAAGGAATTTTCTCACATGATTTATAATACACACACTCACTGTTTATTCTCTCTCTCTCTCTCTCTCTCTCTCATTTTTTTTCCTTGTGCTAGTAGACAGTCCTTTTGCTCATTTATTTTACACACTTAAAAACTTTTTATCCCGACTCACAAAAGAAATTTCACTGTACTATAAGTATTTTAAAAGTATTTAGTTAATTCTACTCTAAGATTAAGTGAAACTTTATCACCAAAGTTCCAAGAAGTTTATATTACTATTTTGATTAAAATTCCTTAACTAAAAGTTTGGGGAAAAAAGTTTAAAAGAAATTTCATTATTTACTTTACACTATTTTAATCATCTACCAACACGAGCCAAAAGAAGGTTTTCACTTATGTTTCTCTGCCTTTAATGAAAGGCAACTGATGGAGACTTGCCAACTAATCAAGCTCTTCCCTAAGCTGATGCCAAATTTTTTTCAAGATTTTCTTGATGTGCATGTTGCACAATGAAATAGGTCTCCTCAAAGACCACTGGGTTATCCACCTTAGGGATCAACTCAAGGAAAGTTGAGTTGGTCTATTTTAACAGCTTTCCACCTTGAAAGAAGTTCGATACAACTTTGTATGCATCATGTTTGATGATTCCACAACAGACCTGAAAAGTGGTCATTAAATCCACCCAAATCCGGGGCTTTATCTGAATTTCATTCTACAACTCTGCCCAACCTTCTCAATTTCATCTACCCTGACCTATTGAATTAATCCTAGATACTGATTCTCAGTAAGGAATCTCTCAATCTGAAATTTCTGTTTACATTGCATGATCTGATCCATCCCAATATGTTTTGGAAATGAGAAACTAGTAGATTAAAAAAAATGCTGTTATATAACTGTTTTATTTTATTTCTATTTTTCATGTGAATTTTAATTAACCCATGCATCACATGGGCTTATTATTAGTATGTGCTTGCTTCTGTGTGACGAATTCTTTGGAAACTAGTATGATAAAAAAAAAAGTGTCTTGTGAAACAAAATCTAAATACGTGTCGCATTTGATTGTTGCAGTTCAAAAGGTGTGCTGTCCCGTTCTTGATGCTAGAGGTAGATAATGTTGGGCTTAAGGTGGTTTAAGTTAAACCTATATCCTCATTTTCCTCAAGCATGCTTTGGGGATAATCAGGTTGATGATCCCACATGTAATGTATTGTTGATTATCAGTCGAAGCTTCACCATGTTGAAACAAAGCAAAATACAAATCTGGATGCTACCACTGGAGGGATGGGTGTCCGACAGAGAAACTATAAGGGAAGATAGTTGCTTGTATGAATTGTGCTGTACCTCACAGTCTATTGATCAACAATAAATCACTCAGTTTTAAATTTCCATGCCCTGATTTATTCATTTGTTTTTGAGATCTGTCAATCAATGAACTCATTGCAGATTTATCCATGTGCAATCAAATAAGATTGGTTTTAGTGCTCCATTGTGTTTTGTGTAGCATTTTTTAGCTGAGTACATTTCATTTTTTCACGATATTTAGAGAATTTATAACTTTTATAAGATCATTTCAGGATTTTATGACTAGCCTCCCCGTTTTGTAGTTAGTAGGTAATTTGGTGATGTTTGTACAGCCTTGAATGTTGGATGTGGTATTTGGCATGAGTTTATTTCTTATCCGTGTTGGTTGTCCCTCTGGGACCATGGGCTTGAATAATTTATCACCTTATTGGGTATGACGACC